>OZ010610.1:63338462-63393462 GCA_963932145.1 Acanthosepion lycidas | reverse complement strand
AGACTGAGATAGATACATAGATAGATAGATAGATAGATAGATAGATAGATAGATAGATAGGAACAGACTGAGATAGATAGATAGATAGATAGATAGGAACAGAATGAGATAGATAGATAGATAGATAGATATATAGATAGATAGGAACATAGATAGATAGATAGATAGATAGATAGGAACAGACTGAGATAGATACATAGATAGATAGATAGATAGATAGATAGATAGATAGATAGATAGATAGATAGATAGATATGAGTGAGATTCCTAAATAAAATATAACTCTACTCATCGAGATGCAGAAATTATCTTTTACTGATCATTCAAATAAAATCCTTTCCAAATTTCCTCTTAAAATCTTTGGTTTTTATTCTCTTCTTCTTCATTTGAAGCCAATTTCAAAACCACAAAAGCAAATTTCGCTTCTATTCAAACCTAAAAAGTCATAAGCGTCTTTCAAAATTCAGTCACATTTTCAATTTTTACCGAAGAAAATAAAGTTTCCCAATCAGCAGAAGGTTCCTCAAGAGATTATTATTTAATCACAGTGGCTGGAAATACTTAGCATCGGCTAACACAACGTAACAGCCACTGAATTCCTTTAATTTTCAAAACATTGATTGACAGCAGTTACCTTAGAATTTCATTTTAGTGATTGAGCAGGTCTCAAAAAGAATTTACGGTTACATCTTCTAAGTGCTGAGAGCTAATCTAGTACTACACATAAATTCTTATGCTCGCGGAATCAAAGAGGAATGCTCATTAGAACAATTACCATGAAAACATTTATAGAAAAAGCACAGACAAGGTACGTTAATGCGATGGGAAAGTGACTGAAGCCGAGATACCAGGTCAATACTGATAACATTGCAGATTCTTTTTTGGATTTTATCAACAAATCTATAAATACATAGCAGAAACACTTGGCCATATTTTATACCAATACTCAATACCTAGACTTATAAATGTGTAAGATAAGATTATAGAGAGGAAAAGGGTCTATCACGACAATGGGAACCAACTTTCCTAGTAGCAGACCTAGCAGCTGATACAATATAATCATTCCATAAACCCAAACCTTTTTCCATTTTAACCCGAGAAAGTTCAATGAGTTGCTCTTCTAGCGATTAGCATCATACATGCTGATGGAAGGCAAAAAAGATTCCCTAAAATTATTAAAGATAACAGTTTCGTTTTGAAGGCGTTAAAATTGACAAACAATTTTTGCTCTAGAGATTGTAGTTTTTTTTTTTTTTAGATCAGCTGATAATTTGGCTTTATTGAAACGATCAGATTTTTCCTTAAGATTGAAGTACATAATATAATCAGCGTAGATAGCGAGTTCAGAACTGATTACATCGGGAATGTCGTTGATGAAAATTGGGATCAATTTAGATTCAAGGATAGCGCCGTTGGTGTACACCAGCATTAATACAAAAGGATATAGAAACGTAATCGTCCAAGACAACTTTCATTTCACGATTTGATTAGAAAGATTGAATCGGATCAAAAATTCGTCCAGAATCACCATAACCTTGTAACTCCTGAAGAAGACTAGCATGCCAAACTCTGTCAAAAGCCTTCGAGATATTAAAAGCAAGAGCGGTGTTTCCCCATCCTTATCTAAATCTTGATAGACTCTTTCATCAATAACTGTTTACTAGAGAAGTGAAAGCTATATTTCTTGTCTGGAAGAAGTCCTTGCGAGGTGAGATGCTTAACCAATCCTGAGTTGATAGTACATTGGATAGAAGTAGAAGGCGAGTAAGGCCGATAGTAAGAAGCTTCGGGACTCGATCGAGTTCTTAAAGACTTGAACGACAGCAGAGGTCTTCCAACAAATTTAAAGTAATAAGAAGTAAGGCTTTTATTGTAGAGTTTAGAATGAACGGGAGCCGGTTTCGGAACACATTTCTCAAGGACTATTGCAGAGATACAGTCAAGTTAACATGCTTTATTCATTTTATAGATGATTGCAGTAACCAAGAATAGAGTTATATGGTTAGCACACAGTAGAAACTCAGAAGAAAATCAAGCAACGATGCTCCAGACCGGGTCAAGTATAGAATTTGAATAGAATTTACAAGCAAAACATTCTTATTTTTCAGAAAAACACTGCAAAATGAGTGAAGACAGGAACGATTGAAGACTTACTCTTCTTTAAGACACTATTAGAGAACCACCAGTAGTTATGTGAACCAAACTTGTTAAAGGCGATACGATGCCTCATTCTGTCAGTGAACAAGGACCTAGTCTCTTTGGATACTTTCTCGACACACTGTCCAAAATGATATCTCTTGTTCAAATACAATAAAAACTTATCAGATGTTCCTTCTCAGTAAGATTAAATGAAACATATATATGTATACTCATATGTGCCTGTGTTACGTATTATTTGTGCATAGACATATATAAAACATTTTATTGGACAATAATTAATGTTATACTGTCCATAGATTTTACTATATATTTTGTGTGTGATCCATCAGTGTCGAGTGACTATGGATCCTCGCCCAAAAAGTTATGCCTTAACTGGCCAGTTCTCCATACGTAAAGACCTTCAGAACCCTCTCATCAGGAGACTGTTGCTTTTTGTCGCGGTAAGGCGAAGCTGGTGTCCTCTCCAGGGAGCTAGCTTGGGCAGGGTTTTTATGAGAGACCTTCGGTTGCCCATGCAGAACGTCTCCCCTCTCTAGGCCACCGATGTTTTCCAGGAGAAAGGTAGAGGTCAATACAGATTGGCACCAGCGTCATTGCAGTTGCTATAACATCGAGTTATCAGAGACTACATCTCCAGATTTGTCTTCAAGGTTTAATCCCGAAGTTGTCATACCATCGAGTCATTAGAGACTACAGCTCCAGATTTGTCTTCAAGGTTTAATCCCGAAGTTTTCATAACATCGAGTCATTAGAGACTACATCTCCAGATTTGTCTTCAGGGTTTAATCCCGAAGTCTTTTCCCATGACATCGTATTGCCGCAATGCAGCGGAGGTATAAAATGTTAAAGTTTTCCTACTCTTTGGTGGACTAACCTCCCGGGTTGACGATTTCCATCTACACCAAATATATATATATACATATACACATATAACCCACATATATATTTTACACTGGATGTTGTACTAAACAATTCATCACCAAATGTACCACTTTAAGAATCATTATTGTTTTTATTTTAAATGATAATAATAGAAATCAATAAATAAATGAGAAGATAATAAAATGAATATATATATATAGTTTACAAAGTATATACAGATATCTAAGAATGTACGCTCGTCAGATTTTCGTTTTCACGCAAGATGACCGTACACATCGAGCAGAGATATTTCACCAGGCTTTCCCGATCATGAATAACACACCACTTGTTTGATAGTCTCCCGATTTGGAGCCGTGTGACTTTTAGGTCTACACCAATCTGAAAAATACACTATTTCCATATGGAGTTGCTTCTGCTACTCCGCCAGCTACTTGGAAACGAATTTCACAGGCAGTCTCCGCATACACAAATCCTCTGTGAAGACTGAATACCCTGATCCTGTGCTTATTCCTACTTCGGCTTGCGGATGGCCTACCTGAGCTTTCCTCGCTCTCCGCTGAAGTGCGTCTATGTTTGACGCGATTGTATCACTCTTTGAACTGAGTTTTGCCCATGACATCGTCGCCAAAGACATGCTGACTCTTCTTGATCAAGGTTTTAGCAATATTTCTGCTCGGTGCGTTCTGTCATCTTGCGTGAAAACGAAAATTAGACGAGCGCACACTACACGACTATACTCTAGGCGTAACCCC
Source organism: Acanthosepion lycidas (assembly GCA_963932145.1). Taxonomy (NCBI): domain Eukaryota; kingdom Metazoa; phylum Mollusca; class Cephalopoda; order Sepiida; family Sepiidae; genus Acanthosepion; species Acanthosepion lycidas. Next base: position 63,389,668 of record OZ010610.1, on the reverse strand, counting down.
CAGGAACTGGCGAGGCCTACTGGCACGAAGATTTTCAGGAATACACGGGATTTTGCCCACGCGGTTTTAGTTTTGGCAGGAACACATAAATTCGGATACTTTTTGAACTCACCCTCTGTATATATCTATTACATATGTAGTGTGTAGGATAGATAGATAGATAGATAGATAGATAGATAGATAGATAGATAGATAGATAGATAATGTGAATATTTTGGAAAGCTGAACAAATATATAAATTTCTTCAAGATCGAAGTCTTGCAAAATTAACTTGTCCAGCGAATAGGTCATGATTATTTCTCTCTGTTCAGTTCAGTATTCTTCTTCTTCTTCCAAGACCTTTCAGGATGTAGGTGGTTATGGCTCTTCACAGCTTCCCGTCTTTTATCGCTCTAATAAATTTTACCCTGTTCTACCCTCCATTCACACAAAACCACTAAATATGCTACTCGTTGTTATCCCTACTTCTCTTACCTTCAGTGTGCCCTGTGTGTGTTACATTTTCCATGTCCTCTTTCCTAATTATACGTCCCAGAAAGTTCATCTGTCTCTTTCAAATTATATGTGTCCTTGTTTTCCCTAAGACTTCCTCTTTGTTCGCATATTCGTCTATGGCATTCCAAGCATTCGTCGGTAACACCGAATCTATGTCGCTTCAAAATTTTCCGCTTCATCTGTGAAGAGCTTGTCGAGTATTCAGCGCCTTATTGGATTTTGGATATTATGTAGCAGTTCAGAATGTTTTTCTTTGTTACTAACGATTATTTCCTATCTTTTAATAATTTGCTTAGTTTCAGCAAAGCATCTTACGCTACACCTATACGTACTTTGGATTTCGGTGTCACATTTTCCGTCATCTGTACCTGCGTCATCTTGACGTCCCCAATACATAGCTTACACCTAACGCTCTGGCTCTAAACTGAATTATGCGAAAAATATTTTTGTAGAAAATTTTTAGATAAGGATTATGAGCATTGCCATTAGTATTAGCCATATTACTAATATGGCTAATACTTATTGCCATAATGTCGGTTTTTGACGTTAAAAATACGTCAAAAAACGACATTATTTTTGCACCAACCTAATAGCAGTATACTGGTTGTTATAATCATAAAAACCGTTGTGCTCTCCAATCTTCTCCAGGTGTCTAACTTCTTTTCGGAATTTTCAACGGAACACTTGATTCCGTCCACGAAGATAGATTGTTCCCATTCTACTTTTTACGGGTCCAAAAGACTCATGGCCTAAATGATTAAACTTTGGTTAAAATTTGAATCTGTTCGGTTAAATGGTCTGATTTGGTTGATTTTTTTTAGCGACATATCAACCACTTAATGTTATTTAATGCCGAAATCTAAATATTTTGTGCATAATTTTATGCTTTCAACAAAACATATATTGTATATCATCTTATACTTTCAGGACAAACGTATATTTTTCATATATATATATATATATATATATATATATATATATATATAGTTTATAAATGATAAAATGTGTTGTTGGTAATTTCTTTTTAAATGTATTGCTGGTAATTTCCCTAGCAAAATGTACTGCTGGTAATTTTACAATAAAAAACATTTTTATACGTTTTTTAGTGTTGTATTGATTGACTTTTAGCTATAAAAATGTATTGTGGATTTGATCATTTTGCTATAAAAATGTATTTGTCAATTTGCTGCAAAAATTTATTGGTCATTTTGCTATAAAATGTTGTGGTCATTCTGCTATAAAAATATATTCCTGATAATTTCACGACAAAAATGTATTATTGTTATTTTTTAATAAAAATGTATAGTTGGTATTTTTACTATAAAAATGTATTTTATACTTTCCTAGTGTTTTACGTTTTGTCTGGGGGTTCCCTATTTACCATAGATTGGAACCTAATAGGTAGCAGGTTTAAATTTAATTCTCGGGTTTGTTAGTGCTTAAAGGTCACATGGGTCATAAGGAGGCGCGGTGGAGTACTGAATAGCGGTTCGGATTGAGGAATTGGATGAGCCGAGTTCGAATTCCAGTCGAATCTATTACATTCAATTAAGTACTAATACCCTTATTCTCTCCCCAGCTATGGCTGAACAGACCGAGGTCTATAGCTTTGGATGGCAACTGGTCTACCGCAGAAAGAGATGGCAACCTACTGCGGGAAAAAAACCTGCCTCGTCAGTTATGTATCGAAAGATACATGATCGCCTAAGCGTGTATCACGCATAGCACATAACTGACTGAAAAGGTCATATACTCTGGTTCAGTTAAAGAAAAAAATGGCGACAGTAAAGGGAATAAAACTGATTAAGAATTATCAGATAAACATGGACTGCGGAATTAGAATAGTCAACCTCCGTGGACTAATTAAAGATTTAGATTGGAATTTCCAAGAAGATTAAATATGTAGTCACATAGCTGAAGAAGGTGGGATGGTAAACAGACTAGACTCGCAGAACTTTGTGCTTATAGAAGTGAATTCGATGCTCACTGGTTATTTATGTATGTGATATTGTGATGTCCTAAACTCAATTCAGTATAACTAAAAAAAAGAGGAATGAATGCATATTTAGGAATTCACTCGATATGCAAAAAAAACAAAAAAAAAACAAGCTAGCTACTACTGGAAGTCATTCGAAGTAACTTCTGTTGCATTGGCCAAAAGGTTATCTCTCTTATTAAGTAGAAAATTTAATTGATTAACCGAAAAAACTTTTTGAACAATCCAATATTTCCTTGATGCTTCATAAATACAATCTTTCGCCATATTTTACGAAGGATGAATAAATTATAAACAAATACAAGATCGATGGAGATGCTTACAACCCACTGGAAGGAAGGAATGAAAGAATGGCTGGCCACAGAGGCGAGCAGAACGAATGAAATAACAAACGAGTAGTTGTAACTTGAGAAAATAAGGTGTGAAAAACTAACAGTGGCCATTATACTTGCAAAAAGCTTTTAGATCTTATTCGATACATCAGCTAAAACTCTGTAATTTCCCTCATCTTAATAATATTTTTCTCTCCTTTTTTTTCAATTATCTCTCTCTCTCACTCTCTCTCTCTCTCTCTCTCTCTCTCTCTCTCTCTCTCTCTCTCTCTCTCTTACCGAACGATCTATCCATTTGCTTTTCTTCTCTCATTTTACGTTCATCTTATGAATTCTGTTTTTCATCATATCTGTGGGTTCTCTCCCTTACATTCTGACACACTATTTTATTATTGTTAAGGCTTTTTTAATGTTTTTAAAGTATTCTTTCAAAAGCGTTTATTCTTTTTATTTCTGCCTTTCTTATCACTTTGCTCTTTATTTCTTACTTTTGTGGGGGAGTTATAACTCTGAGTAAATAATTATAAATTCCCTAATTTTTATATTGACAAAATTACTCGTAAAAATGAGAAACAGCAACGCAACGAGTCTCATTTATTATCTGGTTGTTATGTAGTGTTGGAGAAACGAGAGACAGTGTAACTGAGTAAAATTGTGAGTTTGGCTTCAAATATAAATCAAATATGGATCGGAAACCGACAGAATGATAAGATAAAAAATAAGGAAAATGTGTACGATCTTTCTCGTATGTTTATATATATATATATATATATATATATATATATATATATAGAGAGAGAGAGAGAGAGAGAGAGAGATTTGTGTAATGGGTGTCGAGATAATTTAGTTCGAAAAATGTCTGGGGTTTTCTTACTTCGAATTTTGTTGAATGCTGAAGATAAATGATACTATTATGACCTGAAAAAAGAAATCAAATTTTCGTTGATGCACGTGTTAATGACCTGTCCGTTTTAACTGCCTGTTCGATAATGAGAAATAAGAATATCAGGTTTTTTTGTATGTAGAGGAGAAAAGTGTCGCCGATTCCCATTGGGTTAGAATGAGTGAATTAATGATAATTATAACTGTGATAATTATTTTTGACATTATAATTAAATTTTATTTATTTTTATTGACACGACACCGTGACAGTATAATTATTTTTCTTTATGGACACGATACTTTCAATAGTTCGATCATAGTCTCTTACTTTTATTCTCCTTTCTCTCTAAACTTTTCATCGTCTTTCTTCACTATCCGTGTTTTTTCATTCATCCTCTCTAACTCTTGCCATCCTAACGTATTGTCTCACTCTCTCTTGATTTTCCTTCTTTTTTTCTTCTTTTTCTTTTTGACAATGATGTTCACTCTGGAACCACACGAGGCAGAAAAGTAGATTAAGAGGCACAGTGTATACACATATGTGGGGAATCTAACGTTTGCCCCCAGACTTGAACAGGTTAAGATTGTAATGATCAGGGAAGCATCTCCTTGGGTGTCGGTTAAACAGAGCAGCTGTTCGTGTGAAAAAAAGGCTGCTGCAGTGGAAATCACATCTCACCAATGGAAACAGGAAGGTTCACTGCAATATGTGTCTCATGGTGAATCTTAGTCATAAAGGTAAGGAACTAAATAGGGGGGGACTAAGGGGTGTCATTCGTCTGAACGTGAAATAACAATAGTTTCACCCGTGAGAAAGAGATTGTATGGGAAGAAATAATTCGTCACCCACAAGGACATAAAGACGTTTTGGGGCTCTATCGAAACTGGAAAGGAAAGACTGAGCAGCTCGTGCCCATATATGGTAGCAGTACTCCATTTTCTGCCTGATCTGGTAAAGGGAGAGAATAGCAGAAAGAGTTAGATAATTACTGGAGCGGTACAGGAAACCGATCATATTTACATCATCTTTAGCGATTGGGTCGTATGTACGAGTTCCACTTGAGGCCTAGGTTGAGTTTGTCCCAAAAGCCGCTCCAGGCAGGAAGCATCTCATGATTGGTGATAGTTCTGGGCAATTATGGAATGTCACTAGTTTAGTTTTCCAGGCATCGAATATGACCACTGAGTTAATAGAACTACATCAGAGGAGAGATCAACTGCCAGGCTTTGATGATCTAAACTTTTGGAGGTGGACCCATATACCGTTCTATCATCAACATCTGCTATGTGCCATGCGTGACACACGCTTAGGCGATCATGTATCATGACTGACGAGGCAGATTTTTTTTCCCGCAGTAGGTCGCCATTTCTTTCTGTGGTAGACCAGTTGCCATTCAAGGCTATAGAACCCGGTCTGTCCTGCTATTTACCCATAGCTGGGGAGAGAAGAAGAGGATTCATACCTTTCCCAAGGGTATTAATACGTAAGTGAATGTAATGGATTCGACTGGAATTCGAACGCGGCTCTCCGATTCCACAATCCGAGCCGCTATCCATTACGCCAAAATGATCGGCATATACTCTTCGGCAGATTATTTATTCTAAGTACAAAAGAAGGTTAGACGGAGAAGTAAACCTTGGGGAACGTCTGCGTTGATAGCTAGGGCCTCGGAAAACAAACTGTTAACAGATATATGTTTAGAGTTCTTTTTCTTTTTTTTTGTTTTGTTTTGTTATTTGTAAGATATTTTTAAAGGTATCCAGATCGCTACACTTTCTATCAAGTCTCGTTCGTTGTTTAATCTCGGGGTTTTTTCTCGCAACACTTATTTCGCTTACCGTCGTTTCTACAATTTTTCTCATTCTGCTTTTTTCTTGTTTTCTTTCTTTTTTTTCTAACTGTCCTTTCCTTTCTCACTCAATCTCTTTTTCTTATTCTATCTTTCTTCATGTACCACTTTCCGTTTAGTTATCTCTTTCACTCTCTCTTTCTCACTTCATTTCTTCTATTTTCTCTCTTTCTCTGGTTCCTACTATGACAAACACGCGCACATGTACACATTGTCTTATATTAAATATAATTCAATCTCTTTTTTTACAAACTCCCTAAATATGTTATCCTTTGTTAATATTACAGTATATTTTAGACTTGTTCTATTTTATTATTACTGATTGTTGTTAATCTCCTATTGTGTTTAATAAGATAAGATTTTACAGCTGTTCATAGGCCTAAAAGTATTAATGGAATATTTTGAAACCAAGAAGTATAATTCAGTGCTTTTTTCACGGATTCCTTCAGAGAACGATGAAAACGTTCTATCATGTCGTTAGCTTTAAGAGGTTAAGCAGTTTTGTAAATTCTGATTGTACCAAGCAGATTGGTTAGGGAAGCGAAGAGATAGGATTCAAATTCTGTTCTTCTGTCTGTAGTGATCGGAGTGGGAACACTAAACCTGCTGACACAACCTGTTATAAAACTGATTTCGCACTGATATCAGTAAAGGAAATTATTTCAGACCAGTAGGGGAATCTGTCAATTCAGGTGAGACGAACGGTCCGGTGACATCATTCGTATGTTTAGTGATTCCAGGCCAGATATAATTTTTACTAATTAACCTGTAGGTCACTTTTATACCTGGGTGTGATATTGAGTGAAGAGTGTCAAATTTGTTTCTACGGAGAGTTTTTTTTTTTTAATAAAAGGCCTCAAATTACCTGTAGAAATATCCAACAAATTGAATGTTTCACTAGTGGAATATATATTTCTTTAATTTGTAATGAAGAATTATTATCATCTAGAAGAGATTTTAGATCATCATCTTTTGGGGAAGTTGCAATAGTTTTAAAATCCATGACTGGACTCATTTTAATTGTAGAAATATTCCTGGCAAGTGTGTCTGTTAGAATGTTTGCGGAACCTTCGATATATCGAATCTTAGTTGTAAATTGGCTGATGGAACCCGAGGTGCCTAAGTTGCCGAGGAAAATATGATGAAAGGTTTATGGTCTGTAAGCACATGAAAAGATCTACTTTCCAAGAAATGTCAGAAGTGTCGAATGACAAAGCACACTTCCATTAAATCTCGTCCGAAAATGCTGTACCGATTAGCTGCTTCTGATAATTTCTTTGAGAAGAAAGACACGGGTAACCATTCATCTGGTTGACATTGTTGCAAGACTGCTCCAATGGCAAAAACTCTAGGTAACCTACTGCCAAGTATAAATCTGCTTCATGATTGGGAAAACTGATGTTAATAACATTGACTAACTTTTCCTTTGCCAAATTAAAGGCTGGCAACTCTTCTTCAGAAAGATTTATATCACTGTTCTTTTTTATTTGACCTTGAAGAACACCTATCAATGGGGAAGCTATTTACGCCAAACTGGGTATAAATTTCCTCTACAAATTCACCATGCCAAGAAACATGGAAATGTTTCATCAATGTTATGGCCTAAAAGGTCATCTTCAGAAAATCCAAATTTACATTTAAACAACAACACCATATTTTCGAAATCTTTCAAAAACCTCTTGTAAGTGCTGTGTATGTTCTTTCGGGGAAGAGCTGGCACGTCATTGATGTATCAAAAAAAAAATGAATCTAGTCCTTGAAGAATTTGCTTCCTAAATCTTTGAAAGGATTGGGCTGCATTCCATAGTCTAAAAGGTAAAGATAAAAAATTGTAAAACCCAGATGGCGTTGTAACGGCTGTCTTCTTAAATGCCAGAGTCCTCTATGAGTCTCTGATGGTCGGCTTGGATGAGGTCAAGTTTCGAAAAGATTTTAGTTCCATGTAGTTGGCTGGTAAAATCTCGAATATTAGAAATTGGGTACCTACCAGTAAGATTAATCCCGTCTTAGGCGATGTTCTTTAAAAGATTTTGTTTTTATGATAATTTTTTGCCATAATTTCGTCAAGGAATATGTTTATGTGGTATCATTATACGAGATATGTGTGATAAGTAACGGGACTATGTGAAAGCATCGTCCACTGTGAGTTCTTGCCACACTTTGCTCAGTGCGCGAGAAGAGACGAGACTTTGTCAGGACAAATTATGACTGCTTCACTATGACACTGCACCTGCTCACAACGCCCTGAGCATTTCCTGTCCAAGTACAACATCACCGTACTGGAACAAACTTTACCTATTCACTCGATCTTGTTCTGTGTGACATTTTTAAGGTGTTTTAAAGGCGTGGAAACCATCAAGAATGCCGTAACGACGGAGCTGAGACCCATACAAGGCCAATCCTTCCAGAAATGCATAGAAGCGTGACAGAGAAGGATAGAAAAGTCTATTAGACTTGAGGTGGAATACTTTGAAAGGAAAAATATGTAGTCTGTTGTATGGAATTTAAATAAATTGTTTGTATTGCCAGTTCCTTTACTTTTCAAAGAGACCTCGTACTTTCAAAATTTAAATTCCTTTCAAATAAAATATAATAAAAGATAGTCTTGTTATTGAATTGTTAATAGAATTTCTTATCATATCATCACCTTTCTTGCTCCTCAGCTCGTACGATACAATCACCCCTCATTAATTGAGATAAGCAAACGGGCCATCTCTATTTGATTGGTAGAATAGACGGAAGAAAATATTTTCTAATATTACGTCCGAGAAAATACAGCTTTTTTATTCATTAATTCGTTTTCTAAGGTCTATCTAAAGGCAAAAATATTTTTAGATTGTAATATTTATTTTCTAAGATAATTATGGTTTAGTGGTACAATTTTACTAGTTAACCCACAGCTGAGGGAGAAAAGATGGATAAATACCTCTCCCAAGGGAATTTGAGCGCATGTGAATATAACCAACTCAAATGGAATTCAGCACTCCGATTAACAATCCCGAATCTTTATCCATTACACCACCCGCACATCCAAGCTGGTATCCAAGCAGTCATCCATAAAAGTACTAACCAGGTTCGACGTTGCTTAACGTCAGTGATCGTACGGGAACCGGTGTTTCAACGTGATGTGGCCGTATGCACATATTATAGTTTTAGAGGAGGATGGTTTACTTCAAAAAATAATTAAAAAAAGGATAATTTTTATCCCGGGAAACAACAGATCGTCTTGCTAGTTAATGATAAATTTAAGATAAAAGTATTTCTGGGAAAAACGAAGAAAAAAACAACTTTCTCCCAAATGAAAAAGAAAGAGAGAAAAGAAGGCGAAAATATGTTACAAATATTGACAGACAGACATGCGATATTAGATAGATTTAATTGTGCTTTTATAAATCTGTTTCGGTAGGCTTAAAATCTTTTCTTTTTAAATAAATCTATAAAAATATATTTTTTTCAACACTATCGAATGGGGCAATTAAAATTTTATTTGATATTCTTTCATATCTTTGTTTTAAACACAAAATTTCGTTTCATTTTTCTTTCGTTTTTGTCTTTTAGAATAACAGTTTAGGCTTTTCTTGCTTTGTCTTCATTCCCCAACCTCAATCCGGGACGTGTATGCATCCATGCGCTTGTAATAAAAGATCATCTTAGGTAATCTGAATGTTATCGATCCATTTAATCAATAAAAATTATTTTTTCTCATTTTCTTTTTGCTTTCAAATCAATATTTATATTTGCGTAGACGAGTAATTTATGCCGTGTTTTTAACATCAATAAATTAAAAAAATAATAATTTCGAGACGAAACCAGCGCTGCTATTAGTGAAATGTTAGATTTGCAAAGACTATTATCTAAACTTAGAATAATATTTTGAAACTTAAATATACACAGTTTGATTAACGCAGACTGAACGCCTCAAACATTTCTGCACAAGAAAAATATTTTGTGTCTGTTACAGGGTGAATAATTTACAAGGGTAGAAAAAATATTCTGTCGACGAAAATGTAATTATTACTTGAATATTGATATGAAATTTCCACTGTATAATGTTCGATGTCTAAGATTAATATTTGCCATTGAATTAAGTGTATTGACAAGGTAAGAAATTATGTTGAAAAATAATTGTGTTGTTTAAATAAATCATTATGCTATATTTTTTTCAGATAGATACATATTGACAGACTTTGAATACACTCTTTATTTTCCACTAAAGTTCACCCTGTACAAGGCCCGCGGGCCACTCGAGGTAGAAGATTAAGTTAAGCGGTAATTTATATGAATAGGAGGAGAGGATAAGCAGTTAACTCTAAACTTAAACAGGTTAAGTTGTAGTGATCGGAGAACCAGCCACTTGGAACTCTGTTCCACAGAGGCAGTGGTTCGCGAGGAGGATCTGTTTATACTTATTCAGACAATTACAAATGTTACTTCTTAAAAACAATTACTCATATAACTAAAGCAATTACGAAAATTTTTTTAGAGTGATTTAATGGCTAAACAGCCTGTAAAGAAAAAAGTAAGAAAATATACTAATTTTTTTTAATTCTGTAGTCAAATAAAACAAATACTTTTACCATCAATTTTTCTTATCTTGTACTCCATGAGTTTTCACAGCAATAGTTCTCGCTAGAAATCAAGTGACAACACGTTTCCTTTCTAGACAGCTTCACCCTATCAACCGGTTTTCACCCCCACACACCGTTTTTTTTTGCGGGGGGTAGCAGGAGTAGAGGTTTTGTATCTTGTTTAGGATCTGGCTTCTGGTTTCTTTAATTTCTACTCCAACTCTATTCTTCCTAACCGTCTCCCACTAAACTCTGAATTTTTACTGTGATAAAAGTAGAGATGTTCCCCTATCGTCCGGCTCACACTCCTCCCTGTTTTTTTTATAGAGGTTTATCTTTTGTTTCCTGTTTAGTCTTTTGTTTCCGGTTCTTTCTAAATTCCACTTCAACTCTATATTTCTAATATCTCCGCCTAAAACTCTAAAATTCATATTATTATTGAATTTCCGGTTGCTTCTAAATTTTTTCCTTCTGTTTCACTTCCAGTAACCTCTTGTGTCTTAATGGCGAGATCCCTTTACTTGATTAAAAAGAAAACTTCAACAGTTTTTTCAGTATTCGAGTTTATTAATGCTGTTAAAGATTGCGCAATATCTCACAGAGTAGCGACAAAAGTTCCTATTACATTCTCACGCGCTTGTCAATTCTTTGAATTTTTTTTTTTTTTTTTTTTTTTTTCCTAAAAATAATCATATCGATTTGCTCCGAATTGTAATATGATATTATTTTGTGTTAATTTATTGTCAATCCTAATACTAAAATTATAGTATTTTTTCCACATATTAATAAAGTAATTAATTTTCCTTTTGTTTTCGATGTTTAACCATTGCTTTTTTGGTGTAGTAGTAATCAAAATTATTCTTGGACTTGTGGCGAAAATATTCTTCTGCTTAAGGGGTCATAAAACAATTAGGATTTGTCAGAGAAAGGGGAGAAGGAAGGGGGTCTTTGTTCTTATCTTTTTATGATCCCTGTATATATGGAAAATAAAGTATAATATATATTTTTAAAAATCCACATTATGACCAAAAACGTTTATATACATATATATATATATATATATATATATATATATATATATATATATATGCAATGGTCAGTTTTACATCGGCATCTGAAGATTTCGTTGTACCATGGAACAACGTGCTACTGGAAAGGAAAAATATATATTTATTAATCTTACTTATTATAAAACGCAGATTTTGTGTGTGTGTGTGTGTGTGTGTGTGTGTGTGTGTGTGTGTGTGTGTGTGTGTGTGTGTGTGTGTGTGTACGTTTATATATTGGATCGGATTTCCTACATTTTTCAACCGATTTCAACAAAACTTCACAGGACTACGTAAAATCACCTTGCGGTGGTTCTGACAGCGCCCAAAATTGGAAAAACACAATTGTTTTTGCAGGAAATCAATTTGAAAACACGATTAAGAGGCATTAATTAAAGGGGGACAACTCATATCGAGTTATACTCATTAATATCGAGTTATCGAGTTATACTTATTATAAAACCCAGGTTGGTTGTTTGTGTGTGTGTGTGTGTGTTCGTTTATATATGGGATCAGATTTCCTACATTTTTCAACCGATTTCAACAAAACATCACTTTTTTTGGGGGGCAGGTAGTGTTTCTTATTGTCTTGCACACTTTTTTCTTTATTTTTACATTCAGAATGCTTTAAAAATTCCATTTACAAGACAATTATTTATAATAAAATTCTATTCAATCGGTAGACTCATAACGATTGAAAACAATGTTGTTTTTTTTAGTTTGGGTTTGACTAATTCGTAAAAAAAAATAAAACTAAAACTAATTAAGACATGCGTGTCCGTCAACCTTAAACAATAATCTTTGTCAATTTTATTTTTCAGTCTTTATGATGGTCGATACTTGATCTATCTTACTGTTACATCCCCGGGAAACGCCGGACTCTACTGCTAGTAATATATAAATATAAAATTTAAATGTCCCTCCAGAGACTGTAAAGCATAAAAAATAATATATATGTCCAACAGAAAAAAAATAATATATATTTCCAACAGACAAAATAATATATATTTTGTCGCACCACAATCTACAAGGTTAAGTTTTCGTATGAATGGTGCATCTAACATCTCTCAATATTTACAACTCCATGTCTGTCCACATTCGAAATTTGGAAAAATATTCTTGTCGAAAATACATATATACTTTTTCATGAAAATAATAAATATGAATTAAAAATTCTTGAAGCTATGTACATTAAAAAATTGAAACCAACCCTTTATAAAATTATTTATGAATACTACACAAAATGTTTTAAAATGTTTACAGTAGAAAGTTAAATATATTTAGGTTATAACTGATAACGTTAAATAGTTTTTTTAAATAGTTAGACATATCAATAACTTAGTTATGTCCCCTTGTAGTCACTACACAGGTATGTTTACATCAGAAAATTAAAAATTTGTACAATTTTAGCGTTTTTCATATCACAAGTAAAATATTTCATTTTCAAATGAACACAGCAAAAATGCCTTACCAAAAGCAAGACGTTTGAGATGACAATGTACCAATGTCAAAAGTACTCGGAAATAAAATGAATATACATCAACATGATAATTTTCTTTCTACCTTTAATAAAGATACTAAGACTCTCGTCCATAAGTATGAGAGGATCCTATTAAGAATAAGTAGACAAAACTTGTCTAAATTGTTTAATGAGGCATATTTTATATATATATATATATATATATATATATATATATATATATATATATACATATATATATACATATATATATATATATATATATATATATATATATATATATGATTAAATAAATTACAGACATTATGTCTGCTTATTTTTAATAAAATCCGTTCATACTCACAGATAACTTTTACGTGTATTGCAATTAAATGATGTGAGAAATGTTCTATAACTATGAAAAACGTTTTTATTTTCCATTTCCAAAATACACTATTTTCATTATTCGGACTATTGCCCTCATCTTTGTTGCCATATTTATCACAACGTTTCGGCAGTTATACGTTCCGACCTTCTTCAGGTGTTTGGAACGTCGAACTGAACCCTTTATTCCAATATGATTAATTTTATTTTTATTCGGATTCATGGAATATATATTAGTACAAATGAAATTTTTTATGATTTTTTTTCATCCTGTTTGTAGTTAGCATGCATCTAGTTGCAATATTTAGTTTGATATATTTAGGATCCTTTGAGGAAGGGCCATATTCTATTTGACGTGTGTTGAAGTTTTAGATGTATCGTCCTATTTGTTCATCTACAATGTGGTTTGGGAAGTCATTATTAATGAGAGTCTGCTTAATATTTTTCAGTTCAGTGTAGAAAATCTTTTTTGTGGAGAAGTTAATTTGTGCGCGGTTAATTAAATTCGGCATAATTACTATTTTGTAGTAATTAGGACATTCACTCTTATAGTTGGGAATGCAAGAGTAGCTGGTTGTTTATTTTTATATGTGGAAGGAGTAAATATGTTATTATTTGTGTCTATTAAAATATCAAAGAAAGGGGTTTTGTTATCTTTGTTATTTCTTCTATGTTTTTAACTAAAATAAGGATATTATCTTCATATCTGAAAATGATCTCGGAAGAAGATCGAAAGTTCTTGGGAAATGGAAAATAAAAACGATTTTCATAGTTATAGCACATTTCTCACTTCATACAATACACGGAACATTATCCGTAAGTATGAATAGATTTTATTAAAAAGAAGCAGACATAATATCTGTAATTTATTTAATCAGACATGCCTAAACGAGAATTTACTGCCTAAATACACAAATATATATATATATATATATATATATATATATATATATATATATATATATATATATATATATATATTAGTGAATATACATAACATCCAACACCGATAACACTACTCAAAATTTCATACAGTTAATGCGACCTTCAGGTGTGGATTCTGACTGTTATTTATTTGTGCGTATATGTACATTTTTTATCCTACCCATTCATATATATATATATATATATATATATATATATATCAAGAGAAGAGGTTATAGTTTGTTCCAATGAGACAAAAGTGTATATATTAAAAAGATGAAAGAAACCGCAAACATTTTTGGATGTAATGTGGAGGTTTTATATATATATATATATATATATATATATATATATTATGCTTTATTTTCCATAATTTTGCAATACGTGTTTCGGGTCTCGCGAGCTTCTTCAAACAAAGAGTGGATATTTCCACATATTATTAAAATGGATTGATTTTCCTTATGTTTTTCAATGTTAAAAATTTTCGATTTTAAACATCCTCTTATTGTGTGGTAGTGACACAAATGTCTTTTTTGAACTTTCAGTGAGAAAGTTCTTCTGCGTGAAGAGTAATAAAACAAATGAGATTGGTCTGCGAAAGGGTGAGGAAGATATCTGTATTCTTATCTTTTAATGACCCCTGTGTGTTCTTAGATCTATTCCCATTTTTGTATTGTGTGTGATTTTGTCAGCATGCATATGTATACATATATTCCCTCAGCATGCTTATGTAAACGTATATTCCCTCTCCATACATACATACATACTGTCTTATTATAAGGAATTAGTACACACTTATATACACACATAGATACAGACATATACACAAACATACACACATAGATACACATGCAAACACTTCCTATGTTGTGTAGGGTTCGTGTGTGTACTTGTGAGCATCCAATATGTGTATATATATTAGTATGCGTATATATACGCATCTTCCTTCTCCATACATACTGTCTTATTATAAGGAATTAGTATACACGCATATACACACGTACATACATAAACACACACACATAAATATACATACATATATACATACATACATAAGCACACACTTCCTATGTTGTATAGGGTCTGTGTGTGTGCTTGTGAATGCTCCACAGATACCTGCGTGTGAGTGTGTACGCATGCATGCGAGGGGTTCGGCTACTGTATTTTGCCATCATGTGTGCATGTTGTGTGTTTTTGTGTGTCGAGTTATGATCTATTTAGTGCTGGTTTAAATTTGTGTATGAAGAGTTTTTTTCTTGTATTTGTAGGTAATAATAATTGTCTGTTTGATATATTGATATAATTTTAAATTTTTCATTGATTATATGTGTTGTGATACAAAGAGTTTTCTATTGTCTGGTAATTTTATGCTGCTTTTGTGGAAAGAAAAACTGTTGTTTTGTTGTTCGCAGATACCTATATATGACTTCTTGCATTTTGTGCATCTGAGTGCATAAATCACATTTTTGGATTGCAGTTTAAATTTTTATTCATTATGAATGTCGTGACTAACAAACATCTCCGAAAAAACCGTCTAGAAGAACTACAGAAAACTCTAAAAAAAAAAACCTCACAACACTAATAAACAAAGGTTTTGAATTCGCAAAAAATCCTTTAGACTAACTACGAAATCCAAAGAAACGTAACGTCGAATAAACTCTAGCATATCTATCAACATACAACAAAAACAATCCAGAACGATTTACAGAAATTACAAACAATCTAGACCTACTTAGTAAGAATGACAAACTGAAAAATATACTCATATGACCAAGCAAATTTGAATTGTGCTTTCATATATATATATATGAAAGCACAATTCAAATTTGCTTGGTCATCAACACACTCCGTAGCTGGAAGTTGCAAAGTCCGTCAGCTTTAATGTCGCCTCTCTCTAGGGAAGTGCAGGTTCCAATCCTGCCCCTGCTGGGGAGCGCATATTTTTCTCTAATAAGATTTCTCTTATATTCAGGCCGGTAGACGAATATATATAAATATACTGTTTAATAAATAAATGTTGTGAATATTCAAATAACTTTTAAGCAATAAAAATCACTCCGATTAATAAATAAAATCTCCATCTCTTTCTTTAGAAATTGCTTTGTTTACGTTAGGATACGATATTAGGGGGTTAAGGCTATTTCGAGAGTCAGAGCATAAACTGTGTTTAAAGGCACTCCTGTTTAATAAATAAACGGAACTCAAATACGAGTATCCACTGAAAATAACGTTTAAGTAATGAAAATAGACATATAGTGCTCAATAGAGGAGGGAGATTTAATTTATTTGTTTAACAGCATATCAACTCCTTATGAATCATTTAATGCCGATATTTAATGTTTTGGGGCTCTTTAAAGTAATAAAAATATGATATGTTATTCTGCTTTCACAGTTGAATACATGGTAGATGATAATCAGCTTTTGTGGATACATACGTTTGTGTGGACGTAATTACTAGAGGCGGTAATATGTTTTATGTTGTAGTTTTTATATTTTTGGAATACAGTTTAATTTCTTTAAGAAATTGTAGGATATTATAATGAATTAATGTCATGAAAGATTTCTTTGATATTGGTTGTTTGGTTGATTAGTTGATTTTGTTTAATGATATATCAACTTCTACTGGTTAATTAATGTCAAAATCTATATATTTTGGACACAATCTTATGGATTCAACTAAATATATTTTAAATTTAATTGTATGGCCTTCAACTACAGACAAAATATATTGTTCATGTTTCCAAAAATGTATTGTTGGTAATTCTACTATATATTGCTGGTAGTATTATTGGCAATGTTTTTATATAAAAAATATATTGCTGGTATTTTTATACTTTCATAGTGTTTCGTTTTTGTTTTTTGTTCACTATTTTCCCATAGCTGAGACCAGTTAACAGATTCTATCAACCTGGGTCAGGGTAAACCGGGGAACAGAAACCATTAAGAGGTGGCTCGACCTTCCTCAAAACCTCCAATCTCCCTACCAAGGACCTTATTGATGGATCTAGTTTATCGTCATACGCAGGACTGGGGGGAAAAGTGAGTGAGATTCTTAGATAGATAGATAGATAGATAGATAGATACTTTTTCTTGGAATGGCGCAGCATAGTGTCAATTCTTTTCTCATCAATTCGTGCAAGATTATTTCATATGCGTCAGTTTTTTTTTCAATTCTTTTCCTACTAAGATGTTGATAACGCTATGAAATCCACAATGGTTTGACTAACTCGCCTATTCCTTACTCTAAGGTCTACTGCTTACTCGCTCTCTGCAAGTGTTATTTACCTAAAAAGCCGTAATGCGAATATTTTCTAGATCTGTTTTACATTTTTATTTCCCCTTTGGATATGGCTTTCTTATATTCCTTGATTCACAAGACAACTGTTTTATACTTTATACTTTTTTCCAGAAATGAATTTCTAAATGCATTCGTCAGAAAATTCAGAACTATGGTTATGTTAGTGAAAAAAAAAACTCGTTTAAGTTGTCTATAAATCCTTTGGATTCGTCCAGTTCTTCCTCCAACGTATGGTATGTTTACTGTAGCGAAGAATAATCATGAATAAAAAAAAACATCAATATCCTCTTCTAAATGTTTCAAGAAATAAGACTCAAAATAAACCTTTCCAAAAGAGAAACTACGATCTAGAATTATAATATAAGCAGTGATGACACCTACACTAAATTCATTATAAAACTTTAGGATATGGAATTAGTAAATACTGAGGACTTCAAAGGCCTCGGTGTATGGATCAATTGTAATAAATTTATTATAGGCGATAAGGAAATTGAACATAGTCTTGGCCACACTAGAGGTAGTTTCGTCTAAAACTACAATTTTTAACAAAACTAAAACATTACCATAAGAACTCGAGTTATGTTCTTAAATCTGATTGGGACTTTTATATATGGATGTCATGTATGGCGTCAAACTCGTCCAGACGTTAATCTGTCAGCTGTATACAATCGCTTTCTAAGATCAATGATTTAAAATACTTTTGAGTGGCATATGAAAGAAAGGTGTATTACGCCATTCGTATTTCCCTTCATTATGGGGAATTATTATAGGATTTATCAAAACACTATTTCAGGGACAGAAGAGAATGACTGAAAAGGAATAACGAGCATGCTTTGTTCTCAGAGAGAGTTTTATACCGCTATGTCACACACACACAGACACACACACACACATATATATATATATATATATATATATATATTTCTTCAGGTATATATATATATGTATACATAGACACGCACACACACACACACACATATATATATATATATATATATATATATATATATATATATATATAATTTATTTTAGGATATTACATCGAAAAACGTCAAAATCTCTACACAATTGCAGTCGTGTTTCGAGCCAGTAATTTACAATCGCCTGATGAGATGCGTAGATATGCATTGAAACACGACTGCAATTGTGTACGAGATTTTGACATGTTTTCGTTGTACTATCCTAAAGAAAAAGAATATTGTTCTACTTTGTATTGAGCCCTCTTTTAAACTAAATGTTACGAACGTTGGAATTGTACTCTATTCGTTCTCATCTTACCTTACTATAAAAGTATTACTTTTATAGTTTTGCAGGGCGGATTCCTCACCCCAAAACAACGACAAAAGTCCATATGAAGTCCCTGAAAGAGAGATAGCTAGAAAGGGGGACAGGTTCCATTCCCTGTGCGTTTTCTATTTTCTTGAAAAAATTGTCTTAAATATATATATTTTATAAATTTTAATCCAAGGTAAAACTGACTGCACAGCCAATGAATCCCAAAATGCTTCCTTATATAGAAACGCCTAATATTACTATTACCCTTACCGTAATTAGCACCTCGAGCATTGCATTTAAATTTTTGAAGATGAAAATTGACTGGGAAACAATAAGCCGGAAGAGAGTTCCACAAATAAGAAGTGCGATAGCAGTAACTATTAGCATAGAACTTATTGTTGCATCTAACCATTTCAATTGTAAAATAATGAGATCCTCCACTTAAATTTATATATCTTGGTACCATATAAACAAAATTCATCATAATAATTACCACAAAAGAATTTATAGAAAAGCGATAGGGAAGTTATGTCACGGCGGTGTCGAAATGACAGATGCCGAGATACCAGGTCAGGACCGATAACATTGCATGTTCTTCTTTGGGGTTTATCAAGAATCTTTAAATACATAGCCGAGCCAGCAGTCCAGCTGTGACAGTAATATTCAAAGCATGAAAGATTGATAGACTTATAAATATGTAAGATAGATTCTGGAGAGAAAAATTCTCCAGTGAATCAATTTTCCGAGCAGCGGATCGAGCAATTGATCCCGTATAATCTTTCCAATTCATGTCACAGCTGAAAACGTTAGTCAGAGGAGGCGTAATGACTCACTTTCCTGGGGGTTAGCATCAGCCACGCTGGTGGAAGGTACAAACGCTTCTCTCAGACAATTAAAAAGAAGCAGTTACGTTTTAGAGGCCTTAAAATTAACAAGTCATTGCTTGCCCCAATTAATAAGAGTTAAACTATAAGACGAAATAATAAATAGCAGCAAAAAAAGAATTAACCATAAACTGTAAGAAATCAGAATGCAACTCTTAATTTAAGTTTTTGTTTCAGCAAAAGAGCCAATCCAATGTGTGAATTGAGTATCTGAGAATTCAAAATTAAGCAAATGCAGGGAACTTTACTACCTGTATATTAACAGGCCATGTTATGTGTGGAACAGGGTAAATTTTTAAATACCAAAGTCTTTTATTTGTTTAAAAACGTAAGGAAGGATAATTTTTACAATTAAAACCCTTTACTTTTAAAATATGAGGCAAGATAAATTTTTAGTAATCGCTGTATTTGATTTAGTTTTAAAACGTAAAGCGGGGTAATTTTTTAAAGACTGAAACCCTTTAGTTTCAAAATTTGAAGAAACTTTTAAACACCAAAGCCCTTGATACAGTTTGAAAATGTCTGGAAGGGTAAGCATTTTAAGTGTAAAAGCTTTTACTTTTCAAATAAGAGGCAAGTTCAATGATTAAACATCAAATCCCTTGATTTAGTTTTAAAAACGTAAGAGAGGGTAAGATTTTTAAGAACATAAAAAACATATTTTTCAGAAAATGGACAAGGTATTAAAAAATCTAAAATGCCCGCAGAAAAAAAAACAATTGTCTGTTATGTAATATCTATTCTATATTTTATTTCATTGGGCAATCATGCCCTGAGTAAAGAAAAGATTTGAAGCGACAGAGATGTGATTCTAGATGTGATGAAAGTTGATGATAACAACAAGAGAAATGAGGACGTTCTAGGAAAATAAATCTAAATAAAAACATAACTGCCTTTAAATATCAGAATGTGACAGCTGAAATTATTAGGACAAAGAATGAAGAAAGAAAGCTTGGAGAATTAAACACTCAAAGGGCGCATAGTGAAATCAAATGAATCTGTCAAAATAGGAGTAACGTCTTCGACTAGCTTGAATAAATGGATGGTGGAATAAATCAAATGAAAGAAAAATGAGGATTCATTTAACAAGAACAAGAATTACAAAGTGCATCAAACGAGATGTCCTGATAAGTAAAGATCTTTATGTCTTAAAGGAATATGGTTAAAGCTAGAGAGATGTAGAATCATTATTCCAAAGTAAGACACACTATTGAGATTTGGTAAATGACATCATTTTAGGACACTAAGGGAGAATCGAACAAATTAAAAAGTCTGTAAAACCAACTTGTTCACAGGTCACTGCTGAGGCGTCAATAAAACTTCTTTGTGACGTGTCCCTTCAGAACGTAGACGACCACGACTCTCCACATTTACCTGTCCCTTTGTAGCTCTTAATAAATTTAGTCTTTTTGTTATTTCTCTTAAACCTTGTTCTGCCATCCATTTACACAAGCTCCTAAGCATGCTATATGTTCTTTGTATTACAGTATATTGTTAGAATTGTTCTATTTTCTTATTAGTTACCGACGTTAATCTCTTATTGTACCTAATAAGATCTACTGTAACAATCTTCTATCCGTCACATAATTTTTATTACAGAATATTGTTAGACTTCATCTATTTTATTATTATTGATTGTTGTTAATGTCTTATTGTGTTTAATAAGATCAATAATAATCTTTGATTCGTCACATAGCATTTATTACAGTATATTGTAGCCCTTAGAAAAATTGTGTCTTTTCCCTAATCTCCCCTAATCCTTGTTCTGTCAACGATTTACTCAAATCCTTTCTTCTTTATGTTCCTTTAGAACATGAAGAATCATGGCTCTCCACAATTTCTTTTCCTTTATAGGTCTTACGAAATTTTGTCTTTTATCTATCTCTTCTAATCACTGTTCTGCCAACTATTTATGCAAGCCCTTTCTTCTTCTATATGTCCCATAAAGTCGTGGACGATCATGGCTCTCCACAATTTCTTTTACTTTATAGGTCTTACTAAATTTTGTCTTCTGCCATCTCTCCTAATCACTGTTCTGCCAACCATTTATCCAAGCTCTTTCTTCTGCTATATTTCCCTTCATAACGTGGACGATCATGGCTCTCCATCATTTCTTTTCTTTTATAGCTCTTAGTAAATTTTATCTTTTCGCTATATCTCTTAATCCCTGTTCTTGACAACCTTTTTCAAATGTTCCTTAGATAGGTTATGGGCCACTTTTATCTGTCCATTTTACCTTCTATATGCCATGTGAGTGTCAATTTTTCTCAGCCCTCTTTCCTCATTATGTACTTGCGAAATTTCAATTGTCGCTTCCTAATGTTAAGTATAAGTTTCCTTTTTGTTTCAATTTTTCCTAAAACTTTATCGTTGCTCACATGGTATCCTCAGCATTCTCCTGTCGAACCATGTATCTGTTGCTTCAAGTCTCATCTTTGAGGAAGATTATTCAGCATTCACTGTCATATATAGGACAGATCTAAGCTAATTGTCTTCTGACAAAAAAACCACACTAGTGGGATACCAACTGAGAATAGCACTAACAAAACTAGCGAGCATTCTGGAAAGCATTTTGTTAAATGCTCAATGGCAATCTCCTTGCTTGATATTTTTGACATCATCTATGTTCTAACAATTTATCTTTTTACGCTTTCTTTCTTTCATTCCTTTTATTCCAGCTCTTTTTTCCTCCATTTAAACGCCTGAATGGAATCCTGGGTACCTAACAACCCACCCACACCAAGAATGAAAAAAATATAAAAATCATTTTTTTTATATTTAAGGGTATAAATTCTGTTTCCTTTTTCCTTCATTATTATTTCTTGATAAGAATAATTTTGGCTTTACGTTTTGTTATTAATTTTTTCTAGTTTTTACCCGTCAGAATTTCACGGATTTTTCTATTTTAATATTCTGATGAATCATAATTCCTAAGTTACTGATTGAGTAAGCTGGTAACGAGTTCTACGACAATAAATTATCCGTAGAAATTCCCCTATCGCATCGCTAAATATTTAACAACTTTAACAAAATATTGCAATATCAATGATAAGTGGAAAGTGTCATGAAGCTATTTCTGACCTTAGGTTTCTAGTTGGCACCCAGAACGAAATGTGTATACAAGAGAAATCTAAGGAAATTAATAATAATAATAATAATAATAATAATAATAATAATAATAATAAAACACCACCCAGACCCAGTTACGGAGATAGGACCTGTTACAATTCTATGGGACTACACAATTCACACTGACAGAACAATCAAGGCCAACCGCCCAGATATTGTTATTAAAGACCACAAACAAAAACGGTGCCTCCTTATTGATATGGCAGTCCCTGATGACTGCAATGTATCTTTGAAGATATTCAAAAAGCTGTCAAAATACAAGGACCTTGAAATAGAGGTCTCGAAAATGTGGCATATGGGAACATCAACAATCCCTGTTGTAGTTGGAGCCCTAGGACTGGTTGGAAAAGATTGCAGTAGACTAATTGCAGGGATCCCTGGAAGCCCATGCCTCAAGGAGATACAAAAAATTGTTCTGACAAGTACAGCCCACACTTTACGAAGGGCTCTATCTATGTAATTTTTTTTTTTTTTTTTTTTTTTGTCAGTGAAAAGTGTCATGATGCCATTTCTAACCTTAGGTCCCTGGGTGGGACCCGGAAAGAAATGTGTAAACGCCAGAAAGCAAAGAAAATAAAAATAATAATAATAATTCATAAGTAATATAAATAATAACAAACACATTAAAAGTATACCTTTTTATGGAATAGATTGGAATCATTAATGGAGTGGATATATCTGACGAGCAGTTAGAACGGCGTTGTTACTTGGTTGGTAATTGATGGGTTTTTGCCAGTACGATTCACTTTTTGACCTTCAAGCATTTAAGGACACTTTGGATAAATCCGCCCACCCCAGGGTGTGATATTTTATTCTTTAATTCATGCTTAATATAATCACCTCTCTTTATTTCCATCATTGCTCTCCACCCATATCGTCACTCATTCTACTTATTGTCCTAAATTATATTTACTAAGGTTACCTTGGTTTGAGAAAATAAAAAATCGAAAGAAATAGGAATGCTTTATTTTTCTAGTTGCGCAAAGCAACTTGGATATCGGCTTCCTTTCTATGTTATCGAATATCGACCACTAGCGCTGAAAGAAAATATATATTTTATCTCAGATGCCAAGCCTAGCGCTTGCCTAACTTGAAAATCGGCATACGAAATATGGTTTCCGGTGAACTCTTCCCAATGGCACCTAGACTTTATGAATTTAAACGCAGTACTAAATTGACAGCAATGTTTTATCAATTTACAATTCAAGTGGCTAGACGTAACCGTAAGTTCTATGCTAACAGTTTCTTTTCTCGCACTTACCACTTGTTGAACTCTCTTCCAGCTCCAAGTTTTCCAGCCAATTTTGATCTTCAAAAATTCAGATGCAATGTCAATCGTTCTCTACGGTCTTCTTGATTTCTCTTCTTTTGATCTCTCTCCTTAATAATGTTTCTCTTTTTTCTTATTCTTTCGTACTCATGATGAGGTGATATGATTAAGAAAAAGGAGTCAAACCTCAGACGTTGCCCACAACTATCTGTGTAACGCTAAACGCTGGTGTTAATTTTCTTTTTTTATATTAATTTTGGCATATTATGCCATAAGTTCCAGAAAGACTTAAACTGAGTTTTAATTCCATCCGCTCCAATATTCTCCATCCAGATTGATCTCTTTCTCACTCACATAAATTTTTTCACAATGATGTTCATCAAGAGGTGTGAGCCACTCAAGATAAAGTGTTACAGAGTAAGAGGTACAGATTACGCGGATGTGTGAGGAAGATAAGGGTGAACCCTTGATACGAACAGGTTAATACTGTAGTGATCGGGAAAGCGTCTGCTTTGGAGTCGGTTCCACAGAGCAGGTGTGCGCGGGAAGAAGCTGCTTAAGGGAAAGTTATATCTCACCAGGCGAATTTCGATACAATGTGATCGGCATGTCGAGTCTTAGCCGTGATGTTTAGTAGTTCGTCTGAACACTTTCCATTGAAATAGCGAATAGAGAAGCGAGAGACTTGCGACGTTTCGTCTGCGAGAAAGAGATTCTGGGTTGCAAAATATTTTGTCACCCACAAGGACTAGGAGACGCTTTTGAACTTTATCAAGACTAGAAAGTGAAGACAATGTTCGGGGCCTAATTTGGCTCTTGTAAAGGCAGAGGACAGCAGGAGTTGTGAGGTACTTAGTGGAATGGTACAAGGAACCGGCCATTTTTTTCAGCATCTTCAGTGATGAATCACATGAAGAGTTCCATTTGAGGTCTGGATTGTGTTTAAGTCCAAATAGACTCTCAACACTCGGGGCCCCTCTCTGAGAGAACATTCTTTCATCGCGATTTGTAAAAGTTCTCGGTCCTATAGGGGATTATGGAATGTCTCTTGTTTGGCTTTCGATGCATTGAATGTGAGCAGCCATTTTTTCCACCATTGAGCTATTAGAGCATGATCAGAGGAGAGATCAAATGCTATGTTTTGGTTGATCACAGGCCAGAACCATATATATGAGATCTTCTGTCTAATTCATTATACCATTCTGCCTCTTTCTGTGCCACTTTCCTGCTTTTCATTATTTCAGTGATTATGTGGTTTCTTTCTCTGCGGACATTTGCAGTACGTGATCTCTTATGATGTTGCGTAGGTTACATAAACCTGTTCTCTCTAATACTTTCTCATTCGTAACACCAGATGGCCAGTGTAGTCCTTACGCTATGCCTAAGATAAACGTCTACAATCTTATATATGTTTTCTATAGAAAAGCGTACTTTCTATCTCCTGGCGTGATTATGTAAGAGGAAATTATTATAGGAGGACTATATTGCACCAGTCATCCATTTAAAAAGGATTTTCATATCACACATCTCATTCACGTTTACCATTTGGGGAGTAGCCATCAACCGTGTGTGCTTCTGAAGCTTTGCATTGAGATAATTTTAGTAGAAAAAAAATATACCTAAAAAAATATTCGATATCCAGGCGCATATAATTCAATTCAAATACTGATCAGACCCACAAACGAGAAAGAGGCAACTCTTAATCACAAACTTCGTCGTTAACTCTCCTTATTAGATTTACTAAGGATGACTTCGTACAACAAAAAGACTAATAAGGGCAGAATTTAATGAAGAAAAATAGTGTTGTACCTGACTTCATGTCAATAGGGACTAGCTGCCTAAAAATCAGCATTTTGACTTCCTCGCATACCACATTGAAACGCCGGTTCTCGTACGATCACCAAAGTTAAGCAACGTCGAGCCTGGTCTAGATGAGGGTCCACTTGAGAAGAACAGATGATGCAAGATTAGATTTGCGGGAGTTCTAACAGATAACGGCTCGAAATTGGAACACTACTCGCAAATACCCTTGGAAAAGTTATGAATCCACCTCTTCTACCACCAGCTATGGGTTAATTAGTAAGACTTGTATCAGTAAATTATTGTTATCAAAAAACAATTCTTCGAGCTTAAAATATTTTCAGGCTTTAAATAACTTGCAAAAGGTTGATAAGGCATAAAAAATAAATCAATCAATAAAACAATTTATGCCTGTTTTTATGTAGCCACGCGAATTTTTAATTCTATTTTCTTCTCTTTGTACTTTTTATTAATTTTCTATTTTCAGTTATCTTCTTTTCTTTGTCTTCTTTTGATTTGTGTTTTCCTTATTTTAATTTTGCTCTTCTATTTAACATGAAATTTATTCAGTAGTTCATGTTTTTGTTTCCTTCTTTGCGTCTCTACCAAGTTTAAATACTTATTTTTTACTTATTCTATTTTTTACTCTCTTTTTCTTGATAAAGTTCATTTCTCAATATCACTTTTTTTCATCTTGTTTCTTCTTTCTTCCTTTTTTTAATCTTCTACCCACAATGCTTTCTTTTTCAATTTTTACCTTTTCTTTTTCCATTTTTATCTTTTCTTTTTCCATTTTTACCTTTTCTTTTTCCATTTTCTGTCTCTAATCAACTCTCCCTTTATACCACTTTCCTGTGTTTTCTTTTTCTATTCCGCTTTATTGACCTCTTTTATAACTCTTCGATGCATATGCTACTCAAAAAGTTTAGCTTCAAATCAGTTTTCTGGTTTTGGCGCCAACTCGGCAGGACTGTGTACGTTAGGAAAACTTGGTATATACAAACGAAAAATAAAATAACGTCGTAAACAAAAGAAAAAATAGCGTCGTAAAGAAACGAAAAATAAAATAAAGTCATAACAGAAACTGCGTTGGCCTTAAAGAAATAATATGGATTAATTTTCTACTTGAAATTTCAAAGCTGATACTATTATCTGCCTAGGAATATCAAACGCCTTTATTCATACAGTGTAACCCGGATATAAGAGCGTTGTCGGGACCGGAGACGAAGTCTCTTATATCCGGGTTTCTCTTATATCCGGGTTTGGTTTATTGTGTTTAGGTTAGTATGGCTCTAATTTGGGACCAGAGACAGTCTCTCTTATATCCGGGTTTCTCTTATATCCGGGTCTCTTATATCCGGGTTACACTGTATATAAAATATCTTTTTGTTGACATGAATCATTTTATAGGAAATAAACCTTATTTCCAACACAATTACATACCCACATACAAGCCATATTAAAACACGCCAAAATTTTATTTTCTATTTAATAACTAACAATGTTTACAAAATTCCACAATGCAACACAGCGTTTAAATGAAAGTGTCTTTTTGTTAGAAACTAACATCAGTGTTAATTCTCACCAATCAAAGAAAACTAAAACCCTATTTTTCTCGAGTCGACTTTCAGGAAAAACTTCTGATAAACAGATTTCAACTTCCGAAATTGGCTACGTAGCTCTTGTCTTCTCCACATCAGGTGCTGTAAGAAACATGCGTCGACAACTTCAAACGAACACTCTCCAACCACAGCAGGGACGTTCAGTGTATCTTCGTTGACGAACAAAGTTTTTTCTCAATCACAGATTTGACTGCGGACAACTATTGAAAGACTTTAACTTAAGTAAAGACAATTTTGACTCCTTTGAATTTTTATACATATGTTTTTAAATATCAATGATTTATTTAACATATCCATGTTTTCTTCAGCTTTATTTTACTATTGTTTGGAACATGGACGTTTGAATTTTTATATATAAAAAAAGAGGACGACCGAATTTCCTACAATTGTAATTAAATATCACATCATAATATATTCGCAAAAGATGCAATCGTATTAAATAGATACTTACTTTTATTTTTTCTCTTAAAATTAATTAGCTGCTATGATTTTTTTCTCTCTAATGATTATTATTATTATTATTATTAATGATCTTACTCTGCATGGCATATGATCTTGGTTGCTGGTACCAAGTTTATCTTCAAGTCACCTCTCATGACTTCCGAAAATAAATTGCTCATTTGTTTTTTCATTGACAAGCTCTATCCAACTTTTGAAAATACCCTTGCTATTCCACGAGGATAATCTTTTATTAATGGCTCTATTTCCATATTCTACTTCAGTATCCGCAAGTTTTTCTTCATGTTTCACTTCATTATTATTATTATTATTATTATTATTATTATTATTATTAATATTATCATCATTATAATTATCATTATTATTATTATTATTATTTTATGAGAGCATACCAACAAATTGACACTTGGGTACAAATATACGAAACTCGACATGCCTATCATGACACACCCAGAGCAATAAAGGAATTCCAGACTTATGCATCACAACCAAAAGTGCACGATATACTGAAAATTTCTTGATGCAAGCAGCACATAACCTTACAGGTGGGACAGAGAAATACTTTCATGTCATATGACACAGTCCGTTCAAACATGTTCAACTTGTTATAGTTATGTAACTGTATGTTTGTGGTTCTGAACGCGATATTTACGGTAGTCTATCATAATTCAACTATTAATTGATTGATTGGTTCGTTTCCACGGCTTATCAAACCTTTGCAGATTATTTAAAGCCAGAAAATATTTTTTAACTTGTGATATTTAAAAAAAAAATAATACAGATTTAATGATGCAAGTCTTACTACTTAAGCCATAGCTAGAGGAGAAGAGGTGGATTCATACTTAATCAGAATTTAATAAACAAATAAGAAATTATATTGTGGATATAACGTGGGGTATCAATTTAAGTAAGTTTTTTTTTTTTTTTTTTACACAATAATGGTTTAGGGATAGAAACCTTAATAATCAGCCCATAACTAGGACAGAAGAAGTTAATTTATACGATTCGCAACGGTTAGGGAAAATAATGAACCTAACTGGAATTGGAATTCGGCTCTCCGATTAACAATTCCGAACAGTTATTCATTACGCCGGCCCCGTATACAAGCTTACACCACCTGGTATTCCCAAGCTGTCGCTCATAAAGGTACTGACCAGGCTCAACGTTGCTTAACTTCGGTGATCACGCGAGAACCGGTGTTTCAACATGATGCGACTGTAAGCATGATAATTCATCAATACAAAACAGGTACATATAAACACCTACAATTAATTAGAATCAGAAAGCATAAGCCTAGTGCAACATCTTGCTACATTATTATTATTATTATTATTATTATTATTATTATTATTCAAAGTATTCCTCGCATTTTCATCACATTTAACCCTCTTTAGAGGCACGGTAGAGTAATGGACTTCGGTTTTAGGTTCTCCAAGAATCAGAGAGCCGAATTCGAATTCCAGTCAAGTTCATTACATTCACTTACGTGCTAATACCCTTGGGAAAGGCATGAACCCAATTTTTTGCTTCCGAGATATGGGTAAATAATAGTAAAAACTGTGTTCTATATCCTTGGATGGCAGCCGGTCTAGGAGAAATAAAGCTCTAAATTCAAAATTGTATGTAGCCCTGGCGAAGCACAAACTATGCAGCTAAGGAAAGGGCCGTTTATTGACTCGATTATCTTGACTACGGTCGACCCCTTTTGTTAAAGGATCTTTGAGAATCGTTCCGAGTGTTATAATTATTGTGGCCTTACTTCCACTGTTTGGCAACATCTTTAATTATTGTGTAAAGTTCTAGAACGTTTCCATCACGTTGTGCATCAGAATAAGAAAATATCTTGTTTTGCTTCTCTTCGGGGAACAGTTTCACGTATTTTCTTATATAGCTAAACCCAAATCATCTACACAATGTTTAGCATTATTCTGCTCGTTTGAATAGACGATTTTTACGTTTTTCTACACTGACCAGAATGTAATATTTAGCCCGATCCCAGGCCCTTTCGTTTCCCTGTCAGTGGGGCATATTCGGCAGGTGTGTAAGACTGCTAAACAGAGACATTTTCCTATTGGATACTTGTAGTTCCATTTAGAAATCCGACCAATATCTACTTTATTTTTATTCTAGTATAAGCAGGACATGTATCTTCCTTTCTATTAATTTTTTGTAATTTTTGTATCATACGACTTATAATGTCATTACATAACCCAGCAAGGTTTGATATGTCCTTAAATTACCTAACCTAGACTGAAATCAGCTATTTTGAGCTTTCAAACGAAAAAATGACCTGTCAAAATAAGTGATAAGATCTAAAGCGGAGAAAAGATATTATGTATTGATTATATTATTTTGTCCCTATGATATTATTTTGTCCCTATGATATTATATTGCCCCTATATTATTTTGTCCCTATGATATTATATTGCCCCTATGATATTATTTTGTCCCTATGATATTATTTTGTCCCTATGATATTATATTGCCCCTATGATATTATTTTGTCCCTATGATATTATATTGCCCCTATGATATTATTTTGTCCCTATGATATTATTTTGTCCCTATGATATAGTTTCTTGTTGGTTCTTACTCGGACAGACTATATTATTATATAAGTCTGTTGATAGTTCCTATATCCCAAAAATCAAAAACAAATATTATCAAACAAGCAGCATGAACCTACATTGATAACAAAATGTGGAAATTAGCTGACATTAGAAATAAAGAGTCCCAAATCACACATTTAATGACGGTTGTGTAATAGTTATAGGAGTTAATTAATCAAATGATACTATCATCTAGTTGATGTGAGTTTAATATTTGGACCCTGTTGCGAAATGATATAAAGCAACGAAAAAGAAATGACAATAGATGAATAAAATAATAAACATCATATAAATATGATATCCCATAATCAGCAAAAATAATGTACATCTGAAGATGCCGAAATGGTAATTGACCTCAACGTCGTATCTTTAACTGTAATCGTACAACCTCCTCCAAAACTTATAACACCGCAGCTGATCGATAAAGATCGCTTCGATCTCAGACCTGCCCTATCCCACGTTGTGATTTAAGTTTGATCATAAGGAGGCTAAGACCGAATCGTCACAGGTGTCTGCGTGTTTGGGCCGGTCCAAGCAGAGCGAAAATGTACAGGAAAAAAATAACACTCGAATAAAAACTAAATGCTGTCTATATCAGTCCAATAATTGGTTTATATTAGAGTTCACATGCAATTAATTACCAGCCCAACATCCGTCTAAATCGGAAGTGGTATTATTGTTGACTTGGCAAAATCTGGTTTCCTGCTTTGGTAAAGTTTGGCACAAGGCTTTCGTCGGAGATTTTCGTCGGCAGATAATCATGTGGGCCTCTCTCTTGTCTCTGGTCTCGTCTCCGTCTCTTCTGCGACTCAGCTGCCGAATTCGCTTTGCGCATTCGTATTTATCGACAAACTGGCGAAATAAGAGATTTCGATAATTCTGGGGAATTCCCTCTTTCCTCTCTCTCTCTCTCTCTCTCTCTCTCTCTCTCTCTCATATTATTACCTCTCACTAAATCTCCTCAGTGAGCATGAGTGGTTTATCCACCCCCTCCTGCTATTTCAACTCAACTTTCGACCAGAAGAATAAACTCCAAATTTTCACTTTATAGCTTGTATCTGCAGCTGTGTGTCAAACAACATTGCCCCTTAAGTCTGGGTCACTTTTCTATTGTTCAAACTGCTCAGCAGACAATTCATGTTATTTATGGGTGAATTAAATTCTCAATTCTTCCCACGGGTTTTTGGTGTTATCCTTTCTCGTTTCAATTTTTCTCAGCACATAACACTTTCTGTTGATAAGAAAACTTTCTTGGGTTTTATTTTACCGCGGTAGCAACAAATAGTATCACATAATCATTTCTATAACAATCAAAATCGGAATAATAGTTCAAACGCTATGTAAGGAAGGCCTGGCAGCATTGAAAATCAGTATTCGAATATGTGGATTTTTAACCTTATCTCTGGTATTTGTAAAAAATGCCCAACTCCCTCGGTTAAAGGTGAGGCGTTACAGATCTGTGTGCCATCATCAGTATTATTATCAATAGAAGAAGTAACGGTATTATTAGCAGTCGCACTGAAAAAAACTGAAAAAATTATTTCCGATAGTTTTATTATTTTTATTATTCGCCATTAAAGGGTGTTGGCAATATTTTGACATTGGGCTTCCATGGATACAAAGAAATATTGTGCTAATAAAACGCAAAAAAAAAAATAATGGTGACCCATGATTTGTTTACATCAAAATTAATCATTCAATCAATCATGCAACGATTGGCTTATACTAAAAGAAAAATATAAAAAGGGCAGTCAGGAGTAAACTCTGTTAAATGCCAGTCAAACCGTAGCTACATCTACAAGCATAATACCGGCGCCATGTTTTTCTGAGAGACCTATTCTTGTAAGCGACTGTAACAACAATAATGGCTGCCGTATCAAGGAAGTAATGGCGCCCTTGTGTCGAGAATGGCGGGAACTGGACAGAATTATTTAGAAAATGAGTAAATGTGCAATCAGTGTATTGTACTCCAATTTAAAGTTTGTCCATACGGTATTGATAATATGGTTGCCTGACATGGGTTTGATATTTAGTTAAGGCCACAGGATATATTTCTTTTATTTATTTTTTTA
Organism: Acanthosepion lycidas; assembly: GCA_963932145.1. Lineage (NCBI taxonomy): Eukaryota > Metazoa > Mollusca > Cephalopoda > Sepiida > Sepiidae > Acanthosepion > Acanthosepion lycidas. The sequence goes on along the minus strand of OZ010610.1, from coordinate 63,357,314 downwards.
ATTGTTCCATTCCATTGTTGAACAAAGTGAGTCTTTAATTATGGTGGTACCTATTATTTTTGTTGGTGTTTTGAATTCCGAGTTTATTTAGCAGTGATTTATTTCTTATTGTTCTTGTTTATTTAATTTCTTCTATGATTGTAAACTATTTTCATGTGCTAATATCTCCTCTTCATAATCATTTAATATGTAAATATCAATTATTAAGTAATCGAAAAAGTCTATATACATGATCCATAAAATGTAAAACAAAATAAGATAAGAGTTTTGGGAAACCTCAAAATATAAAAAGAAATAGAATTATAAATTTATGAATACACTAAATACCTGTACATATGCGGACACACATATCACGTATAAACACACACGTACATATATATATATATATATAGAGAGAGAGAGAGAGATTATTATTATTATTATTATTATTAGGAAATAATTCTTAATAAAGAAAATGTGATCGCTGGTAGAGTTCAAAGCCGCTCGAGAGTTCATTATCTTTAGCAATATTTCTCGAGTGCACAGGTTGATAGATGTATTAAATACTACTCAAAATAAAACACGGGACGTCTATTTCAAACACGGGTATCCACTAACAGAAAAGGTTTGAAGTAATAAAAATGTCGGATTAAAAATAAATCTATTAATTCATAAATAAATTGCATTGTTTCAATTTCAGATAGGAAAATAAGCAGAAATGGGCTTCACAGAAATATTCTGAAAGAGGAAGTGTGCATTCATTATATATATATATATATATATATATATATATATATATATATATATATATATATTGTTATGGTCCGGTTCCTTGTACCACGGTGATAGTCCAAGGTAGAACCAATAAAGAAGAACTCGAATACGGATATGGAATAACTCAGATATATTACAAACAGGAATATATACAGAGAAGTAGAAAATGTTAGTACGAAAAATCAGGTTTAGTAGTAATTATCTGAATGCGGATTGCCTCTGACTCGACTGACTGACTCGCTCGCTCTGACTGACTGACAGACTCCTGACGGACTTCACTCCAGACTTCAGACTGAACAGTATTTAGTCACCCCCCACCACCACCACGAGGGCATCATGTGGCACAAAGCCGGTTTAACGTGGGATCTCGGAGCCCATGGGATATCGGAGCCCGTGGGCTCCGCCAAAAATATGCCCTTTGAGCCCGTATAGACGGGTTCAAGGTCGGTTTACATCCCCGAAAGAGACTCCGCCCTTCGGCGTAGCCTCGTTCGGGTTTCTCCTCGCAGAGAGTTCAACCGATCAGCCGGTCAGCCGACTTCAGACTGAACAGTATTTAGACCCCCACCACCACCACGAGGGCATCATGTGGCACGAGGCCGGTTTAACGTGGGACCTCGGAGCTCGTGGGCTCGGCCAAAAATATGCCCTTTGAACCCATATAAATGGGGTCATGGTCGGTTTACATCCCCGAAAGAGACTCTGCGTTCGGCGTAGCTTCGTTCGGGTTTCTGCCCACCCGAAGGCAGAGAGTTCAACCGATCAGCCGGTCAGCCGGTCGCCCGACTTCAGACTGAACGGTATTTAGTCACCCCCCACGAGAGAATCATGTGGCACAAGGCCGGTTTAACGTGGGATCTCCGAGCCAGTAGCATCTCCGAGCCCGTGGGCTCGGCCAAAAATATGCCCTTTGAACCCGTATAAACGGGTTCAGGGTCGGTTTACATCCCCGAATGAGACTGCGCCCTTCGGCGTAGCCTCGTTCGGGTTCCCCCCCCCCGCCCGAAGTCAGGGAGTTCAACCGATCAGCCGATCAGCCGATCGCCCGACTTCAGACTGAACTCCTGCTTCCTCTTGAGGCGCAGTATTTATTACGTATGCAATAGTCCATTATGTTATTATGGGTAAAGTGCAGTGACACCCCCCACCTTCCGAAAATTTTGCGTAGCAGGGGTTTTTTAATATCTTTTTTTCTTTGGATCTATTTCCAAAGGTTCAGTAAATTTTCTTTTTCTAAACGATTTTCTTGGTTCTGGCATTATTTGCGGTCTTTTTATATCGAATGTGTCGAAAATCGTGTCCAATCCACTTGAGGTGGACCGTTAGCATCCTGTAACGGTCTCTTCCTTATTTGGTTTACGTGTCTTCTGTGTGAGAATTTTTTTCCTTGAACTATGTACATCATATTGCTAATTCATTTCTCAATTATCCCTTGTTCCCAGCAAGAGGTATTATTTTTGTATGCCTTAAAAAAAACTTTTTCCTCTGGGATGAATTTTCTTTTTGGTGTGTAGGACTGTTTCTTGGTTTGTTTTACTTGATAAATTTCGCAAAACTCTTGGAAATCTGCTGATGTGAATTACGTTCCGTTATCTGTTACTAAACAGTCCACTACACCAAACCGAGCGAATAGGTCGTGGAGGAAATTTATGGTCGTTTCTGTAGTAGGAATTTTGCACCGAAACACCTCCGGCCATTTACTGTAGCTATCAACTATAATTAAATAGTAGAACCCGTCAATTGGTCCAGCATAATCTGCGTGTATTCTTGACCATGGACGATTAGTCTCTGGCCAAGGCTTATGTATGATTGGCGGTGCTTTAGCTGCTAAATTACAACCCTTGCACCATTTGAGAAATATCATGGTCCATATTCTTCCAATATACGTAGCTTCGCATTAGCGACTTCATTCTATTTTTACCCGGGTGTCCTCTGTGGAAATCCTTTAGTATCCGTTTTTGTAAAGTTTTGGGGATTACAACCCTTTCGCTGTAAATTAGCACATTATCGCATAGAGAAAAGCTGTCCGAAATTTTCTGATTTTTTCTGCTATTTTTGCTTTTGTTTCATTTATAAATTCGTTATTTTTTGCTTCATTTTTTATGTCTTGCAATGTGACTGGGAATTTTCTGACTGTACAACATTGGACTAATCTTATGTCTTAGGGCAGCGATTACCGTATGTTCCAATGGCTCTGTCTTTGTTGGTATAAGTCTCGATAGACCATCCGCGTGCCCGATACTTTTCGTTGGTAAATATTCCAATCTTAAATTATAGTTCAGAAGAATCGTTCCCCATCTAAGTAGTCTATTTGCCGTGTACACCGGTAGACTTTTTTTTTAACCAAAACTTTATTAACGGTTTGTGATCCGTCTGCAGAGTAAAGTGTCTACCATAGACGTATCTATGGAATCTTGTTACTGCGAAGATAATTGCTAGATCTTTCTTCTCAATTTGTGAATAGTTTTTCTCCGCTGGTAGTAGGGTTCGAGAAGCATGTGCGATAGGTTTTATTGTCCCATCTGGCATTTTATGTAATATACACGCTCCGACACAGTAGGCGCTCGCATCACTTGCTACAATAATCTCTAGTTTGGGATCATAGTGTGCCAAAAATAAATCCGATGTTAATGTCTTGATTATTTTTTTCAAATGTTTCCTGGCATTGATCTGTCCATTGCCAAACTTTTTCTTTCTTTAGCAGTTCGTTCAATGGTGCGCGAAGTTTATGCATTTGAGGTGTGAATTCCTGGTAGTAATTCACTAATCCAAGAAAGCTTTGTGGTTCTGTTATGTTCTTAGGAACTGGCATCTTTTTTATTGCTGTAGACCTTTCAGGGTCTGGACGTCTACCTTCTTTGTCTATTATATGGCCAAGATATTTAATTTCCTTCATGAAAAAAAACACACTTATTTTCTTTCACTTTGAATCCGTAGCTTTGAATTCTCTTAAACACTTCTTGTACATGTTGCCAGTGTTGTTCAACCCTTTCGCTATTAATCAATATGTCATCCAGATATGCTATTGTGTATTATAGTCCTGCCAGCATCGTATCCATTGTCTGCTGGGAAATAGCCGGAAAATGGTAGTCTTTGGTATCTGTACAATCCTTTGTGTGTGTTTATGCATAGTAGTTTTGAACTTTCTTCATCGACTGGAACTTGCAGGTAGGCACACTCAGATCAATTTTTTAAAAGTATTTTCCGCCATTTAATTTAATGAATACTTCTTCAAGACTAGGTAGAGGATAGTGGTAGTCCTTTATTGCTGCGTTCAAACATGTAGGAAAATCAGCACAAACTCGAATTTCTCCTGATGTCTTTTTAACGTAGACCGTCGGTGCGGCCCATTTGCTGTACTCTACTTTTTTCAATATGCCCGTATTTTCGAGTCTAGATAATTCTTGGTCAATCTTTTCTATTGACGCAAATGGTACACTCCTTTTTTTCTTGAAAATAGGTTGAACGTTATCCTTTATTTTGATATTAGCTGCCATTTTCTTGCATCTTCCGAGACCTGCCGAAAATACTCCGGGGAAACACGTTTTTAGTTTTCCTTTTAATTTGTCTGCCTCGGTTGATAAGCTTTTTACATTCTGGCAGTAGGTGCTAAGAGGTAGATCCCACAATTCGAATTTTTGCATCCAGTCTGTCCCGAATAGGTTTTCGGTATTTCTTAAGACGTACATTTTTAGTTTTTTCGTCATTCCATTAAATGTTACGTTTGTGATTATTTCACTCTCGAATTTTATCTTTCTCACCGTAACTGATCTCGCAATTTTATCCGTTTTTAACATGACAGGTTTGTTCAGTTTTCTCCATGTTTGTAGATTTATGATAGTTAAGTCTGAGCCAGAATCCAGCTGTAACCTAACTTTTCTGTTTTGCATTTCAACTTGTACATATTTTCTTATATTAGTCTCATCTGTTTAGTCGGTCCTCGTAATGCTTATTCTGCTTTCTTTTCTATACCAACAGTGAGAACTTTTGTGACCAATTGTTTTTTTTACATGATTGACAAGTTTTTAACCCAATGCCAAGACCCACAACGATAGCATGGACTTTGTGGTAGTTTCTTTTTATGTTGATTATAATTAGAAAATTTTGTTTTACTTTCTTGAGGCGGGAAAATCAGTTCGGTTTGTTTGTGAGGAGGGAAAATTTGTTTGTCTTCATACTTTGCGTATGTATGCTATGCCAGCTTGTTCTATGTCTTTAGAGTCTTTTTTTACGCTGACGCATCTCTGGCAATCTTCGGCTAGTTTTTGAAGTGTCAGATCTTGTTCATTTTCCAATTGAGTAAGTATTCTACGTCTCAATTCTGCGTCTTTGGTTGAAACCAGACCTTGGACGTAAATTAAGCATTTGAAGTTGTCAGCGCTGAGTTCCGATAATAAGTCGTCCCAATATTTATTAACAATGGATGCGAAAGCTTCGTAATCTTCGCTATCCTTTTTTGCAAGGTTCATGCATTTCCATCTTTTATGAAATAGTGAAGTATTATGGCTGAAAAGTTCCGTTAGCAGTTTTATAGATTCTTTGAATGTTTTTGTTCGTACCTTTGTTGTTGTTCAAACTGGATTTTGATAAGTTCCATAATGGTTGGCTTAAGATCTTCCAAGTTAACGTATTTTTTTTATTTATTTTTTTTTTTTAGAATTTAATCGTCATCCACTGTTACGTACGACGTATAGCAAAAAAAAATATGTCCTCCGAGTAGGGAGTTTATTTTTCTGTAAGGGTTCCGCGCAGAGAGTCGTCACTTGTTATGTGGTGGCGAACAATTTTTTTTTCCTTCCACCGAATGAATTCGAAACGCTCGTCGCCACTGTTATGGTCCGGTTCCTTGTACCACGGTGATAGTCCAAGGTAGAACTTAAAAAGAAGAACTCGAACACGGATATGGAATAACACAGATATATTACAAACAGGCATATATACAGAGAAGTAGAAAATGTTAGTACGAACAATCAGGTTTAGTAGTAATTATCTGAACGCAACTCTGTTTCGAACTGCCTCTGACTCGACTGACTGACTCGCTCGCTCTGACTGACTGACAGACTCCTGACGGACTTCACTCCAGACTTCAGACTGAACAGTATTTAGTCACCCCACCCCCACGAGGGCATCATGTGGCACAAGGCCGGTTTAACGTGGGATATCTGAGCCCGTGGGCTCGGCCAAAAATATGCCCTTTGAACCCGTATAAACGGGTTCAGGGTCGGTTTACCTTCCCGAAAGAGACTCCACCCTTCGGCGTAGCCTCGTTCGGGTTTCTCCCCGCCCGAAGGCAGACAGTTCACCCAATCAGCCGGTCGCCCGACTTCGGGCTGAACACCTGCTTCCTCTTGAGGTGCAGTATTTATTACGTATGGAATAGTCCATTATGTTATGGGTAAGGTCCCGTAACACACACACACACACACACACGCACGCACACACACACACACACACATATATATATATATATATATATATATATATATATATATATATATATATATCAGAGATTTGAAAGAAAACAGATAAATAAGACAGAACCTTGGTATTTTAAATTTTCTTTGGATCGATTCTCATTAGTCAGTTATTATCCCGTGCATACAATAAATAATTCTATATTTAGACTTAGAATTTTTAGAAACATATCTTTTACAAAAATATATTAGTAAGAAAGATTGCATTTATGTCTCTCTCTCTCTCACACACACAAACACACACACATATATATATATATATATATATATATATATATATACACACACATGTGTGTGTGCATGTGTGTGTTTGTACGTGTGTGTATAGAGAGGAAAAAAGAGAGAGAGAGAGAACCTGAAAATATACCTCTTTTATATATATTTTCTCATCTAGTGGGGACAGATGTAGCCATATTCTTCAATGTTTCCAATTTCGAACAATCTCCTTAAATTCAGCAATGTTTGTGTTTTTTTACAGAATTAAAACATGTTTCAATTTTCCTGTATTTGCATCGAAATGTATATAATTTTAAACAGCATAAAATGGACTTTAGTTTTTATATATTTCGGTCAAATAATGATATAGAAGAAATTAATTAACTTAAAGTTAGTCTGTGTATATACCATAACTAACGTCAATATATATATATATATATATAGACAGACACACATTCATAAGTGAACATTTCATTAGATTAATGTGTAGAATTACATATCCATAAATGCGCACACATACACACAAGAAACAATATACGTCGATATGTATGTATATATGCATATATGTACATCATCACTCAGGGTAATTGCATACATGCACACACTTCACCTGACGTGGATTTGTAATAATATGGTTACAATCTCAATAACCGAAAAATAATTCTTAATGAGGCAGTTACATGATTCTGTCCGTATAGGACTGGAAGAGAGAAAGAGTCCGGAACTAACACGGTGATACCAGAAGGAATTCTCTACGAGATAGACTTTCGGAACAACTTTAGTCACTATTATTGCAAACGAAGACGAAGTATCAGAATAATAATAATAATAATAATAATAATAATAATAATAATAATAATAATAATAATAGCTAGCACCCACTGAACTCGGCATAATAGAGTTATAGACCTACCGTAGCGGCAAAAAATCTAAACCTCTAAATAGCTCGGAGTCAGTCAAAGAGATAGAATACAGCATACACAAAGGAAGGGGAAATTAAGAAAAGAATGCAACAGACGTATGCGTCTAGTGTTAAATTCTTTCTTCTTCTTATGTGTCATGTCCTTTCAGGTCGTAGGCGATCATGGCTCTCCTTCCCCCCCCACATCCTTGGTAGCTCTCAATAAGTTTCGTTTCGCTACCACCTCCTCCAGACCACGTTCTGTCATCCACTTGCTTAAACCCGACAGGTATGTCATGCATTGCTTTCTCTTGTCTCTCTTTCCCTCTATTCAACCTGTGAGTATCAGATTCTCCAAGCCCTCCTTTCTCATTACGTGTCTCATAAGCTTCAGCTGCCTCTTCTTGGTGTTAAGTATAAGCTTCCTCCTTGTTCGCATCTTCTCCAAGACCTCATCGTTGCACACACTCTCGGTTCTTGATATCCTCGGCATCCTTCTGTAGAACCACATCTTCGTCGCCTCGAGTCTCTTCTTCATCTTCATCCAACATTCGCTGCCGTAAAGAAGGACAGATGTCACGTAATAGCTCAGTATTTTTTTCTTTGTTACCAAAGAGATACCCCTGTCTCGCAATACTCTGTCCAGCTTTTGGAATACGTCCTTGGCCATCCCAATACGTTTACGTACGGATCTCAGTGTGACACTTGCCGTCCTCTGTCAAAACACTTCCCAGATATTTAAACTTCCGCACCTGCTTCATTTTAGAGTCCGCGACCTGCAAATGGCGTTTCAGGTCCATCCTTTTAATGGCGACCTTGCATTATGTCTTCTTGTAATTTATGCTTAGTCCCTTCTTCGCGCTCTCTTTCATTACATTCTGTAGGAGATTTTGTAATTTCTTTTCTGTATCTGCTATCAGTACTGTTCTATCTGCCTATCTTATGTTGTTAAGATTGTGACCACCGAAGCTGAATCCCGGTAGTGTTTCCAATTGCCTCGCTGTATGGGTTGAATAGGTCCGGTGAGAAGACACATCCTTGCTTTACACTCCTTTCTATTTTTGCATATTCGCTGAACTATGCGCATGCAGGTTGTTTCCTACCAGTATAGGTTCTTGATTATTCTAATATCTTTCCCGAAGGTTGCTGAGCAGTTCCAACAGATCCTTGTGGCGTACTTTGTCGAATGATTAATACTGGATAAAACATTTAATAAATGCGTTCTGGGATACTACCAACTATCCACTTTCAGTGTAGCCATCATAATAGTGTACGCACCGACAGCACAAAGTAAGGAAGAAAAAATCGAATCTTTCTACTCCATGCTAGACAGTGTCAAGGCTCTTTGCAAATCACAAGAAGTCATCATTATCATGGAAGACCTAAACGTCAAATTAGGCAAGGAGATGAAAGGGGATATAGCAGGAAAATTCGAACTAGGAACCCGCAACGAACTGGTGTTAAATACGGAGTTGAATTCACAAAACAGAATATCAGCCATAAACACCTTGGCTGTCCCTGTGGTGCAATACAGTTTCAATATCCTTGAGTGGGTCATAGCAGATATTAAGCGAATCGGTGGCAAAACGAGAAAGTTTCTCACTTCGACGGCATCCCACGACTCATGTTGATTAGCTGTATATGTCCAAATCCAAAGAATTAGTTCAACTAAGAACTCTCTTACAAAACTACAAGAATCGGTCTTCAACAATACCTGGAAACAACAGAAGACTGGATCATGATCCATGTCAAAGAATATGAAAAAGTAAGAAAGCCACATTCTAAACTAAATTTGAAATTGGTGAAGAAGTGTAAGTAATCCAAAATAAGTTACTGCAGTGGCAAAGAGCCTAAAAATGAAAGCAAAAGCAAATGCAATGTACCAAATGCAGAAACGATAAGATTTTTCATAGTGCTTAGTACTCTTCCTATACCAAACAAACTGATGTAGACAAACTCCGTATCCATCAGTAGTTAAGTAGTGCAGGGTTAAAAGCTGAAACCGAAGGTTTTATTCTTGTTGCACTAGACAAATGATTGCTAACTAGAAACTACCAAGCACACGTACTGAAAAATTGACACCGTAATCAAAGATCACAAAAAAGAGTGTGCTTTCATATGGACATGGCAGTCCCTGCAAATTGTATGGGTCTTTAAGGATCTTCAAAAAACTATCAAAATATATGGATCTTGAAGTGAAAATCTCAAAAATGTGGCACTCGAGGAGATCAATAATTAGAGTTGTGGTTGGAGTTCTCGGATTGATTGGAAAAGGTTCTTTAGACACATTGAAGGGATTCTTGATAGCCCATGCCTGAAAGAAATATTAGGTTGGTGCAAAAATAATGTCGTTTTCTCACATATGTTACTATGTGAGAAAACGACATTATTTTTGCACCAACCTAATAGAAGAAATTCTGCTCACAAGTACAACCCACACGTTACAAAGAGCTTTATCTTTCTAAAATCAGTGGAATCATCGGTTTTTGGTGGATTTTTTTACAAAAATGGTCAATGGAAAATGTCATGAACACATTGCTGAACTTATGAATATGGTTGGGACATGGAAGGAAATAAGTATACAACAGAATTCAAAGGAAATAATAATAATAATAATAATAATAATAATAATAATAATAAAAGCAAAATGTACGTGTGTCCGTCTGTTTTTTTTTTTTTTGTTTTTTATCTCGGTGAATCATACACAACCTGAAGTAACAGGTGTGGAGTAAGCTAAGGTTACCTCCCTTGTCTAGAAATGATATCTTCCTTCGCTATAAAAACTGAGCATGAATGCAGAGAGGAGATTCTTTCCCCCTCCTGTAATTTAATAGACTTAAATTACGCCACATGGTGTCAGGAAGAACTTATGCCATGTAACGCCCGAAAAAAAACAAAAAGCATTAACACAACAAAAGCATTGAATATACAAGTGGACTAAAAAAGAAAGATAGTCATTTTTTTTTCTAAAAAAAAATAAATTTCTTTGCTTTTAAACTCCGAACAGTTCATAAAGTAAAAAGAAAAACAAATTTGTTCTCTTTATTGAAAAAAAATGTTTAGTCCAATTGACGACTTTTTCATCGCACAAAATTCTGGATAAGGACACGATAACCAAAGATAATTTACGGCAAATTTCCCACCTCTTACAAAAATGGCTTTATCAAGGAATTTTGCAACTAATTGGAAAAGGTTTATTCGAAATTTCGAAATTATTCAAAATCCAGTCGACTCTACAAAGAACCTGATAGTACATACCAAACATTTATCATTTTGCCAATAATAGAAGATGCATACGAGATTTACGAGGGGTTAAAATTCGATAATGAAGAGGAGAAAGAAAATTTGGAAGTAGTAATGACGAAATTTGAATTTTCTTGTTAGAGAAACCCATTATATGTACGAAGCTTACATATTTCATATTCGAAAGCAAGAGGTTTCAGGGAGTATAGAAGTATATGTTGCTGCGCTCCGGCAGTTAGCTGCAATTTGGGGAAAATGCAAGAGAGGATCATTCGAGATCAAACACTTGTAAGGATTAAAGACGATTCAGTCTGTGAAAAGTTTTTTAAAGGATAAAAGGATTACTATAGCCTATGAAACTTCCAATCATCAAACTCAAAATATTTCTTTAGGTACAAATGCAACAGAAGCAAACGTTAGAGTAACACCAAAGAGATATAAAAAGAAACCATAAGATACCGTCCGCCATAAAAGAAGTACAAATAAATGGATACATTGTGTCAATAGTCCATCTTACAATCAAAACTACCATCGAGCCAAAAATGCAATTTGCTGAAAGTGTTCAAGAAAAGGACATTACACAAAAAAGTATAGGACTCGCAGGTCTAAAATTCGAAAAATTAGGGAGGAAGAACCAAACTTCGTCCTTGGGTCCATTACTACTAACGGGGGAACTAGGCCTGATGTAATGGTTAGCAAGCTTGTCTTGCTAGATCAATTACGACTGAGTAGTGATATCTATCCTCACTAGCTGCTTCATACTTCCGGCCTTGTTCCACATCTAAGCTACGCTTGGAAAATCACTATATAGGGTACCTCGACGTGGTGTAATGGTTAGAAAGCTTGTCTTGCTAGATCAATTACGACTGAGTAGTGAGTTCGATCCTCACTGGGTGCTTCATACTTCCGGCCTTGTGCCACATCTAAGCTACACTTGGAAAATCACTATATAGGGTACCTCGACGTGGTGTAATGGTTAGAAAGCTTGTCTTGCTAGATCAATTACGACTGAGTAGTGAGTTCGATCCTTACTGGGTGCCCCATACTTTCGGCCTTGTGCCACATCTAAGTCGGGCTTAGAAAACCCCTATTACTACTAACGGTAGAATAAACAAGATCGTGGAAGAAAACTGGCAAAGTGAAGTTAAAGTTACCACAAAGCTATGTAGTAAAGTAATTCATTTCAAATTGAATACTGGAGCAGTAGTTATTTTAGAAAAACAAACTCCCCAAATTATTCAACAATATAACAACAGTAGGGACTAGGTTACCACCAGATAAGTTATCGGTTGTATGTTAGCTTTATTAGAAATTCCAAAAAGCAAAGTCTGAACAGGATTTGTTTGTTATTAAAATTTGAGGTCAGCATTACTGCGGGTACCAGAAATAACAACTCTTCACCTATTGTGGGTGAATTCTATAAAAAGTGAAGACCACGAATAGAGAAAAGAATTTCCAGAACTTTTCAGACATTGGTAGATTCCAGAATATATATAAAATATGTTTAAATGGGTCTGCGCAACCAATGTCTATAGCAACTCCTCGAAGCTTGCCACTTCCTATGAAGAAAAAACGCCGAGGAAGAGTTACAGGGTTTAGAAAAAGAAAATATCATACGTCCTGTAAAAACACCAAATATTTCGCCAGCAGTCGTAAAAACTGTTTCACCAAGATCTATTCTAAGTAAAACAGTGAAATTCGTCTACGAAATACCTTTCACCTAAGACGAAGTACTGAACAGCCATCATCAACAAAAGTTATCAACCTACAAACTTCCAATACACTATAGCGTCAATCAAGACTTGTTTCGGATGTCAGTTACTCGGAGAAACCGAATCCAGCTGAATTGTCAGGGGATCAACACGAAACCCAAATAAGTGAAATTAAAAAGCCGATTGCCAATGACATTATCTCGCCAGTTTACACTAGATATGGTCGCAAGGTTCGATCTCTTGATAGACTCTCATATTGAAAAGGATTTTTAAAAGAAAATGGGTGATGTGGAGTAATTCACAGTTACCCCCCTTGTCCGGAAATGGTATCTACCTTCGCTATAAAAACGGAGCATGAATGAGGAGGAGATATTTTAAATTCTATACGTTAACGAGTTTAGACGTCAAAACGGTTAAAACTTCACCTTATTTCAACCTCCTGTGATTTAATGCACTTAAATTAGGCGACAATGGGTAGTAACTACTGTAGTTACACGCGATTAAAAATGGAATACATAATTCCTTTAAAGTTAAATTTAAATATTGTGACAGGTTTTTAAAACACTACCCTTTATTAAATGTTTAAAATTTTCGTCGCAATTGCACTTGCTATCGTCTAATTAAACCGTAATTAAAATTTAAGCGGGGCATGATACGTTGCTCATATTTGTTCTTTTTCTAGCACACATATTGTTACGTATTCGAAAATATTACATAGTTCGGGTTCTCTGATGTCTTTTAAGAATGAATTTATGTGAAGGGATCATAAAGAATGGTGATCTCAAAAGAAAAGAAAAATTGCGCGCAAATTAGATTAAACTACAGAGATTGGTTGCGTATATGAAGAAAGATTATGCCTAATTAAGGTGTCAAACAAAAATAAAATTCTAAATTCTTATAACTTTTATGTACATAGGACGCTAAAGGCATAAGGTCGAAGGCCCCAAAAGCCTCCTCAAGTGCTATTACTATCCTTATAAGTCCGCCTGAAGGGCGGCTTATAAGGATAGTAATAATAATAATAACCGAAAGCCTTATCATTGCTGTACAGGGCCAATGCTTGCTAACTAGAAATTACCAACCAAACATACTGATAAATTGTGTTTACTCGAAATGCAGATTCTTTGATAAATATCCATAAAAAATGACCATCTTATATTATGTTGCGCGATATTAGCATCCAGTGAATATAAAACTTGGTATGACTGAGTGAGCCAATATCGGCACTGGAAACCTTATAAATTTTAAGGGAAGGAAACTTGGTATGAACACTACCCAGACGCGGTTACAAACATAGGAACTATAATAATTTTATGAGACTTTAAAATAAACGCGGAGTCAAAGCTAATCTACCATATATCAAAGACCACCAAACAAAAGGTACTTTCTTGCTAACATGCCAGTTCTTGCAGACTGTAATGTATTTTGAAGAACTTCAAAAAGAACTATAAAAAATCTGACACATGAGGACATCAATAATTCCAGTTTTGGTTGGAGCACTAGGTTTGATTAGAAAGAGTTCTGATAGGTTTGCTAAAGAGATTCCTGAAAGTCCCTACCTTTAAGAAAAATACAAAAAATTGCAATCACAAGCGTAGCTCACACACTACGAAGAGACTTATCCATGTAAAATGCGCGTGATCTTAGTATGTTTTCTTGTTAGTGTTTTTTTTTTTCTAATAATAATCAGTAGAAAATGCCATGATACCCTTTCTGACCTGAGGTCTCTGGCTGGCAGTCAGGAGAGAATATGTATACAACAGAAATCAAAGGAAGAAGAAATAATAATAATAATAATAATAATAATAATAACATGAATATACAAATATACAGTCACGTACAAATAAATATATAAAACAATATAACGAAAGTAGGTTTTGGTATGAAAATTATACATATCGTAAGTATATATATATATATATATATATATATAGTGAGACAGTATGTGTGCGTGTGTATATGTGCTAACATCTTGAAACCATTCAGTCGTTTGTGTGTGTATATGAAAACATTCGAATATATATAATTTCTTCTCAGATTGTACCTACATTATTCCATTTATATATATTTATATATGTATTATGATAAGGTTTATCTGAATATCGACATGGACCCCAGCCCGTTTCACCACTGAAATTAAATCTTTACACCATTTTAAATTTACATTATTAATTATTCTCACCACATGCATTCAAATATTCAGCGTTGGAGTTTTAGCAATTCGTATAATAAAACTGCTAAAAACAATGGCGCAAAATCTCGTTCCCGGTAAGACTGTAACTGTATGTCCCGCCTAGATCTAATTTATTAAGACATCAGTAAAATATTCAATTACGTGTTTTCAAATACAAACTGACCCCACTTTTGGAAGGAAAGATGTCTCACGAGACCAGTGCAGGGTCACTTCGCCCACAGCACTTATATTTAAATGTTGAAGCGACTTTGTGTGCTCTTTTCATAACGGTCAAGCCAGTCGACATTTTACTGTGTGTTTAGTCGCTGACAAAGCAATTCAACATGGCGTAAGAATTTGTTCTCGTTGCCGCCTTAACGCGTGTAACTGGAGCTCTCTTTTATGCAACTGCTCCCTGTTTGTTTTTGTTCGTTTGACGAATAATATCGTGCTCTATTGTGGACGTTCCAATTTGTTCATGACATTGTTTGAGATGTTTAACCATATCATTAATAGATCTCGCTCGATTAACATCTGCTGACTTTCTGCTCATTACACGTACGAGTTTTTAGCTGTTAGTCCGTTCTTCTCTATTTTAAAACTTGACAACAGTCGTGCTTTAAAAAAAGAAAAAAAAACTTACTCGACAAGGTTCCTTGGTGAATGTTTGGAAATAATTACTTTTCGGAATCTTCGCGTCAGACGTACGGATTAAACATTCGAATCTTATTTGCGTTTAGTTATCCATTCTGCACGAGAGTGGATGTTCATATTTAGTCAACTTAGTTCAACAAGAAGGATATAAGTAGACGAAATGAGAATAGGCAGCTTTTATTATATCAATATTCGAAATGGAAAAGTCTTTCCTGCATTGAAAATCAACCTTGGAAATATAAGGTTTTAGCTTAACTTAAACACTGACCATTAGCTCCAATGTCAAATACGTCAATATCTCAATCACATAACCATTTCTTTATTCATTTTCTAAGACTGGTGCTAGGAAGTGAGGATGGAGTAATGATTATCAGAAGGGAAAGTGTAATCGGCTAGCTGATTTCAATTTCCAATCTACATTTTCTTACTAATACAATTTCAATTTTTTTTTTTTTTTTGGTGGGGGTGGCTATGGGTTAAATTGCCGGATATGCTTCTCTCCTTAAACTTGGGTAGTTACCAGTCTAGGAATGAAAACTGTGAATTACAAACCCTGCAGAGAAATAGGCACTTCAGCTCTGACGGAAAGGGCTTTATGCAAAAGAAAATCTTATAGGACATAATGCTTAATGGAAGTTACATTTGGTAAGAAGTTTGGTTTTTTTCTAGTCAACAAAAAGAGCAAGTTTTGCCTGACTTGAAAATTAACACTGACATATCCACCTGCGTTTGGCAGAACAAATCAGACACACACACACACACACACACACACATATATATATATGCACTAACTAATGTAATACAATCATACTACAAATATATCTTATTTACACTTGATAATTTGTAAAAATTAGACTTTTCACTTTTTTACTATATATATATATATATATATATATATATATATATATATATATATATACATATATTTTAATATATATATATTTCATATATATATATATATACATATATTTTAATATATATATATTTCATATATATATATATATATATACATATATTTTAATATATATATATTTCATATATATATATATATATATATATACATATATTTTAATATATATATATATATTTCATTGTGATATTAGGTTTCAAGTGAAGTGTTATCGTCATATGCAAAACTATTGCAAAGAATGTATCAAATATGTATTATTATTATTATTATTATTATTATTATTATTATTATTATTATTTTGAGCGTATATCAAATATCCTATACACTTTTAACTCGAACCTCCTATGGCGAATAAAATATTTAACATGCGTACAAAATAATAATAATACGTATAAATGATACATTATTTTCCTGTGCAGTCAAGTCCGCGTAACCGTTTTAAACATGACATCACTTTTAGCATACGCGTATCCTTGAATCCTAGAAATACAAAATAATGCTAGGATTTAGCCAACAAAATCTTTAATATTTAATTCTTGAAGATGACTAAGATGATTGAAAAGTTTATCCACAACTTTGATTCCGAAGTACAGCAACTTCTTCTAAAAGTGAAAAATACAATAAATATAAATAAAAATATATAAACATAACTTGTTGTTTAAATATAACAAAAATGTGTATATACACAAATAACACCCATACATACATACATACATATATATATATATATATATATATATATATATATATATATATATATATATATATATATATATATATATATATATATATATATATAATGTCACCGTATGAGTTAAGTGTGTGACACATCTGGGATTTGATGCCTACGTCATTTTAAATTCATATTTTTAGTTTTTCTTTAACATTGGATTCGAACAATTTCCCCCAGTCGGTCTTCTTTGCATTTTAACCAATTCGTAAACTGAAATGGATGAAAAAAACGAAGAATTATTGTTATGATTTTATGGATCATTTGAATCAATATTCTTATCTTTTTGGCTTTTAGTCCAGCTATTCTTCACGTGTAATGCATGCGATAATCCTTGAGTTGTCGTCAGCAATTTTTACCTTTTAAAATCTCTTACATGATCAGTTGAAAAATTCAGTTATACCACATATCTGTGTATACACAGTTTAGTTTAGCTTCGTCTAACACAGGAGAAATAGCCAGCGAGTATCGAACTCACTGCACTGGCGAATTAGTTCTGGGTATTTACTCAAATCTATGATAATCTTTAGATTATTTATACTATTTATATTCGGTCTATACTCTTCTTCACCTTTATAGTTCTGATCACAACGTTTCGGTCGTTGTGCCCTCTGACCTTCCTCAGGTGTATATTGATTTGGGAAACGTACAGGGAATTCTGAATTGAAACCTTTATTTAATCTAAGTGGGGTTACTGAGCCTGCTCCACTGTCCATGTCTAGGGATATCTCGTCTAGTTTTTATTTGTAGTACTTCTCAGTTATTGCTCGGCCCGTTTCTACTGAGTCCAAGTAGACACTGCTCGACTAAAGGGCAGTGCGTAATTGTGTCACAACCACTATGTCACCAAATTCGTTTTAATCAACAAGGACAATTTTTCTGTAGTGAACTTGGAACCTTAACATAGTGACAGAAGCTGCAACGACTGAAACGTTATGAGAATAACAACAAAGATGTGGACAATAGACCGAATATAGTGTAAATAATTGTAAATCCTCATCCTAGAAATTCAAAGAGAAAAATACTTAGTTTAGTCTGACACAAGATGACAGAAGATGAGTACCAAGTAAAAATTCAATAATTGTATTCACTTGCTGATCGATTCAGATGAACTTGTCGACAAATTCACTAGGAAATGCAACCAAATACTTACTTAGCTTTTCTCAGTATGGCACAAGGCAACATTAGAAAGGGCACCGAGTAAATATTTAATTTACTAAACTTGCAGCTTGTTATGAAGTAGATCTGCCAACAATCTTACTGTAGTAGATGCTCATATATGTATATGTATGTATGTTTGCGTTTTTAAATATCTGTACAGTTATAATAAATGGATTAAGATAGTCATTGTTTATAATTTATTATCATCGATAATCTTTATTATTAGTAGTAGTAGTATTAGTATTAGTGGTGGTGGTGGTGGTAGTAGTAGTAGTAGTAGTAGTAGTAGTAGCTGAATCTGCGGAAAGTGTAACGGTATCATTGCGAAAAGTGGCATCGTCAAGCTGAGTTCAAATCCACGCTTAGTCTGTTGGGTTCACTTTCGCATAAATGCTCCTGGAAAAGGTATGAATCCATCTTCTCTCAGCAGCTACAAGATCTGATCAAAAACTATCGTGTCTGTTGCTGTGGTAACGGAGCTGAAGTTCGCAGAGAGACACTAATGTATAACGTCATCCCTGTCTTCCGTTGTTTATAGAAGTGCTTAGAAGGAAATTGTGTAGAGTGTGGTCGTCTCACTGCACCACAGAGTCTCTATCATTGACCATGGCAGCAGTTTTTGCCCAAAAAAACATTTCCCAGATTCGACAACCACCATATATTTTCCATCTCTCACTCTTTGGGTCGGTTTTCTCTTCAAAAATCAAATTCCACTTGAAAGGAATAAGATTTCAAGACGATGCGGAAATCCAAGATGTTCCAGGAAGGCTTCCATCAATGGATCTTTATCCATTGAGTGGATTCAGAAGGGGATTACTTCGAAGGGGATTCAATGCCGAATTGATACATGTTGTAGTTTTATAGAACCACTCCCGATACTTTTTGATAAGATCTTGAATGTGTTAGGTAGCAAGGTAAACTGGAC
>OZ010610.1:62833462-63333462 GCA_963932145.1 Acanthosepion lycidas | reverse complement strand
TGAGATGCTAGATCAAGACAAATAACATTGCAGATTCTTCTTTGGGTTTTATCAAGAATCAGTAAATATATAGTAGAAGCACTAGTTGCTATAAAATATGTCTATCATGATGTTCAGTACTGCAATATTTGACTAGGGTAGGCCTACTGAAACCACTCAGAAGCTGGGGTCGCATTATGCACGAGCTATATGAGAAAATCAGGTTTATTCACAAAAATATTCATGGGTCGCACTATACTTGAAGTTGGCTTATGTACGAGTCAATCAAGTATGTCAGAAAAATGAAATAAACTATTTTATTAATGTTAATGTTTATTTTCAGTTGCATAGAAACTGCGTATATGGACGATTGTTTTTCTCAAAATGCAGGCGAATATGAATAAATAAAAGATTAAATCAGAAATATAACATAAACAATACAAAAGAAAATCAACCTAAATTCACCCCATCTAAAAATAAAAATTAATGACTAGTTTTTCTACTTTTTCTTTACAGGTTTCTTTGATCGAAATGACATCTGTTTCAATGAAAATGACGAGGTCCGTTGACGAATGCAAATTTGAATCAAAACAAAGACCACGGAGAAAGGGTCAGATTCGGGGTTAGATGATGGTTATCTCCTTCGGGTACTTGGTCCCAAAACATTGTTTGCTTTCTAGTAATCTCATAAATACATGTTTCAAATACGAAAGTGTAAAACACACACACATGCACACACATGCATACACAAACACATACACATGCAACAGTGAATATTTTGATAATTTGATGAAAAGTGATAAAGAGAAATTTGGCTTATTTGTAAATAACTGAATCATTCGCTATTATTTTATTAATCGTTTTATTCTATCATATTATAAATCAAATAGAAATACTAAGTAATAAAATAAAATAAAAAAAAAGGTAAAAGGTTTCATTTAAAACATTTTAAATGTAACACAAAATAAAGTTAGTAAAACAATAATAGCAAAGAGAATCGGAGAGAAAGGAGTTATTTAAATAATTGTTCACGCAATATAAGTCACATGAGCCACTCAAGACAGCTACTCTTCCACTTAAGAGGAGGATTTAAAAAGTGCAGTTTAACATGGTATGTAGGAAAGATGACAGTTAACAATGTACTTAAAGACAGGTTAACATTGTACTCATTAGGGAAGCATTCTCTCCGGAGTCTGCTCCACGAAGCATCGGTTCTTGGGAAGAAGCTATCCGAATGGAATTTAGTTCTTATTAACAAAATACGAATGGAATATAGATGACTCGTTCCAGTGTACATGGAATGGCGTGTCTTAGCAGTGCTGGTGGAACAAAGGAATTGTATCTCTTCAAAATATTTACCATATTTGAAAATAGCGAGAGACTTGCGACGTTTCGTCTATGGAATAGAGATTGTATAGCGAGTGACAGAATAATGTCATATCTGGACTCCGTTTAATGCATATATAACCGGAATAATAAAGGTGTCAATCATGATAGACTGGCTTGCGAGATATGCTAATAATAACATTAACCATTTCTTTATAAGGGAACATTCGGCATTCATTGACTGAACAGCCAGTATTACTGTCGGTTTAAATTCAAAAATTCTTTCTTGCAAAACAATTTTTCAAGAAAATAGTTTTCTCAAGTCCCGTAGCTGTTATCACTCTTTCCAGTACCGATGGGAGTTTACTTCCTAACCTTTTGTTTGAAGTCGTGTGGAATGTCAACATCCTTATCATGTCATTATTTTCTCTTCGTGGTACATGTGCTCTCTCAGATAACAGTACGGACCGAAAATGTAGGTTCTGTGACCAATACATTGAAATTATATATCACCTTATCTCAGAATGCCCAATGAATGTAAAAACGTCATGAAAGTGAAGGTCAGTATCTGAATTGGAAGGTATTTTATCACTATAGGATAAAAACAGTTGCAAAGTGGTATAAACACCCTCCTAAATCTGTAGTTGAGGAAGCAGATATTAGCACCCTCTGGAATTTTTTTTATCAACACAGATCGAACAATACAAGCAAATCACCCGGACATCATTATCAAAGACAGAAAAGAAAGGTTACAGACTGATTGACATAATCATACCAATTGACAAAAATATCTCTGCGTAGGTTTTTAAAAAACTAAAGAAATGCAAATAACTTAAGAAACAAAAAGAAATATTGTGGTACTTGAAACTAAAACTGTTCCCCTAATTATGACTGAAACAACAAATCAACAAAATCCCTGGTACGCTGTTTTTCCGGGAAAACTAAAAAATAATTCTAACAAGCACTGCCCATATCCTGTGAAGAGCTTTATTTAAGTCTATTTAACTTTTTTGTTAATAGTTTTATTTTGTTTTATTAAAGTGGAAACAGCAAAAAATCACAACCTTCGCCTGTCTTAGGTCAAAGGTTATGGCCCGGCATCTGATTATAAAACAAATGCAGGCCAAAAATATTTAAAACAAAAAATAATAATAATGTTTCATCCGAAGAGCAATAATTCTAAGTGTTATGGGACCTTACCCATAATAACATAATGGACTATTCCATACGTAATAAATACTGCGCCTCAAGAGGAAGCAGGGAGTTCAGTCTAAAACTGTCGTCGCTGCACTGGGGAAGTCGAGACCATTGGTCACGCCTTTTTTCAGTGCAAGACGGTAGTGCCGTTGTGCAAGTTTGTTGAAGGCCTCTTGGTTCGCATGCTGCAGGGAAAGTTCTTTGTCCTGGAAGCCAGTTCTGTTTGTAGCAATGTGGTGCCGCAATTGACGAAGGCTGAACACTATGTGTTCTGTTGCTTACTAGGGATTATGAGAGTCGTGATTTGGACGACGCGTCAGAAGGGATTCCATGAGGGCGAGAAGTTCACCTCTTCCCAACTGATCTTGTACTTTAAGCATCAGCTTAAAGTCAAGATTAGGACGGAAAGGCGGCGGCTCACCTCATCGGAATTTGGCAAAAGGTGGGTGAATCTTGCGCGAATGTGTAGAGTGAAAGGGGCTGACCTAGAGTGGCACTTGGATGTCGGTTAGGTACAGGATTTGTCCTATCAGGGTTGAACATAGGCAACCCACCCAGATTTTAGGTTAGACTAGGTTTTCGATTTTGAATCTTTAGTTTTTCCTTTTTTCTAGTAAACTTAGCTAGGGTATGCATGCGCATTGGCCCCTTTTATTTCTGTCCCTATTTTTCTTTTGTTTTAATTCCCCATCCCCTCCCTCGTTAGGTGGTCAGTGACTTCAGTTCTCTGGTGGATGCGGGGCGCCTTTCGTTTCGTGTGTGTGGTTTTTCGTATTTGTTGTTGTGTATGAATGTGTGTGTGTCTGTGTGAATGCTTGGCGGAATGAATGTTTTTTCTTATTTTTCTTAGCCCCGCATTGACTTCGTCTAGTTAACTGATTTTGCTGCCACATTTATGGTTTGTGGGGGGTTTTATAACTAACACAGTTTTGTTTAGTTTTTATTGTAAATACTTAAGTCATATTGTATATACTCATTTGGGGATCTTTTAAAAGTTGTTGTTTTATTGACCCTCCCCCACAGACAATTTTTGTACATAAGGGGACTAGTTAGGACTTCATAGAGAATTTGAGGCATTATGGTGGACGTTGTAAGAAAGGTAGGAGTGAATGTGTTGTTTTGGTGTTTGGATTATTGTTAGTTTGTTTGGGTCAGTGTCTGGGACTAGCTAAGTTTAGATTTAAGACAGAAGAAGACCGTCATTCCCCATCCCCCTTTTAGGCCTTGTGCCACATTTTATACACATTTGTATAAATAAATATCATTCAGTCTGAAGTCTGACGACCGGCTGACCGGCTGATCGGTTGAACTCTCTGTCTTCGGGCGGGGAGGAACCGGAAGGAGGCTACGCCGAAGGGCGGAGTCTCTTTCGGGGTGGTAGACAGACCATGAACCCCTTTTATACGGGTTCAAAGGGCATATTTTTGCCCGAGCCCACGGGCTCGGAAACCCCACGTGAAACCGGCCTTGTGCCACATGATGCCCTCATTTGGGAGGGGTGACTAAATACCGTTCAGTCTCAAGTCGGGCGACCGGCTGACCGGTTGATCGGGTGAACTCTCTGTCTTCGGGCGGGGAGGAACCCGAACGAGGCTACGCCGAAGGGCGGAGTCTCTTTCGGGGAGGTAAACCGACCCTGAACCCGTTTATACGGGTTCAAAGGCATATTTTTGGCCGAGCCCACGGGCTCGGAGATCCCACGTTAAACCGGCCTTGTGCCACATGATGCCCTCGTGGGAGGGTGACTAAATACCGTTCAGTCTGAAGTGAAGTCCGTCAGTCGAGTCAGAGGCAGTCCGAAACAGAGTCGCGTTCAGCCAATTACTACTAAACCTGATTGTTCGTACCAACACTTTCTTCTTCTCTGTATATATCCCTGTTTGTAATATATCTGTGTTATTCCATATCCGTGTTCGAGTTCTTATTTATAGGTTCTACCTTGGACCATCACCGTGGTACAAGGAACCGGGCCATAACAAGTGGCGACGAGCGATTCGAATTTATTCGGTGGAAGGAAAAAAAAATTTTGTTCGCCACCGCATAAGTGACGACGAAGATTCGAACTCACACGTGAAGAAAAAACAACAAAATCATCTCTCATCAACATAACAAGTGACGACGAAGAAACCCCTAAAAAGGAAATACGAACTCTATACACGGAGGACTTTTTTTTTTTTTTTTTTGCTATACGTCACACATAACAAGCGGCGATCTGGAAAACCCTTAAAGAAAAATAAACTCCCTACTCGGCGGACATATTTTTTGTTGCTATCCGTCGTACGTAACATTGGACGACGATTAAATTCTAAAAAAAAAAGAAAAAAAAGAAAAATTTTCTTTTCTTGATATTAAATTTCACTGACAACAAAGGAAAGTTTGTTTTTTTGTTTTTTGCGAGCACAGGCTACAGAATATCAGGTTACACACAAAAAATACGTTAACATGGAAGCTTTTAAGTCAACCATTATGGAACTTATCAAAATCCAGTTTGAACAACAACAAAGGTACGAACAAAAACATCTGTAAATGCAAGAATTATTGATACATGCAAATAAGGAGCAAAAACCCGATAACGAATAAGTTCTCTCTCAAGACACTATTTGGAGTAATATCGAAGATTTCAAGTACGCACCCGACGAAGATAAAACTTTTGCAAATTACTTCCGAAGGTATGAAGATCTCTATGATTTTGACTGTAAAGATTGGTCAGATGCACGTAAAGTACGCCTTTTATTAAGAAAATTAGGCACAGGCGAATATACCAAATTCGTTGATTATATCCTTCCCAGAAAAACAAGCGAGTTAACCTTCAAAGAATCTATAAAATTGCTAACGGAACTTTTCAGCCATAATTATTCACTATTTCATAAAAGATGGAAATGCATGAACCTTACAAAAAAGGATAGCAAAGATTACGAAACTTTCGCATCCATTGTTAATAAATATTGGGACGACTTATTATCGGAACTCAGCGCTGACAACTTCAAATGCTTAATTTACGTCCAAGGTCTGGTTTCAACCAAAGACGCAGAAATGAGACGTAGAATACTTACTAAATTGGAAAATGAACAAGATCTGACACTTCAAAAACTAGCCGAAGACTGCCAAAAAACGGATAAAAATGCGTGATCAGTTACGGGGAGAAAGATAAAATTCGAGGGTGGAATAATCACAAACGTAACATTTAATGGAATGACGAAAAAACTAAAAATGTACGTCTTAAGAAATACCGAAAACCTATTCGGGACAGACTGGATGCAAAAATTCGAATTGTGGGATCTACCTATTAGCACCTACTGCCAGAATGTAAAAAGCTTATCAACCGAGGCAGACAAATTAAAAGGAAAACTAAAAACGTGTTTCCCCGGAGTATTTTCGGCAGGTCTCGGAAGATGCAAGAAAATGGCAGCTAATATCAAAATAAAGGATAACGTTCAACCTATTTTTAAGAAAAAAAGGAGTGTGCCATTTGCGTCAATAGAAAAGATTGACCAAGAATTATCTAGACTCGAAAATACGGGCATATTGAAAAAAGTAGAGTACAGCAAATGGGCCGCACCGACGGTCTACGTTAAAAAGAAATCAGGAGAAATTCGAGTTTGAGCTGATTTTTCTACAGGTTTGAACGCAGCAATAAAGGACTACCACTATCCTCTACCGAGTACTGAAGAAGTATTCACTAAATTAAATGGCGGAAAATATTTTTCAAAAATTGATCTGAGTGAGGTCTACCTGCAAATTCCAGTCGATGAAGACAGTTCAAAACTACTATGCATAAACACACACAAGGGATTGTACAGATACCAAAGACTACCATTTGGAATTAAAGTAGCGCCGGCTATTTTCCAGCAGACAATGGATACGATGCTGGCAGGACTAGAATACACAATAGCATATCTGGATGACATATTGATTAATAGCGAAAGCATTAAACAACACTGGCAACATGTACAAGAACTGTTTAAGAGAATTCAAAGCTACGGATTCAAAGTGAAAGAAAATAAGTGTGATTTTTTTCATGAAGGAAATTAAATATCTTGGCCAAGAAGGTAGACGTCCAGACCCTGAAAGGTCTACAGCAATAAAAAAAAGATGCCAGTTCCTAAGAACATAACAGAACTACAAAGTTTTCTTGGATTAGTGAATTACTACCAGGAATTCATACCTCAAATGCATAAATTTCGCGCACCATTGAACGAACTGCTAAAGAAAGAAAAAGTTTGGCAGTGGACAGATCAATGCCAGGAAACATTCGAAAAAATAATCAAGACATTAACATCGGATTTATTTTGGGCACAATATGATCCCAAACTAGAGATTATTGTAGCAAGTGATGCGAGCGCCTACTGAGTCGGAGCGTGTATATTACATAAAATGCCAGATGGGACAATAAAACCTATCGCACATGCTTCTCGAACCCTACTACCAGCGGAGAAAAACTATTCACAAATTGAGAAGAAAGATCTAGCAATTATCTTCGCAGTAACAAGATTCCATAGATACGTCTATGGTAGACACTTTACTCTGCAGACGGATCACAAACCGTTAATAAAAAAATTTTGTTCAAAAAAAGGTCTATCGGTGTACACGACAAATAGATTACTTAGTTGGGGAACGATTCTTCTGAACTATAATTTAAGATTGGAATATTTACCAACGAAACTAATCGGGCACGCGGATGGTCTATCGAGACTTATGCCAACAAAGACAGAGCCATTAGAAGATACGGTAATCGCAGCCCTAAGAAATGAAGAAGACGTAAGAACAGTACTATGTTGTACAGTCAGAAACCTCCCAGTCACATTGCAAGACAAAAAATGAAGCCAAAAATGACGAATTTATTGATGAAACAAAAGCAAAAATAGCAGAAAAAAATCAGAAAATTTCGGACAGCTTTTCTCTATGCGATAATGTGCTACTTTACAGCGAAAGGGTTGTAATCCCCAAAACTTTACAAAAACGGATACTAAAGGATTTCCACAGAGGACACCCGGTTAAAAATAGAATGAAGTCGCTAATGCGAAGATACGTATATTGGAAGAATATGGACCAGGCTATTTCTCAAATGGTGGAAATGTGCAAGGGGTATAATTTAGCAGATAAAGCACTGCCAATCATACATAAGCCTTGGCCTGAAACTGATTGTCCATGGTCAAGAATACACGCAGATTATGCAGGACCAATTGACGGGTTCTATTATTTAATCATAGTTGATAGCTACAGTAAATGGCCGGAGGTGTTTCGGTGCAAAAATCCTACTACAGAAACGACCATAAATTTCCTCCACGAGCTATTCGCTCGGTTTGGCGTAGTGGGCTGTTTAGTAACAGATAATGGAACGCAATTCACGTGCGCAGATTTCCAATAGTTTGCGAAATCTATCAAGTAAAACATATAAAATCCCCGACTTGCTATCCAAGATCAAATGGACAAGCGGAGAGATTCGTGGAAACTCTCAAAAGAGCATTACGAAAAGCGTACGACGTGCCTACGAAGAAAGCATTACAGCAATTCCTACAGGTATATAGAATAACGCCAAATAATGCGACACCATCAGCATTATCACCAGCAGATATAATGTTTGCTAGGAAAATCAGATCAGCGTTCGATAAATTACTACCAAGTAAAACAAAACAAGTAACACAATCCTACACACCAAAAAGAAAATTCATCCCAGAGGAAAAAGTTTTTTAAGGCATACAAAAATAATACCTCTTGCTGGGAACAAGGGATAATTGAGAAAAGAATTAGCAATATGTTGTATATAGTTCAAGGAAAAAAATTCTCACACAGAAGACACGTAAACCAAATAAGGAAGAGACCGTTACAGGATGCTAACGGTCCACCTCAAGAAGAGGTATTGGATACGATTTTCGACGCATTCGATATAACAAGACCGCAAATAATGCCAGAACCAAGAAAATCGTCTAGAAAAAGAAAATTTACTGAACCTTTGGAAATAGATCCAAAGAAAAAAAGATATTAAAAAATCCCTGCTACGCAAAATTTTCGGAAGTGGGGGGTGTTACGGGATTGTTCGCCAACCAAAAATAAAGACTCCAGTCTGATATTCTATAGCTGGAGTGATTAAATATGGATTCATAACTTTCTCAAGCGTAAGGAAGGGAATGTGATGAACTTGGTCAGTATTTGATTCGGTACACTTTTCGACTATCAATGAAATTCGCGCAATTAAATGTGAAAACTATGAAAATAATGCGCTTTGTTTAGTCTAGCAAGGAACCGCGTCGAATAAGGATTGAACATTCTAAACTTGTAAATGGTTTTCGTGTCTTGCTTCTTGATTATCGCTCTCCGGTAGGTGGCCTCCAGGAATGCTTAATTTTGCATAATTTTCTATAGATTCTTTCATGGTAATTGTTCTGATGAACTCTACTCGATGTTTCCCAGACTTTATCAATTTAATCATACTACTAGATTGGCAGAAAAGTCTCATCATTTTGCAGTGGAAATGGTTAGAAGTAACCGTAACTTCTATGTTAACACTTTCTTTTCTCGCACTTCTCGCTCGTGGCAGTGATTAGGGTTAAATTTCGTCCTCTTGCTTCCTGGTCAACTTTGACCTTCTATCATTTAAATACAATGTCAATCGTTATCTTCTGTCTTCTTAATTCCTGTTCTTTTATTGTTCTCTCTCCTTAATAGCGTTTTTCTCATATCCCCCATGCGTTTTAATGGTTTTATTGCCTTGCTTGGTGTAAAAAAATTTTTTTTAAATTATATTTGTTAGCACTCGCTCTACAGTAGTCGTCATAAATGATTTCGATCGCTTTGGTTTGATTTGGTTTTCGGCGTATTTAATCTTTTCCTGATTTATTTATTGCCAAATTCGATCGTTTAGATAATCAATAGAAAGATTGACTAAGGTTTGGTTTGTATGAGAATCAAAAAGATAGTCATCGATGAAGTTAATCGGTGAAGGATTTTAGGAAGTGCCCTTCTGCCCGTAGATGCAACCGTTGTATTCTTGAACACAGTCAACAGGGCATCAGCATAATTGAGTCAGGAATATCTAACATATTATATTCGTCAACACTCGGGGTTAATACATTGCCCAAGGAGTGATAAAATATTTTTGCCAGTTCTGAGTATGACGATAAACTACATCCGTCAGCAAGGCCTTTGGTCGGGAGATTGGAGGTTTTGAGGGGCATGATAACATCTCTTAATTGATACTGTTCTCAGGTCCACCCTGAAATAGTGTGGTAACATGCGTTAGGGTCCCCCATCTATGGGTAAATAGTTAACCCTGAAACAAAAACAAAACACTATGAAAATAACATGAAACAGGAAAGAACTCTTTCATAACATTAAGACATGTAATATCTTTCAATTTTTTATATAAATCAAACTGTATTTTAAAAAAACATGACTACAACAAAACAACATAAAACACAGATATCTTCGCTTCTAGTAATCATGTCTACTAAAACATATATACATATGCAGAAAAGCTGAATATCCTCTACCATATATTCAGTTGTGAAAGCAGAATAGCATATGTCATATATTTATTGCTTCAAATCTCCAAACAAAATTAAATTTCAGCATTAAATGACCCCTAAAGGAGTTGATATGCCGTTAAACAAACAACTCAATCAAAATATTTTTGCGCGCGCGTGTGTGTATATGTGCGCGCGCACCCTGACACAAACACTCACACATGCAGACACGTAAATAGATATCCAAATAGGCATGTAATACTAGCAGACCAAACATTCAAACTGCTTAGGACACTTGTGTGAATTACAAAGAAGAAAAAAAAAGCATTTTTTCTCCCTGTTCCATTTCAAAGCCCGCAAATCCTATCTCATCTGAAACGATGATAATTTTCACCAATAAACCATTTCGCCCACAACAACCTCTGCCTAACAAATCCCTTGGAAATCGTCAAGTTGAGGACTGGAAAACAACTGGACGAATGAAATAGAAGAAGCAAATAAACATTTTTTTAATAAAAGCCAACAAAATAAATAAGGCAGCAAACAAGAAGAACATGCCATTTAAGATTAATAAAAATACGGAAAAAATACACGGGCAGCAATGACTGTACAGCATATAAGAAGAAAAAGACGAAGAATTATTAGAAGGTGGTGAAAATGAAGGAGAGACTGTAAAGGTGTTAAAAAAAGTATTTAAAAAATGACGATAGGGAGTAGTTAGAGAGGTACCGATAAATAAGGTGAGAAGTACGAATGAAAAACGTTCGAGAAGGAAGAAAATTAAGGAAGAGAACTTGGAAAAAAATAGAATAGGAGGAGGAATTATAGAAGATAAGGAAAGAATCGGAGAAGAAAATTACGAATATACAAAAGCAATTAGGAATAAAAAGAGGAAGCGGAAGTGTGGTAGAATAGTAAGAACAAAAAAGTGGATAAAGAGACGGAGAAAGGGAGAGAGCAATATATTAATATTTTATAATAAGATAAAGAAAAATGATAATAACAACGATTGTGATAAATATGTAAATGTGGAGCAGAAAAGTTTAACGTGAGATATCAAGGGCGACAACACAGGAGAAAAATATTAAGACGAGAATGCTAACGATAAGGAAGAAGAAAAGTGAAGATGGCAGGGAATAATGAAGAAGAGTAAAAATGAAGATTATTAGTAAAAAGAGTAAAAAGGAAATGAAGATTTGGTAGGAAGGAGATGTTGATGAAGATGAGGAGTGAAAAAGACGAGATGAAAAGGACTAAAAAAGGAGAAAAGATAGCGACGGAGAATACAAGTGGTTACGAAAGAAAGAAAAAAGGACAGAAAGAAGGAAGGCTTGAAATACAGGAAAAACAAAATTAAGATATGAAAGAAAGAAGGAGCGAAACAGAGCTGAAAACGAAATGGTTTGAAAGAAAGAAAGAAAGAAAGAAAGAAAGAAAGAAAGAAAGAAAGAAAGAAAGAAAGATTGAAATACGAGAAAAAAAAACAAAGTAAAAGTTTGAAAAAAGAAAGAAAGAAGGTTTGAAATACAGGAAAAAATGAAGTCTTGCAAGAAAAAAGAAAGAAAGCAAGAAAGGAAATTGATAGGAAACTTTTCAAGTATGAATTGCCGATCCTCTTCGTGCCGACTTGCGTAAATTCAACTCTTACAGCTTAAGCCAAAGGAGAAGGGACCCGCCTGCCCTACATCGACCCTTCTTCATTCTTCCTCAAAAGAAAACAACCAGCTATTAAATGGCTTTGGATTGGTGTATTTTTCGATAAGCAACGGTTAATCTGTCGCCATCAGTCGTGTACACGGTATGCGCTGCGCGCGGTCGGACAAGAAAGCGAGAAAGAGAATCTTGGGTATCAGCATCAGTCCCCGGGATCCGATAATCCGCGTGGAATCATCTACAGATGCGCCGGATTAACGAAGGTTCAAGATAGGGTGACGCTGTAATTATGTCTGCTGGACTGTATATCTTCTCACCGCTGAATAAATATATTCAATAGATTACAAAAGATGTTTGTTGAGAGCTTGTAAGTGATGGGAGGTTGAAGAGATGGCGGGACGTTGTAAGGAGAGAAGAAACGGTCGTGTTTTTCTGGTTTTCTGCGTTGAAGAGTGGGAAAATGTGAAAAAGGAAGTATTGTGGTGATTTGATGAGAATATTCAGTTTGGTAGAGATGAGACTGCCGGTGAGATATGATGCAAGAAGATCAGATTCGGGATTTTTAGGGAAAACGAAGAATAAGGACTATGAACAAGATGGGAGAAAGGGGAGATGTGAGTTGTGTGAAACGTTCCCTAAGAAAGAAAGAAAGAAAGAAAGAAAGAAAGAAAGAAAGAAAGAAAGAAAGAAAGACAGAAAGAAAGAAAGAAAGAAAGAAAGAAAGAAAGAAAGAAAGAAAGAAAGAAAAAAAAAAGATTGAATGAATGTCAAGGAGTTTCTGCATGATGGTAGAAAAAAACGAATACATTTCCTTTAAAAATATAAATAAAAGGGAATAGAAAGTAAGAGAGATGGCTGCAAATAATGGCTAAAGTGTTGATTTTTACATTTCCGAATCAAAAGTCTTATAAAGCTTACCATAACGATATGAAAGCCCAATATCTACCAGATAGTCTTCTTCTTCTTCTTCTTCTTCAGAACGTTATCGATCATCGCTCTCCACAATTTCATGCCCTTTGTAGCTCTGAATAAATAGTCATTTTGTTATCTCTCTCTCTCTCTCCCTCTCTCTCCCTCTCTCTCTCCCTCTCTCTCTCTCTCTCTCACTCTCTCTCTCTCTCTCTCTCTCTCTCTCTCTCTCTCTCTTATCTATCCATTTTCTCAAGCTCGCTATTTAGGTTATGCGTTGTTTTTTTGTTGCTTTTTTTTTTCTGTCCCTCTTGCCTTCAATTTCCCCTGTCAGTTTTACAAGCATTTTTTCGTCATTATGTTCCCTAAAAATTTCAATTGTCTCTTCCCGATGTTATATATTGTACTTTAAAGTGTACTTTTGGCTTCCATTTTCTCTAAAACTTCATCGTTGCTCACATATTCAGTCAAGGTTATCCTCAGCATCTTTCTGTGAACCATATTTCTGTTACTTCAGGTTTCTTATTTATTTATATTTTTGAGATTGTCCAGCATTCACTGCCATATAGGAGGACTGCTATTACATAACAATTCAGTAGTCTTTGCTTTGTTTGTAACGAAATTGTTCTGTTTCTTAATACTTTGCTTAGTTTTGGAAAGGCGTTTTTCGCTATCCCAATGCACTTTCAGATTTCAATGTCGAATATTTCCCTCCTATGTTAAAACACTTCCCAGATTTTTAAATTCTTGTACTTATAAAGAACTGAAGCGGAAAAGCCGGAATAGCCAGTCGATGTGGAAAAACATGTCTTTCACATATAAGCCTCAAGAACTTCCTAAAAGCCTGTAACATAGAAACTCAGCTTAAGCATCGATTTTGAAACGAATCAATAATAATAATAATAATAATAATAATAATAATAATAATAATAATAACAAAACATAATAAAACTTTAATATTATAAAGTAAATATTATAAAATATATTAAAATAATTGTTTTCATGTCTGCTATAGCATTTTCTCATCATAATCGCTTCCCAGCATGTTGGTTAAAATCAAATGCGTCTCATGTACGAACCATCAAGTGCATATAATAAACATTACCGATTTTTTTGCAGGCCCGTTTTCTAGGCGGCACTTTCTAATTTTAATTAGAAATTAAAATCAATTTTTGGCTTGATGACAGCCACAAAAGCTGGTAGGATTAATCGGAAGTTTTACTTACCCACACGTACAAATCTAGGTCAAGTGGCCATCGAGATCAAAACCCAGCGGCAACAGTCTGAAAATTGCGTTTAAGCCTGGAACAGACTGTCGTAGTTGGGTGTTGACCTCAGTGTCCACTTTTATATTTACAAACGTTCTATCCCTGATATTGAGCATTTTTAACCACACCTTAAAACTATATATATATGTGTGTGTGTGTGCGTGTGTGTGTGTGTTATTCATCCGACAGATTTGATTACTTAAACGTTATTTTTAGTGGATACCTATTTGAGTAGACGCTCCTTTATTTGTTAAACAGTATATTCATTTATTTCCGTCTCCGGGCTTGAACATTCGAGAAATCTCATTAAAGGAGAATATTCGCTCTCCGGTAGAATTCGAACCTACGTCCCCACTGGCATGAGAACTCGGTTTATCTTTTTCCTTAATTTCTCGAATAATGTACCTTAGCAAAAATTAGTTATCCAGCAGGCTAATGCCCTGTGTCACCGGTTGCGCAGGTTGCTCAGAAGTGATTTCAGGAGCATTCTGGAGGTTTCTGTTAAATGGTATAGCCAGCACGTTCGCTCTAGTTGTGTCCAGTGGGGAGAGATCTGTTTGCTCGCAAGATCATTTACACCTACAAATATCAGTGAACTGTTAACAACTATTAGGAAGGAGTGACTTAAAATCTCCCCAGAATTCTTCCGATCACTTCGATGCTACATCGAGTTGTCCCATGACTAGAATTCGAACTCCATTTGCTGATTCTATTTGCTAAATATCAAGCTTTTCTGTACCTTCTTAATGCATGCAATAAGTCACATAATTGAAGAGCGCAATTTTAAACAGAAACACATTTCTTTTTTTATTATGTATGTCCGGTATATAAGAAAGAATTTTTTAAACAATCCATCTGAATTTCTCAGATGAGCCGTTATCATGATTTAATTTATTTACACTAGGACTGTTGTCCATATTTTTGTTGTTATTATTATAACGTTTCGGCAATTGTGCCTTAGGCCTTTCATCAGGTCGTTGTCGATCCGGATAATCTTCAGGGAATTACGAACTGAACGCTTTTTTTTTTTTTTTAATTTCTAGGGATATCTCTTTTTGTTCTTATTGGGTACTTTTCAGTTATTGCTTACTCTGTTTTCACTGAATTTAACTCTATACTATCTTTGCCCAATTGACGAATCAGTATCAACAATATTGCTTTAAAGATTTTGACTAGATATGTTAAAATTGTTTGTCTATAAATATCGTAAAACAAAGTAGTATTTATTATTTTAATAAGCGCTGAAGATTCGAAGATAAGGTCAAGTCCATTCAAGTGTCATATGTGATAAACACTTGGGCGATCATTTCTATTTCAATTCATGACTGACGAGGCAGAAGATTTTCTCACAGTAACCGTTTCTTTCTGCGGTAGACTAGTTACCAACCAAAGCTATAGAACCCAGTCTGTACTTTTATTCAACCCATAACTAGGGCGAGGGGAGAAGAGATGGATTCATAACTTTCCTAAGAGCATTTGCGGGTAAATAGAATGTAAAGAACCTAAAATTCGAACTCGTCTCTCTGATTTCTCATTGCGATTCGTTATCCGTTACACCACCCGCACATCTGTTCTGTAATGGATAACGGCGGGATATAAGATTAATATGGAGATAAGAATGTTTAAGAAAAAATAACTTGTTACAATATACTTGTTACAGAGTATTGCAATATACTTGTTACAATTTGTCACGATATACTAGTTATAAATTGTTACAATATACTTGGTACAACGAAAAAATTAGACGCATGTTACAAAATAAATAAAACAGACGATGAAGTAAAGATGAAGAGAATATTATTGATAATGTTGATTTGGAATGGCATCCGAAAAGTTAGAAATCAATTTAATATATCCACAAATTTTAAACAAGATTAATTAATTGATTAACATCATCTGATTTTATTTATAATGATTTTTTAATTTTTAATTTTACTAAAACCAAATATAAATACCACAAATTGAATTCTTTTAGTATTAATCGAAAAAGAATGCCGGTTAAAGAAACGATCTTACAAGTCACTGAGAATAATGTCCGAAAGGATGCTTAAATGTTTTAAGCCCGACAAAGAATTCCTTTTAAAAATATATAGATGTTTGGTCAAACTGCAAAATTTTAGGACGTGGATCGGACTGAGATATGTTATATACTTTTGTGAAATAAGTTTATACTTGTCCGTTTGATAGGAAGAGGTTTCATTTTTCATTTTACCGTTAATTTCTTTTCTAAAATCTTTTCCTTCATTCAGATATTATTGCACTATAAATAATTAGCGCAAAATTTCAAAACGAAGTAAAACAATAATTGCCAAGCAAAGAAAAAGGTTTTCTAAAAAAAATGAGAGAAAAAGAAACGCAAAAGAAATTGATAAAAGATAGAAGAAAGAAAGCAAATTGCACAATTTTAGAAAGGAATCTAATAAAAAGAAAAAAGAAAAAGAACTACCTTGACATTGAAATGAATAATGTGAGGTCAAAAAGAATACAAACATCTAACACGCAATGAAGTTAATGGAAACGTTCTCTCAGCCATATCAGGTAAAATTAGTTAAAAAGCAGATAAAAAATGATTATATATATATATATATATATATATATATATATATATATATGAAGTATGTGGTGCAGTTCAATTTACATTACATGAATCATTCGTACAATATATAGAAGTTAATAATTTAAATGGCGAGAATACATCTTCGCAAACAAATTTAATAAAGTACATTAACCCCGAACCTGTAGATGAATGTTATGATCCCTGTTTATAAATTCCAGTTGCATAAGATCTTTTTTAGTTTTTTACAAGATTTCGCCTGTTCCTACAGACATCTTCAGGAATGGAAATAGATTTGTTTTTTACTTCTCGGTAATAACAGGACAACGAAAATATAGATGTAATCAGAAAAAATGTTTTTAGAAATGTGTTATTGTTAATTGTAAGAAATTTTTTGGAGCGTGCGGTCGCAACGCTGAGGTTGAATTTTTAAATTTTAAGATTGTGCGTTTTTGTACTAATATGGTAATAGGAGAATTCTTTTGTACTGGTAGGTTTTTCAGACAATGTGTCATGAACTAAATTGTTCAATAAATACAGGAATGTCACAGTTATTATCCGAAAGTCGCACGTCGGATCAGTTAATATCAAGTATGTGGTGCAGTTCAATTTACATTACATGAATCATTCATACAAAAAACAGATATAGAAGTTAATGATTTAAATGGCGAGAATACATCTTCGCAAACAAATTTAATAAAGTACATTAACCCCGAACCTGTAGATGAATGTTATGATCCCTGTTTATAAATTCCAGTTGCATAAGATCTTTTTTAGTTTTTTACGAGCTTTCATCTGTTCCTACAGACATCATCAGGTATGGAAATAGACAATGAAAATATAGATTTAATCCGAAAAATGTTTTTTAAATTTTAAGATTTTAAATTCTGCCTCAGCGTTCAACATCACGCTCCAAAAAAATTTCTTACAATTAACAATAACACATTTCTAAAAACATTTTTCAGATTACATCTATATTTTCGTTGTCCTGTTATTACCCAGAAGTAAAAAAACAAAAACAAATGTATTTCCATGCAGATAGATAGATAGATAGATAGATAGATAGATAGATTTGTAAGGACAGGAGTGAAAAACTTACTAAGTGAATGTAAGTAGAAAGAAAGAAAGAAAGAAAGAAAGAATGAAAGAAAGAAAGAAAGAACCACAGAATTAGTTGCCCTTTATTTTTGCGAACAATCGTTGAAATCATTAGTTTGTAAATTCTTCATTTTACTAAACGTGATTTGATGGGAATTGACGCCAGTTATAGAAGAAAGAAAAACATTGATTTCGTATTTCATAATCAAATAGCAAATGCTCACGTCGATGAAAAAACTTCAGGGTAAAGTGAAGATGTATTGACTAATGAATGCAACATTCTCTATTGAGCAAAAAAACGGCTATAAAATGAGGGAAACAAAAAACTAACATGATCAAATCATGAGGAGGAAAAAATCCTGTTTACTGGACAAATAATTCAGTGCATCAACCAATCGATATGTGTTAAGGGTAAAATTGATTAGGAATCTGAAGCAAACGTCTTGGAGTCGGTTTAATATCTTCTTCAAATTGAATCGAGGAATTAATGGATACAAACCCGAGGGAATTAGTGAGAGTTTGTGTATTGTACAATCCGTAATAATGATTTTTTTTTCTTTTTAAGCCACTTTCATTCTTATAATTCTATCGTGCAACTGCTATTTAATGAGAGAAAATAATTTCGTTAGTAGATAATATATTTATCAGTCATTGTAGAACCATGTCATAGATGGCTTTGTGATTCAAGATGCTGCAAATTATCCAAGACAATGATTAATTTTACTTCAGGATTAAAAAAAACTTCCTTTCTCTGCTTTTATCGACGAATAGAAAAATAAAATTTCATAAACAGTTACGCAAATGTTGTAGTATCAAGCGTGACAATTATAGATGCCGACAAAAAAGGCTTTGAAATATGAGGTGGGGTGTTTATTCCATACAAATCACCTAAAGCAACATGCATGATTTCTTTTTTCTCTAGAATCCATGAAATTATTTATTTTTCCGGTTGGAATATCAGTCCCTTTTACAAAAATAAAAGAACATATGCTATATTTATAGGAAAAAGTGATCACTATCAAAGGTAGAGAGTTTATGTAAACAATGTGGACATATGAATGAACTTTTATGGTCTCTGTTAGTTTCACTCTTGAACCAAGTTCCATTACACATTTAGCGGGTTATTTATATAGGTCACTAAGGGATAGAGAGAACTAGTCCTTCCATGTTCTGTTGTTTAGGACAAATACTTAAAGTCACTTATGGTCATCACTTTTAGATTTTTTTTTATCAGTAGTTGAAGGTATACAATTGCGTTCAAAATATATTTAGCTGAAGCCATAAAATTGGATTTAAAATATTTAGATTTCGGTATAAAATAAGCTCCAGGTGAACAAAATCAACCAACCAACCATTTATATGCTTCCATTTTATTTGTTTTGTATATTTTTCTTTCATGTATTTTCATTTGGTTTTAAGTTTTAGTGTTTTGAATAAAACTCGTTATGGAATTTCATGTCGTCTTTTTGGCCACGCTGTGGCTGTAGTTAGCGTAATAGGATTCGTTTTTGAGTTTGAATTTGGAAATTTATTCTTTTTTTTTTTAAGTCTATCTTGCTTTGAAAGCTAATTATTGCTACTGTCTTCTCTAAGCAAAGACTGATTTGTTTTAACAGTTTTTAACAATATCCTAACACCAGTTTTATGCTGCTTCCTTTGAATTAGTACCAAGTGTTAGATTAATATTTTTTTAGATAGTCAGGATGCATAGTAGATCAATGGATAGCATTTTAAATTGAGGAATCGGAGGGCCGAGTTCGAATTCCAGTTGAGTTCATTACATTCACTTACGTGCTAAAACCCTTAGGAAAGGCATGAATCTATCTCTCCTCCATATAGCTATGGGGAAATAGCAGGACAGACTGAGTTCTATAGCCTTGGGTGACAACTGAGTAAGAGGAAGGAAACCTCTGAACTTCTGAAACCTGGTGAAGCACATATTATGAAGCTAGGGAAAGTATCATTTACATTGACTCTATGATCCCTACTACGGTTGACTCCTTTAATAATCAAATTCTATAGGCATTATGGCTAAAACATTGTGTGTATATGTGCCCGTGCGTGTCTGTTTTTTTTTAATTCTTTTGTAGATACACAGATACTGACTAGGCTTAGATTACAACAGCATTGGGTAAGTAGCTGAAAAAGTAATAAAATGTCTGTTATTATGCCAAACATCCAATTACGAACTATCTTCATGGCTAGTATTTAGCATTCAAAATCTTGATATTTATCGTTCCTCGACCAGAGAACGCCGCTGCCGGTTGGAAATACGCAATCCTTTCAACCCCGATATATAGATAAATACAGATAATTCTTTAAATACTTAATTTTCTTATATCAGTGTTTTGCGTCTCACACTCGTGTAGCAGATTCGATAATTTTAATTTCACATTTTTAAAAGAATGAACGAAGGATGTGAGACTGAAATAATGATGCGGTTTCTTTTTCTGTAAAATATGAATTACTTGCTTTGCTTTCATTCGACTATGTGTAAAATTGATGAGATTCTGAAGACAAGCTGTTCTATTGAATATATTACAACTTCCTCCACTGGGGTAGTTTTACTGGTATTTGGGGATAGT
Source organism: Acanthosepion lycidas (assembly GCA_963932145.1). NCBI lineage: Eukaryota > Metazoa > Mollusca > Cephalopoda > Sepiida > Sepiidae > Acanthosepion > Acanthosepion lycidas. The sequence continues at coordinate 63,313,430 of OZ010610.1, read as the reverse complement.
AAAAAGGCCAGAGGACAATGTAATGCAGCTCATTCAACCTGATTCAGGATAAAAGGAACAATGTAAAAAATAAAGTAAAAGTATGTTAGTCAATTAAACGCGAAGATTAAACATCAGTGTGGAGTAATGGATAGCGGCTCGGTTTGAGGAATCTGTAGAGCCGAGTTCGAATTCCAGTCGAATCCATTACATTCACTTACGTGCTAATACCCTTGAGAAAGGTATGAATCCTCTTCTCCTCCCAGCTATGGGTAAATAGCAGGACAGACCGGGATCGCAACTGATTTACCGCAGAAAGAAATGGCAACCTAGAGCGGAAAAAAATCTCGTCAGTCATGTATCGGAAGATGCATGATCGCCTAAGCGTGTATCTCGCATGGCACATAACTGACTGACGGTCTCAGACGACCAGGGAAAACGTTTTTTTCAATAAAGATCGGTATTTGAATTTTCAATCTTGATTCGAATGCTTATTAGTAGAGATGTAGTTAAAGGCTTCAAGTTAGAGCTTTGAAGTTTGGGAGGAGTTTTCTCGTGCGCGCATGTTTTTCGTAAAAGTTTGATGGATGAGAGAAGTCCGTTTGAAATACGTTCTATTTTCCAAGGAGTAATCTCTGTACCGCAGATTATATATCTACTTCTGGTGCATGTCTTGTCAGGCTAAAGCCCACAATAACTGACCGTTTTCTATCGACCGGTCCAAGTGGCCAGAGGGAGGTCAGCGGCTCTCAACGGCCATCTTCGTTAGTATTGGCATCTGGCGTCCATTATCCCGCTGAGTGGCAAAATTTCATTAGGTCACGTGACTAATGTAATATGGACGTCCAGCGATGTCGACATTTGCCCAGACGACAGTATCAACGATGGTTATCACTCAATTGCTGGTCATTATTAATTGTTAGCCTTTCTTCTTCTTCTTCTTCTTCTTCTTCTTCTTCTTCTTCTTCTTCTTCTTCTTCCAGCCTCTTCCTCCTGCTCCCCTTCTTCTTCTTCTTCTTCTTATTATTATTATTATCTTCTTTATTTTTTATTATTTTTCCTTTCCTCTATAGACTTCTTATTTTTAACATTTCTATGTTTTTCTACATCTTTCCAGGACATGACAGAAAATTGTGAAACCAAAATTTCCAGTAAGATTTTGTTTATTCTTTTTTTTATATAAATGGCAACTTTTCAACCCTTTGCTCTTTATTAGTATGTTTTATTTGTTCTCTCTCTCTCTCTCTCTCTCTCTCTCTCGCTAAATCTCCATTTCTGTATGTGTGTCTCTGTCTCTCTCTCTCTCTCTCTCTCTCTCTCTCTCTATCTATCTATATATATATATATATATATATATATATATATATACACACACATATATATATATATATATATGGAGAGAGAGAGCGGGAGAGAGACGAGAGAGAAAAGTTGACATGGAGAAATTGAAAGAGAAAACTATGGAGAAAGATTTACTAAGATGAATATGGAACGGATAACAATATAAAAAATGCTCTTCCAATAAGAGAGAACTGGCGGGTCTATTTTAAAAAATGGCTTTAGACAGTATTCAGACATTCATTACTCTGGCTAATAAAGTATAACTTCGCTATCTAAACCAACAAGTAGTATATATATATATATATATATATATATATATTGAACAATAAAAATTAAAAAAATAAATCCTCAGACACACTGGGTTGTAGATTAATATTCTTTCGTTTTTTTATTATTATTCCATTTAGATTCCTCGACTAGTATATATATATATATATATATATATATATATATATATATATATATATATAATTAAGAGGTCAGCCGATTCCGCTACATCGTTTCAACTTTTCGGTATCTTCAGGCGATTTCAGTCAATTGATTTTCTAATGCTATATTTAAAAAAAAATTATGAACGCTATATTATTTCAAAATAAATAAACGCACAACCTGAGGTGTGGTAGAAGGTCAGGAGGAGGAAGAGGATAAAAAAAACAAGTGTATTAGAAATATATTGGGGGTGGTAAATGAAATATACATACTTTCCTTTCATTCCACTTTATATAAACATGTTATACTTAAAAGCTGTACATGTTAATTTTTTTATTTTTAATACGTGAATTGTGCACTTTTTAATACTACAGTTTTCTGGTCTAATTCAACTCTGACCATTAACATTTTTATTATATATATATATATATATATATATATATATATATACATATATATATATATATATATATATATATTTCTAAATAAATTCCTGGTGAAGAGTTGCCGACTAAAAGTTTCATGTATTTTCACACAATTGTCAGGTAGTCGGCTACCTGATGATTGTGTGAAAATGTATGAAACTTTTAGTTGTGCTTCGCCACTGTTCAACTCCCTCGGCAATGTTCATCATTTATTGCGGTTATTAAAATTTTAAAATTGCGATTATTAAAATTTGCATAAAAACCGAAACATATGAAAGTGGATTTATAAATTTTCTTGAATAATAAACAATTCTTTGTACAAAAGGCTAATTATTTATTAGATTCCAAAAATTTATTCCACTATTCATTCATTAGGTTATGTATTGGAATAATTGTTAAACAGCGGATAATTACCAATTTATTTGACCTTTATAAAATGGTAAATAATAAGCATTTCCTTATAGTTGGTTCACATATTTTAATAATTAAGTAAATGTTTATAAATTTAGTGAATGTTTATAAATTTATGAATAAAAAATTGTTTTAATTATTTATTATTTTAAATAATGAATATTGCTTTTTTCTCAAATGTTGTGATATTTTTGTTTCAAATTCTCAACAAAATAATTTATAAGTTGGTGCAGTCCATATTATTTTGTGGGATTGTTTAAAATTGTATTTAAAATCAACATAATAAATGTAAAAAAATATTTAAAAGCACACATCGACATAACTTACATACTTCAAGCTACAAAGGTAGAAATATATGTTAAATATTAATATACACATCTTAGTAATTATACAAATATTACACATAAATATCATGGCACATCGGCATATATATATATATATATATATATATATATATATATATATATATATATATATATATATATGTGTGTGTGTGTGTGTGTGTGTGTGTGGTTACATAGGAATACACTACTAGATTACGTTTGTATCTATTTACACATCACCATGTTCGATACAATGTTCACATGCAAAAAATTACATATCTATGCACACACCCATATATATATATATATATATATATATATATATATATATATATATATATATATATAGGGTGCGATGGATAAATTGTCGTCTAAATTACGCAAATATGAAAATAACACTGACATCTCATTTTAACAGATATATTTACCAAAATTACACAAAAATATCTTGAAGGACTAAAGAGTAAATTTTTTCAATAAATCGCCATTGGCCACGGCCTCCTGACGACTTCGGAATCTCCTGTAACTCTTCCTTGTTTAAGTTGGTGAATGCTGCAATAATCCTTGCCTACAGGTTATTTTTGGTGTTATAAAGTTTTTTGGTCTCTCACTCAACTGCATCGCACACATAATAATCCAGCGGTGTAGTCTGGGGAGTTAGGCGGTCAGATGTAAGGGATGATATGGTCGCAGAACTTGTCTGGCAGTCAGGACTGGTTTCTTCTGTTTGTGTGTCATGGCGCAGAGTCCTGATGCCAGAGATAGGATCTCCAGCAGCCACTACTTTGACCCAGAGTAGCACTACCCCCTCAAGGCACATGATGTAGGCATCCGTGTTGAGTGAGGCTCTGTGGGAGGATGAATAGAGGCATAACGTCACCAAACACCCTGAAGTGTTATCCCCCTCTTTCTCTCTTTTTTGTTTCTTTCTTTCTCTCTTTGTCTCTCTCTATTTGTCTTTCGCTTTCCACCGTTATATCTCTGTTTCATTCTTCTTATACTTCTCTGTTTCTTCCTTTTTTTTCTCTCTCTTTTCTCCTCTTTCTCTTTCGCTCTTTCTGTTGTTTTTTCTCTTTCTCATTGTCTCTATATTAGGTTGGTGCAAAAATAATGTCGTTTTCCTTTTGAAGTTGAACGTCAAAAAACGACATTATTTTTGCACCAACCTAATAGCACGCTTTCTCTTTCTTTCTTTTGCCCTTTCTCCCTCTCTCTTTCACTCTTTCACTCTTAACTCATTTTTATTAAACGCCTTTATTTTTACCTACCTTTGTTTATTTCTGATTTTTTTTTCTTTCACTATCTTTGCCTTGTTATGTTATCCCCTTCAATTTCCCCTTTTTATTTCTTATTCTCTCAATTTCTCATCACTTCTCTCTTTTTATCTCTCTCTCTCTCTCTCTCTTTATCAATCTCCCCCCCCCTCTCTCTCTCTCTCTCTTTCACTCTCTTTAGGATCAGACATTCCCACTAAATATAAGCACTTAAAGTCTTCTCCGCTACCAATCGGCCCTCCCCATCCACTGATATCTCACCGGTTAGTCCGACATCCCGTTGGACACGAGCCAACTCCAGATAATCTGTCTGATACATTGTCACACACATATAACGACTGGACAACGTTTGATTGTTGGACATGGAATATTAATTGTGGTCGGGATTTTCACCTTCGCTATTCGTTCTCGATTGCCACCCTTGCATCGCCTCCTTTTCCTATTTCCTTTGCAGCGCCCCTCATCTCCTTAGTCGTCCTCCACATTCTCTCTCTAACCCCAGCTGTCCCAACTCCTTCTACTTCAAGGGATACCCAATGGCGAGAAACTGGGATTTGGCACAGGGCACTTGTGTCGAACGGAAGTGGGTGATTACTGAAGCCATTACTATAACTGAAAGGAGAGATGTTCATCTTCAATAGAAATACACACATTCACGCACGCACATGAATGGCTACATAGAAAAAATGAAGCACACAGGTAAATACAAAACTACAGATGAAAACACGCAAGTATTTACATGCTGATACCCAGTTTAGTATAACAGAATATATCTATATACATCAAAATATGCAAATAGAAAGTACACATGTATATAGCACGGTGAAGCGAAAAGTCTGAAATTTCTAATGTATAATGTTCGAACGATGAAATTAATATGAATATTTATTGAATAAAATGTATTGAGGACTAAGGAAACTGGATTAAAAATAAATATTTGGGTAAAATCAATTTTTTTTTTTGATGGGAAGGGGTGACATTAGCCTGCTGATTTAGCGATGTACCTGGGTAATGTAGGTTTTGAATGTGTTTTCTATGCTTTTTTTTCTTTAGGCAAATATTGGGGGCTGTAGATTCTTAATGCTCTCAGACAGAATCCTATAATTATTCCAGATTTAATTTTAGAAGAGTGGTTTGAGTAGAAATTGATCAGGTCATTATTTTTGTAGCCTTTTTGTAAACCGTCAAAATTGAGTTCGTTATTGTTTCTGTGTAACATATCTAGGAAGGCAAGAGTGTAGTTGGTTTCAGTTTCAAAAGTGAAGTCTATTGTAGGTTCGACGGTGTTAAGTTGGTTGAGAAGATCTGTTAAATTAGCATTTTGAGGATATATTAATTTCACAATATCACCTTTCCTAACAGAATTACTACTCTCCCAAACTAACGTACACAACTATATCAAGAAATCAAGAAAATAGCTGAATCCGTCAACACAACAATAAAAACAATATTTCTAGACGTGAAAGTACTTGACGTAATTTTCAGTTGACAATATGAATACAATAGCGTTTTCTAAATTCTTTTAGTTGCTAAGGACATTTTGTTTGTTGTTAATAGTTACTTTGTTTTCAATAAATTCATTTCGTTTTTGCCTTGAAAAAGTCCACATTAGACGAAACGCGTCGGCTAATAATACAGAGAAAGTCTGATGAATTTTTATTTAGATTTTCTAATATTCTTATTTTTTCTATTTGGCGTGGATAAGGCAGCGTAAAAATTGTTCGTAACGTCACACGCGCTTTGTGCCGCTTTTTTGCAAAATTTGCAATGTTATTTTAGCCGGGTGTAACAGCAAAATGATCCAAATCGTGTAAAAGCAAAATTGTCCATTTGTTAGATTAAGCCTTTAACTGTTGCATCTTAGAAATGATTAAAGATATTTTACTGGAATTCTCCGAGGTTTTTATAACACTATTGGACTCTACTTTGAGCAATAAGAATGTATAAATACTCTCCAATCTTAACAGAAAAATCGTGATGAAATCAATCATAAACGAAAATGACATGTCGATCATTAATTAATCATAGCTAAAGATCAGAGGCTCATGAAGCATTGAAATTAAGTTCAAATGTATATATATATATATATATATATATATATATATATATATATATATATATATTATTCCAGGATCATTTTCAAACGTATTCAAGATTATATCCGCCCTCTATAACTTCCTGTTCTAGAGTAACAACGTGCCTCGCTGGTTTCACGTACGAATTCATTTTCAAGGCTTTTTTCACTGCTCTTTGGACTGTCATAGCTGAAACTCCTCCTTCACGTGCCAAATGTTTTCTGGATTGAGTTGGATCTTTTCTACTTGATCTCTTTAGCGCTAAGTTGAAATGATAATCCCGATTCTTGTTGTGACGTCCTGATCCTGTTTTCCCCTTCTACTGTTCCATCATTTTTTAAAAAGACCTTCTTCACCATTCTCTTGATGGTTCTTGAATAGACTTTGTATGAATGTTGGTACCATTACTGAAGGACTGAATGATGTTTTTCCTCTCACCATTGTTCATTTGGGAAGACAGTGGGGCTAACACAAAACGATTTTAACCTGTCCTATTCCTAACTGAATAACTCAAAGGGTTTTTCAGTGAATCTTACGACAAGTAGTGTCAAGATAGCTAAATGTCTTATCGAAAAACGTAGAAAAATGAAAGACAATTAGTTTTGTGTTTTTTTAGATACCGAGTCTACAAGAATCCTCAACAGAAAGCACTTGACCGCCGTTAACTCCGATATTAGTTCGATTCTCAGTAGTGGATGCGAGCACTGCTGATGAGTGGCAAATGTAGGACGAAACGGGAGTCCAGTGCTTTCTGCATGCTGTTGAGAATTCTTCTAAACACGATGAATTATTTAATTATGATATATATATATATATATATATATATATATATATATATATATATATATATATATATATAATAAAATATAGTTTTATGGTATGCTATATTGATGGGTTAAAGTGCTCAATAGTAGGGATAAAGTCTATGTAAATATAAAAGTTCAGTACATCTGAAACAGTATCAGGAATAGGATCAAGAGTAATTAGGTGATTGGTGGAGCCATTTTATAGGATTAGAAATTGGATCTCGGTACAACTGAAACATTATCAGGATTAAGAGCAAGAGTAATTAGGTGATTGGTGGAGCAATTTTATAAGATTAGAAATTGGATCTCAGTACATCTGAATCATTATCAGGAAAAGGATCAAGAGTAATTAGGTGATTGGTGGAGCCATTTTATAAGATTAGAAATTAGATCTCAGTACATCTGAAACATTATCAGGAAAAGGATCAAGAGTAATTAGGTGATTGGTGGAGCAATTTTATAAGATTAGAAATTGGATCTAAGTACATCTGAAACATTATCAGGATTAAGAGCAAGAGTAATTAGGTGATTGGTGGAGCCATTTTATAAGATTAGAAATTGGATCTCGGTACAACTGAAACATTATCAGGATTAGGAGCAAGTGTAATTCGGTGATTGGTGGAGCCATTTTACAAGATTAGAAATTGGATCTCGGTACAACTGAAACATTATCAGGATTAAGAGCAAGAGTAATTAGGGGATTGGTGGAGCCATTTTATAAGATTAGAAATTGGATCTCAGTACATCTGAAACATTATCAGGATTAGGATCAAGGGTAATTAGGGGATTGGTGGAGCAATTTTATAAGATTAGAAATTGGATCTCAGTACATCTGAATCATTATCAGGAATAGGATCAAGAGTAATTCGGTGATTGGTGGAGCCATTTTATAAGATTAGAAATTGGATCTCGGTACATCTGAAACGTTATCAGGATTAGGAGCAAGAGTAATTCGGTGATCGGTGGAGCGATTTTATAAGATTAAAAATTGGATCTCAGTACATCTGAATCATTATCAGGATTAGGATCAAGAGCAATTCGGTGATTGGTGGAGCAATTTTATAAGATTAGAAATTGGATCTCAGTACATCTGAAACATTATCAGGATTAGGAGCAAGAGTAATTCGGTGATTGGTGGAGCAATTTTATAAGATTAGAAATTGGATCTCAGTACATCTGAAACATTATCAGGATTAGGAGCAAGAGTAATTCGGTGATTGGTGGAGCCATTTTATAAGATTAGAAATTGGATCTCAGTACATCTGAAACATTATCAGGAATAGGATCAAGAGTAATTAGGTGATTGGTGGAGCCATTTTATAAGATTAGAAATTGGATCTCAGTACATCTGAATCATTATCAGGATTAGGATCAAGAGCAATTCGGTGATTGGTGGAGCAATTTTATAAGATTAGAAATTGGATCTCAGTACATCTGAAACATTATCAGGATTTGGAGCAAGAGTAATTCGGTGATTGGTGGAGCAATTTTATAAGATTAGAAATTGGATCTCAGTACATCTGAAACATTATCAGGATTAGGAGCAAGAGTAATTCGGTGATTGGTGGAGCCATTTTATAAGATTAGAAATTGGATCTCAGTACATCTGAAACATTATCATGAATAGGATCAAGAGTAATTAGGTGATTGGTGGAGCCATTTTATAAGATTAGAAATTGGATCTCAGTACATCTGAAACATTGTCAGGATGAGGAGCAAGAGTAATTCGGTGATTGGTGGAGCCATTTTATAAGATTAGAAATTGGATCTCAGTACATCTGAAACATTATCAGGAATAGGATCAAGAGTAATTAGGTGATTGGTGGAGCCATTTTATAAGATTAGAAATTGGATCTCAGTACATCTGAAACATTATCAGGTATAGGATCAAGTGTAATTAGGTGATTGGTGGAGCCATTTTATAAGATTAGAAATTGGATCTCAGTACATCTGAAACATTATCAGGTATAGGATCAAGAGTAATTAGGTGATTGGTGGAGCCATTTTATAAGATTAGAAATTGGATCTCAGTACATCTGAAACATTATCAGGAATAGGATCAAGAGTAATTAGGTGATTGGTGGAGCCATTTTATAAGATTAGAAATTGGATCTCAGTACATCAGAAACATTATCAGGAATAGGATCAAGAGTAATTAGGTGATTGGTGGAGCCATTTTATAAGATTAGAAATTGGATCTCAGTACATCTGAAACATTATCAGGAATAGGATCAAGAGTAATTAGGTGATTGGTGGAGCCATTTTATAAGATTAGAAATTGGATCTCAGTACATCTGAAACATTATCAGGTATAGGATCAAGAGTAATTAGGTGATTGGTGGAGCCATTTTATAAGATTAGAAATTGGATCTCAGTACATCTGAAACATTATCAGGTATAGGATCAAGAGTAATTAGGTGATTGGTGGAGCCATTTTATAAGATTAGAAATTGGATCTCAGTACATCTGAAACATTATCAGGTATAGGATCAAGAGTAATTAGGTGATTGGTGGAGCCATTTTATAAGATTAGAAATTGGATCTCAGTACATCAGAAACATTATCAGGTATAGGATCAAGAGTAATTAGGTGATTGGTGGAGCCATTTTATAAGATTAGAAATTGGATCTCAGTACATCAGAAACATTATCAGGTATAGGATCAAGAGTAATTAGGTGATTGGTGGAGCCATTTTATAAGATTAGAAATTGGATCTCAGTACATCTGAAACATTATCAGGTATAGGATCAAGAGTAATTAGGTGATTGGTGGAGCCATTTTATAAGATTAGAAATTGGATCTCAGTACATCTGAAACATTATCAGGTATAGGATCAAGAGTAATTAGGTGATTGGTGGAGCCATTTTATAAGATTAGAAATTGGATCTCAGTACATCTGAAACATTGTCAGGATGAGGAGCAAGAGTAATTCGGTGATTGGTGGAGCCATTTTATAAGATTAGAAATTGGATCTCAGTACATCTGAAACATTATCAGGATTAGGAGCAAGAGTAATTCGGTGATTGGTGGAGCCATTTTATAAGATTAGAAATTGGATCTCAGTACATCTGAAACATTATCAGGTATAGGAACAGGAGTAATTAGGCGATTTATGGAGCCATTTTTTAGATTAGAAATTGGATATCAGTACATCTTTAACATTATCAGGAATAGGATCAAGAGTAATTAGGTCATTGGTGGAGCCATTTTATAAGATTAGAAATTGGATCTCGGTACAACTGAAACATTATCAGGATTAAGAGCAAGAGTAATTAGGTGATTGGTGGAGCCATTTTATAAGATTAGAAATTGGATCTCAGTACATCTGAAACATTATCAGGAATAGGATCAAGGGTAATTAGGTGATAGGTGGAGCCATTTTATAAGATTATAAATTGGATCTCAGTACATCTGAATCATTATCAGGATTAGGATCAAGAGTAATTACGTCATTGGTGGAGCCATTTTAGAAGATTAGAAATTAAATCTCAGTACATTTGAAACATTACCAGGAATAGGATGAAGAGATATTAGATATAGATATGGTGGAGCCATTTTATAAGATTAGAAATTGGATCTCCGTACATCTGAAACATTATCAGGTATAGGATCAAGAGTAATTAGGTGATTGGTGGAGCCATTTTATAAGATTAGAAATTGGATCTCAGTACATCTGAAACATTATCAGGTATAGGATCAAGAGTAATTAGGTGATTGGTGGAGCCATTTTATAAGATTAGAAATTGGATCTCAGTACATCTGAAACATTATCAGGAATAGGATCAAGAGTAATTAGGTGATTGGTGGAGCCATTTTATAAGATTAGAAATTGGATTTCAGTACATCAGAAACATTATCAGGTATAGGATCAAGAGTAATTAGGTGATTGGTGGAGCCATTTTATAAGATTAGAAATTGGATCTCAGTACATCTGAAACATTATCAGGAAAAGGATCAAGAGAAATTAGGTGATTGGTGGAGCCATTTTATAAGATTAGAAATTGGATCTCAGTACATCTGAAACATTATCAGAAATAGGATCAAGAATAATTAGGTGATTGGTGGAGCCATTTTATTAGAATAGAAATTGGATCTCAGTACATCTGAAACATTATCAGGAATAGGATCAAGAGTAATTAGGTGATTGGTGGAGCTATTTTATAAGATTAGAAATTGGATCTCAGTACATCTGAAACATTATCAGGAATAGGATCAAGAGAAATTAGGTGATTGGTGGAGCCATTTTATAAGATTAGAAATTGGATCTCAGTACATCTGAAACATTATCAGGAATAGGATCAAGAGTAATTAGGTGATTGGTGGAGCCATTTTATAAGATTAGAAATTGGATCTCAGTACATCTGAAACATTATCAGGTATAGGATCAAGAGTAATTAGGTGATTGGTGGAGCCATTTTATAAGATTAGAAATTGGATCTCAGTACATCTGAAACATTATCAGGAAAAGGATCAAGAGAAATTAGGTGATTGGTGGAGCCATTTTATAAGATTAGAAATTGGATCTCAGTACATCTTAAACATTATCAGGTATAGGATCAAGAGTAATTAGGTGATTGGTGGAGCCATTTTATAAGATTAGAAATTGGATCTCAGTACATCTGAAACATTATCAGGTATAGGATCAAGAGTAATTAGGTGATTGGTGGAGCCATTTTATAAGATTAGAAATTGGATCTCAGTACATCTGAAACATTATCAGGAATAGGATCAAGAGTAATTAGGTGATTGGTGGAGCCATTTTATAAGATTAGAAATTGGATCTCAGTACATCTGAAACATTATCAGGTATAGGATCAAGAGTAATTAGGTGATTGGTGGAGCCATTTTATAAGATTAGAAATTGGATCTCAGTACATCTGAAACATTATCAGGTATAGGATCAAGAGTAATTAGGTGATTGGTGGAGCCATTTTATAAGATTAGAAATTGGATCTCAGTACATCTGAAACATTATCAGGAAAAGGATCAAGAGAAATTAGGTGATTGGTGGAGCCATTTTATAAGATTAGAAATTGGATCTCAGTACATCTGAAACATTATCAGAAATAGGATCAAGAATAATTAGGTGATTGGTGGAGCCATTTTATTAGAATAGAAATTGGATCTCAGTACATCTGAAACATTATCAGGAATAGGATCAAGAGTAATTAGGTGATTGGTGGAGCTATTTTATAAGATTAGAAATTGGATCTCAGTACATCTGAAACATTATCAGGAATAGGATCAAGAGAAATTAGGTGATTGGTGGAGCCATTTTATAAGATTAGAAATTGGATCTCAGTACATCTGAAACATTATCAGGAATAGGATCAAGAGTAATTAGGTGATTGGTGGAGCCATTTTATAAGATTAGAAATTGGATCTCAGTACATCTGAAACATTATCAGGAATAGGATCAAGAGTAATTAGGTGATTGGTGGAGCCATTTTATAAGATTAGAAATTGGATCTCAGTACATCTGAAACATTATCAGGTATAGGATCAAGAGTAATTAGGTGATTGGTGGAGCCATTTTATTAGAATAGAAATTGGATCTCAGTACATCTGAAACATTATCAGGTATAGGATCAAGAGTAATTAGGTGATTGGTGGAGCCATTTTATAAGATTAGAAATTGGATCTCAGTACATCTGAAACATTATCAGGTATAGGATCAAGAGTAATTAGGTGATTGGTGGAGCCATTTTATTAGAATAGAAATTGGATCTCAGTACATCTGAAACATTATCAGGAATAGGATCAAGAGTAATTAGGTGATTGGTGGAGCCATTTTATAAGATTAGAAATTGGATCTCAGTACATCTGAAACATTATCAGGTATAGGATCAAGAGTAATTAGGTGATTGGTGGAGCCATTTTATTAGAATAGAAATTGTATCTCAGTACATCTGAAACATTATCAGGTATAGGATCAAGAGTAATTAGGTGATTGGTGGAGCCATTTTATTAGAATAGAAATTGGATCTAAGTACATCTGAAACATTATCAGGAATAGGATCAAGAGTAATTAGGTGATTGGTGGAGCCATTTTATAAGATTAGAAATTGGATCTCAGTACATCTGAAACATTATCAGGAAAAGGATCAAGAGAAATTAGGTGATTGGTGGAGCCATTTTATAAGATTAGAAATTGGATCTCAGTACATCTGAAACATTATCAGGTATAGGATCAAGAGTAATTAGGTGATTGGTGGAGCCATTTTATAAGATTAGAAATTGGATCTCAGTACATCTGAAACATTATCAGGAATAGGATCAAGAGTAATTAGGTGATTGGTGGAGCCATTTTATAAGATTAGAAATTGGATCTCAGTACATCTGAAACATTATCAGGTATAGGATCAAGAGTAATTAGGTGATTGGTGGAGCCATTTTATAAGATTAGAAATTGGATCTCAGTACATCTGAAACATTATCAGGAATAGGATCAAGAGAAATTAGGTGATTGGTGGAGCCATTTTATTAGAATAGAAATTGGATCTCAGTACATCTGAAACATTATCAGGTATAGGATCAAGAGTAATTAGGTGATTGGTGGAGCCATTTTATAAGATTAGAAATTGGATCTCAGTACATCTGAAACATTATCAGGTATAGGATCAAGAGTAATTAGGTGATTGGTGGAGCCATTTTATAAGATTAGAAATTCGATCTCAGTACATCTGAAACATTATCAGGAATAGGATCAAGAGTAATTAGGTGATTGGTGGAGCCATTTTATAAGATTAGAAACTGGATCTCAGTACATCTGAAACATTATCAGAAATAGGATCAAGAATAATTAGGTGATTGGTGGAGCCATTTTATAAGATTAGAAACTGGATCTCAGTACATCTGAAACATTATCAGGAATAGGATCAAGAGTAATTAGGTGATTGGTGGAGCCATTTTATTAGAATAGAAATTGGATCTCAGTATATCTGAAACATTATCAGGTATAGGATCAAGAGTAATTAGGTGATTGGTGGAGCCATTTTATAAGATTAGAAATTGGATATCAGTACATCTGAAACATTATCAGGAATAGGATCAAGAGTAATTAGGTAATTGATGGAGCCATTTTATAAGATTAGAAATTGGATCTCAGTATATGTGAAACATTATCAGGAATAGGATCAAGAGTAATTAGGTGATTGGTGGAGCCATTTTATAAGATTAGAAATTGGATCTCAGTACATCTGAAACATTATCAGGAATAGGATCAAGAATAATTAGGTGATTGGTGGAGCCATTTTATTAGAATAGAAATTGGATCTCAGTACATCTGAAACATTATCAGGAATAGGATCAAGAGTAATTAGGTGATTGGTGGAGCCATTTTATAAGATTAGAAACTGGATCTCAGTACATCTGAAACATTATCAGAAATAGGATCAAGAATAATTAGGTGATTGGTGGAGCCATTTTATTAGAATAGAAATTGGATCTCAGTATATCTGAAACATTATCAGGTATAGGATCAAGAGTAATAAGGTGATTGGTGGAGCCATTTTATAAGATTAGAAATTGGATCTCAGTACATCTGAAACATTATCAGGAATAGGATCAAGAGTAATTAGGTGATTGGTGGAGCCATTTTATAAGATTAGAAATTGGATCTCAGTACATCTGAAACATTATCAGGTATAGGATCAAGAGTAATTAGGTGATTGGTGGAGCCATTTTATAAGATTAGAAATTGGATCTCAGTACATCTGAAACATTATCAGGAATAGGATCAAGAGAAATTAGGTGATTGGTGGAGCCATTTTATTAGAATAGAAATTGGATCTCAGTACATCTGAAACATTATCAGGTATAGGATCAAGAGTAATTAGGTGATTGGTGGAGCCATTTTATAAGATTAGAAATTCGATCTCAGTACATCTGAAACATTATCAGGAATAGGATCAAGAGTAATTAGGTGATTGGTGGAGCCATTTTATAAGATTAGAAATTGGATCTCAGTACATCTGAAACATTATCAGGTATAGGATCAAGAGTAATTAGGTGATTGGTGGAGCCATTTTATAAGATTAGAAATTCGATCTCAGTACATCTGAAACATTATCAGGAATAGGATCAAGAGTAATTAGGTGATTGGTGGAGCCATTTTATAAGATTAGAAATTGGATCTCAGTACATCTGAAACATTATCAGGAATAGGATCAAGAGTAATTAGGTGATTGGTGGAGCCATTTTATAAGATTAGAAATTGGATCTCAGTACATCTGAAACATTATCAGGTATAGGATCAAGAGTAATTAGGTGATTGGTGGAGCCATTTTATAAGATTAGAAATTCGATCTCAGTACATCTGAAACATTATCAGGTATAGGATCAAGAGTAATTAGGTGATTGGTGGAGCCATTTTATAAGATTAGAAATTCGATCTCAGTACATCTGAAACATTATCAGGAATAGGATCAAGAGTAATTAGGTGATTGGTGGAGCCATTTTATAAGATTAGAAACTGGATCTCAGTACATCTGAAACATTATCAGAAATAGGATCAAGAATAATTAGGTGATTGGTGGAGCCATTTTATTAGAATAGAAATTGGATCTCAGTATATCTGAAACATTATCAGGTATAGGATCAAGAGTAATTAGGTGATTGGTGGAGCCATTTTATTAGAATAGTAATTGGATCTCAGTACATCTGAATCATTATCAGGTATAGGATCAAGAGTAATTAGGTGATTGGTGGAGCCATTTTATTAGAATAGAAATTGGATCTCAGTACATCTGAATCATTATCAGGTATAGGATCAAGAGTAATTAGGTGATTGGTGGAGCCATTATATAAGATTAGAAATTGGATCTCAGTACATCTGAAACATTATCAGGATTAGGAGCAAGAGTAATTCGGTGATTGGTGGAGCCATTTTATAAGATTAGAAATTGGATCTCAGTACATCTGAAACATTATCAGGAATAGGATCAAAAGAAATTAGGTGATTGGTGGAGCCATTTTATTAGAATAGAAATTGGATCTCAGTACATCTGAAACATTATCAGGTATAGGATCAAGAGTAATTAGGTGATTGGTGGAGCCATTTTATAAGATTAGAAATTGGATCTCAGTACATCTGAAACATTATCAGGAATAGGATCAAGAGTAATTAGGTGATTGGTGGAGCCATTTTATAAGATTAGAAATTGGATCTCAGTACATCTGAAACATTATCAGGAATAGGATCAAAAGAAATTAGGTGATTGGTGGAGCCATTTTATTAGAATAGAAATTGGATCTCAGTACATCTGAAACATTATCAGGTATAGGATCAAGAGTAATTAGGTGATTGGTGGAGCCATTTTATAAGATTAGAAATTGGATCTCAGTACATCTGAAACATTATCAGGAATAGGATCAAAAGAAATTAGGTGATTGGTGGAGCCATTTTATTAGAATAGAAATTGGATCTCAGTACATCTGAAACATTATCAGGTATAGGATCAAGAGTAATTAGGTGATTGGTGGAGCCATTTTATAAGATTAGAAATTCGATCTCAGTACATCTGAAACATTATCAGGAATAGGATCAAAAGAAATTAGGTGATTGGTGGAGCCATTTTATTAGAATAGAAATTGGATCTCAGTACATCTTAAACATTATCAGGTATAGGATCAAGAGTAATTAGGTAATTGGTGGAGCCATTTTATAAGATTAGAAATTGGATCTCAGTACATCTGAAACATTATCAGGAATAGGATCAAGAGTAATTAGGTGATTGGTGGAGCCATTTTATAAGATTAGAAATTGGATCTCAGTACATCTGAAACATTATCAGGAATAGGATCAAGAGTAATTAGGTGATTGGTGGAGCCATTTTATAAGATTAGAAATTGGATCTCAGTACATCTGAAACATTATCATGAATAGGAACAAGAGAAATTAGGTGATTGGTGGAGCCATTTTATAAGATTAGAAATTGGATCTCAGTACATCTGAAACATTATCAGGTATAGGATCAAGAGTAATTAGGTGATTGGTGGAGCCATTTTATAAGATTAGAAATTGGATCGCAGTACATCTGAAACATTATCAGGATTAGGAGCAAGAGTAATTCGGTGATTGGTGGAGCCATTTTATAAGATTAGAAATTGGATCTCAGTACATCTGAAACATTATCAGGAATAGGATCAAAAGAAATTAGGTGATTGGTGGAGCCATTTTATTAGAATAGAAATTGGATCTCAGTACATCTGAAACATTATCAGGTATAGGATCAAGAGTAATTAGGTGATTGGTGGATCCATTTTATAAGATTAGAAATTGGATCTCAGTACATCTGAAACATTATCAGGAATAGGATCAAAAGAAATTAGGTGATTGGTGGAGCCATTTTATTAGAATAGAAATTGGATCTCAGTACATCTGAAACATTATCAGGTATAGGATCAAGAGTAATTAGGTGATTGGTGGAGCCATTTTATAAGATTAGAAATTGGATCTCAGTACATCTGAAACATTATCAGGAATAGGATCAAAAGAAATTAGGTGATTGGTGGAGCCATTTTATTAGAATAGAAATTGGATCTCAGTACATCTTAAACATTATCAGGTATAGGATCAAGAGTAATTAGGTGATTGGTGGAGCCATTTTATAAGATTAGAAATTGGATCTCAGTACATCTGAAACATTATCAGGAATAGGATCAAGAGTAATTAGGTGATTGGTGGAGCCATTTTATAAGATTAGAAATTGGATCTCAGTACATCTGAAACATTATCAGGAATAGGATCAAGAGTAATTAGGTGATTGGTGGAGCCATTTTATAAGATTAGAAATTGGATCTCAGTACATCTGAAACATTATCATGAATAGGATCAAGAGAAATTAGGTGATTGGTGGAGCCATTTTATAAGATTAGAAATTGGATCTCAGTACATCTGAAACATTATCAGGTATAGGATCAAGAGTAATTAGGTGATTGGTGGAGCCATTTTATAAGATTAGAAATTGGATCTCAGTACATCAGAAACATTATCAGGTATAGGATCAAGAGTAATTAGGTGATTGGTGGAGCCATTTTATAAGGTTAGAAATTGGATCTCAGTACATCTGAAACATTATCAGGAAAAGGATCAAGAGAAATTAGGTGATTGGTGGAGCCATTTTATAAGATTAGAAATGTGATCTCAGTACATCTGAAACATTATCAGGAATAGGATCAAGAGTAATTAGGTGATTGGTGGAGCCATTTTATAAGATTAGAAATTGGATCTCAGTACATCTGAAACATTATCAGGAATAGGATCAACAGTAATTAGGTGATTGGTGGAGCCATTTTATAAGATTAGAAATTGGATCTCAGTACATCTGAAACATTATCAGGTATAGGATCAAGAGTAATTAGGTGATTGGTGGAGCCATTTTATAAGATTAGAAATTGGATCTCAGTACATCTGAAACATTATCATGAATAGGATCAAGAGAAATTAGGTGATTGGTGGAGCCATTTTATAAGATTAGAAATTGGATCTCAGTACATCTGAAACATTATCAGGTATAGGATCAAGAGTAATTAGGTGATTGGTGGAGCCATTTTATAAGATTAGAAATTGGATCTCAGTACATCAGAAACATTATCAGGTATAGGATCAAGAGTAATTAGGTGATTGGTGGAGCCATTTTATAAGATTAGAAATTGGATCTCAGTACATCTGAAACATTATCAGGAAAAGGATCAAGAGAAATTAGGTGATTGGTGGAGCCATTTTATAAGATTAGAAATGGGATCTCAGTACATCTGAAACATTATCAGAAATAGGATCAAGAATAATTAGGTGATTGGTGGAGCCATTTTATTAGAATAGAAATTGGATCTCAGTACATCTGAAACATTATTAGGAATAGGATCAAGAGTAATTAGGTGATTGGTGGAAATATTTTATAAGATTAGAAATTGGATCTCAGTACATCTGAAACATTATCAGGAATAGGATCAAGAGAAATTAGGTGATTGGTGGAGCCATTTTATTAGAATAGAAATTGGATCTCAGTACATCTGAAACATTATCAGGTATAGGATCAAGAGTAATTAGGTGATTGGTGGAGCCATTTTATAAGATTAGAAATTGGATCTCAGTACATCTGAAACATTGTCAGGAATCGGATCAAGAGTAATTAGGTGATTGGTGGAGCCATTTTATAAGATAAGAAATTGGATCTCAGTACATCTGAAACATTATCAGGTATAGGATCAAGAGTAATTAGGTGATTGGTGGAGCCATTTTATAAGATTAGAAATTGGATCTCAGTACATCTGAAACATTATCAGGAATAGGATCAAGAGAAATTAGGTGATTGGTGGAGCCATTTTATTAGAATAGAAATTGGATCTCAGTACATCTGAAACATTATCAGGTATAGGATCAAGAGTAATTAGGTGATTGGTGGAGCCATTTTATAAGATTAGAAATTGGATCTCAGTACATCTGAAACATTATCAGGAATAGGATCAAAAGAAATTAGGTGATTGGTGGAGCCATTTTATTAGAATAGAAATTGGATCTCAGTACATCTGAAACATTATCAGGAATAGGATCAAGAGTAATTAGGTGATTGGTGGAGCCATTTTATAAGATTAGAAACTGGATCTCAGTACATCTGAAACATTATCAGAAATAGGATCAAGAATAATTAGGTGATTGGTGGAGCCATTTTATTAGAATAGAAATTGGATCTCAGTATATCTGAAACATTATCAGAAATAGGATCAAGAGTAATTAGGTGATTGGTGGAGCCATTTTATAAGATTAGAAATTGGATATCAGTACATCTGAAACATTATCAGGAATAGGATCAAGAGAAATTAGGTGATTGGTGGAGCCATTTTATAAGATTAGAAATTGGATCTCAGTACATCTGAAACATTATCATGAATAGGATCAAGAGAAATTAGGTGATTGGTGGAGCCATTTTATAAGATTAGAAATTGGATCTCAGTACATCTGAAACATTATCAGGAATAGGATCAAGAGTAATTAGGTGATTGGTAGAGCCATTTTATAAGATTAGAAATTGGATCTCAGTACATCTGAAACATTATCATGAATAGGATCAAGAGAAATTAGGTGATTGGTGGAGCCATTTTATAAGATTAGAAATTGGATCTCAGTACATCTGAAACATTATCAGGTATAGGATCAAGAGTAATTAGGTGATTGGTGGAGCCATTTTATAAGATTAGAAATTGGATCTCAGTACATCAGAAACATTATCAGGTATAGGATCAAGAGTAATTAGGTGATTGGTGGAGCCATTTTATAAGATTAGAAATTGGATCTCAGTACATCTGAAACATTATCAGGAAAAGGATCAAGAGAAATTAGGTGATTGGTGGAGCCATTTTATAAGATTAGAAATGGGATCTCAGTACATCTGAAACATTATCAGGAATAGGATCAAGAGTAATTAGGTGATTGGTGGAGCCATTTTATAAGATTAGAAATTGGATCTCAGTACATCTGAAACATTATCAGGAATAGGATCAAGAGTAATTAGGTGATTGGTGGAGCCATTTTATAAGATTAGAAATTGGATCTCAGTACATCTGAAACATTATCAGGTATAGGATCAAGAGTAATTAGGTGATTGGTGGAGCCATTTTATAAGATTAGAAATTGGATCTCAGTACATCTGAAACATTATCATGAATAGGATCAAGAGAAATTAGGTGATTGGTGGAGCCATTTTATAAGATTAGAAATTGGATCTCAGTACATCTGAAACATTATCAGGTATAGGATCAAGAGTAATTAGGTGATTGGTGGAGCCATTTTATAAGATTAGAAATTGGATCTCAGTACATCAGAAACATTATCAGGTATAGGATCAAGAGTAATTAGGTGATTGGTGGAGCCATTTTATAAGATTAGAAATTGGATCTCAGTACATCTGAAACATTATCAGGAAAAGGATCAAGAGAAATTAGGTGATTGGTGGAGCCATTTTATAAGATTAGAAATGGGATCTCAGTACATCTGAAACATTATCAGAAATAGGATCAAGAATAATTAGGTGATTGGTGGAGCCATTTTATTAGAATAGAAATTGGATCTCAGTACATCTGAAACATTATTAGGAATAGGATCAAGAGTAATTAGGTGATTGGTGGAGCCATTTTATAAGATTAGAAATTGGATCTCAGTACATCTGAAACATTGTCAGGAATAGGATCAAGAGTAATTAGGTGATTGGTGGAGCCATTTTATAAGATAAGAAATTGGATCTCAGTACATCTGAAACATTATCAGGTATAGGATCAAGAGTAATTAGGTGATTGGTGGAGCCATTTTATAAGATTAGAAACTGGATCTCAGTACATCTGAAACATTATCAGAAATAGGATCAAGAATAATTAGGTGATTGGTGGAGCCATTTTATTAGAATAGAAATTGGATCTCAGTATATCTGAAACATTATCAGGTATAGGATCAAGAGTAATTAGGTGATTGGTGGAGCCATTTTATAAGATTAGAAATTGGATATCAGTACATCTGAAACATTATCAGGAATAGGATCAAGAGAAATTAGGTGATTGGTGGAGCCATTTTATAAGATTAGAAATTGGATCTCAGTACATCTGAAACATTATCATGAATAGGATCAAGAGAAATTAGGTGATTGGTGGAGCCATTTTATAAGATTAGAAATTGGATCTCAGTACATCTGAAACATTATCAGGAATAGGATCAAGAGTAATTAGGTGATTGGTAGAGCCATTTTATAAGATTAGAAATTGGATCTCAGTACATCTGAAACATTATCATGAATAGGATCAAGAGAAATTAGGTGATTAGTGGAGCCATTTTATAAGATTAGAAATTGGATCTCAGTACATCTGAAACATTATCAGGTATAGGATCAAGAGTAATTAGGTGATTGGTGGAGCCATTTTATAAGATTAGAAATTGGATCTCAGTACATCAGAAACATTATCAGGTATAGGATCAAGAGTAATTAGGTGATTGGTGGAGCCATTTTATAAGATTAGAAATTGGATCTCAGTACATCTGAAACATTATCAGGAAAAGGATCAAGAGAAATTAGGTGATTGGTGGAGCCATTTTATAAGATTAGAAATGGGATCTCAGTACATCTGAAACATTATCAGGAATAGGATCAAGAGTAATTAGGTGATTGGTGGAGCCATTTTATAAGATTAGAAATTGGATCTCAGTACATCTGAAACATTATCAGGAATAGGATCAAGAGTAATTAGGTGATTGGTGGAGCCATTTTATAAGATTAGAAATTGGATCTCAGTACATCTGAAACATTATCAGGTATAGGATCAAGAGTAATTAGGTGATTGGTGGAGCCATTTTATAAGATTAGAAATTGGATCTCAGTACATCTGAAACATTATCATGAATAGGATCAAGAGAAATTAGGTGATTGGTGGAGCCATTTTATAAGATTAGAAATTGGATCTCAGTACATCTGAAACATTATCAGGTATAGGATCAAGAGTAATTAGGTGATTGGTGGAGCCATTTTATAAGATTAGAAATTGGATCTCAGTACATCAGAAACATTATCAGGTATAGGATCAAGAGTAATTAGGTGATTGGTGGAGCCATTTTATAAGATTAGAAATTGGATCTCAGTACATCTGAAACATTATCAGGAAAAGGATCAAGAGAAATTAGGTGATTGGTGGAGCCATTTTATAAGATTAGAAATGGGATCTCAGTACATCTGAAACATTATCAGAAATAGGATCAAGAATAATTAGGTGATTGGTGGAGCCATTTTATTAGAATAGAAATTGGATCTCAGTACATCTGAAACATTATTAGGAATAGGATCAAGAGTAATTAGGTGATTGGTGGAAATATTTTATAAGATTAGAAATTGGATCTCAGTACATCTGAAACATTATCAGGAATAGGATCAAGAGAAATTAGGTGATTGGTGGAGCCATTTTATTAGAATAGAAATTGGATCTCAGTACATCTGAAACATTATCAGGTATAGGATCAAGAGTAATTAGGTGATTGGTGGAGCCATTTTATAAGATTAGAAATTGGATCTCAGTACATCTGAAACATTGTCAGGAATCGGATCAAGAGTAATTAGGTGATTGGTGGAGCCATTTTATAAGATAAGAAATTGGATCTCAGTACATCTGAAACATTATCAGGTATAGGATCAAGAGTAATTAGGTGATTGGTGGAGCCATTTTATAAGATTAGAAATTGGATCTCAGTACATCTGAAACATTATCAGGAATAGGATCAAGAGAAATTAGGTGATTGGTGGAGCCATTTTATTAGAATAGAAATTGGATCTCAGTACATCTGAAACATTATCAGGTATAGGATCAAGAGTAATTAGGTGATTGGTGGAGCCATTTTATAAGATTAGAAATTCGATCTCAGTACATCTGAAACATTATCAGGAATAGGATCAAGAGTAATTAGGTGATTGGTGGAGCCATTTTATAAGATTAGAAATTGGATCTCAGTACATCTGAAACATTATCAGGAATAGGATCAAAAGAAATTAGGTGATTGGTGGAGCCATTTTATTAGAATAGAAATTGGATCTCAGTACATCTGAAACATTATCAGGAATAGGATCAAGAGTAATTAGGTGATTGGTGGAGCCATTTTATAAGATTAGAAACTGGATCTCAGTACATCTGAAACATTATCAGAAATAGGATCAAGAATAATTAGGTGATTGGTGGAGCCATTTTATTAGAATAGAAATTGGATCTCAGTATATCTGAAACATTATCAGGTATAGGATCAAGAGTAATTAGGTGATTGGTGGAGCCATTTTATAAGATTAGAAATTGGATATCAGTACATCTGAAACATTATCAGGAATAGGATCAAGAGAAATTAGGTGATTGGTGGAGCCATTTTATTAGAATAGTAATTGGATCTCAGTACATCTGAAACATTATCAGGTATAGGATCAAGAGTAATTAGGTGATTGGTGGAGCCATTTTATAAGATTAGAAATTGGATCTCAGTACATCTGAAACATTATCAGGAATAGGATCAAGAGAAATTAGGTGATTGGTGGAGCCATTTTATTAGAATAGAAATTGGATCTCAGTACATCTGAAACATTATCAGGTATAGGATCAAGAGTAATTAGGTGATTGGTGGAGCCATTTTATAAGATTAGAAATTGGATATCAGTACATCTCAAACATTATCAGGAATAGGATCAAGAGTAATTAGGTGATTGGTGGAGCCATTTTATTAGAATAGTAATTGGATCTCAGTACATCTGAATCATTATCAGGTATAGGATCAAGAGTAATTAGGTGATTGGTGGAGCCATTTTAGAAGATTAGAAATTGGATATCAGTACATCTGAAACATTATCAGGAATTGGATCAAGAGTAATTAGGTGATTGGTGGAGCCATTTTATTAGAATAGAAATTGGATCTCAGTACATCTGAATCATTATCAGGTATAGGATCAAGAGTAATTAGGTGATTGGTGGAGCCATTTTATAAGATTAGATATTGGATCTCAGTACATGTGAAACATTATCAGGAATAGGATCAAGAGAAATTAGGTGATTGGTGGAGCCATTTTATTAGAATAGAAATTGGATCTCAGTACATCTGAAACATTATCAGGTATAGGATCAAGAGTAATTAGGTGATTGTTGGAGCCATTTTATAAGATTAGAAATTGGATCTCAGTACATCTGAAACATTATCATGAATAGGATCAAGAGTAATTAGGTGATTGGTGGAGCCATTTTATAAGATTAGAAATTGGATCTCAGTACATCTGAAACATTATCAGGAATAGGATCAAGAGAAATTAGGTGATTGGTGGAGCCATTTTATTAGAATAGAAATTGGATCTCAGTACATCTGAAACATTATCAGGTATAGGATCAAGAGTAATTAGGTGATTGTTGGAGCCATTTTATAAGATTAGAAATTGGATCTCAGTACATCTGAAACATTATCATGAATAGGATCAAGAGTAATTAGGTGATTGGTGGAGCCATTTTATAAGATTAGAAATTGGATCTCAGTACATCTGAAACATTATCAGGATTAGGAGCAAGAGTAATTCGGTGATTGGTGGAGCCATTTTATAAGATTAGAAATTGGATCTCAGTACATCTGAAACATTATCAGGAATAGGATCAAAAGAAATTAGGTGATTGGTGGAGCCATTTTATTAGAATAGAAATTGGATCTCAGTACATCTGAAACATTATCAGGTATAGGATCAAGAGTAATTAGGTGATTGGTGGAGCCATTTTATAAGATTAGAAATTGGATCTCAGTACATCTGAAACATTATCAGGAATAGGATCAAGAGTAATTAGGTGATTGGTGGAGCCATTTCATAAGATTAGAAATTGGATCTCAGTACATCTGAAACATTATCAGGAATAGGATCAAAAGAAATTCGGTGATTGGTGGAGCCATTTTATAAGATAAGAAATTGGATCTCAGTACATCTGAAACATTATCAGGTATAGGATCAAGAGTAATTAGGTGATTGGTGGAGCCATTTTATAAGATTAGAAATTGGATCTCAGTACATCTGAAACATTATCAGGAATAGGATCAAGAGAAATTAGGTGATTGGTGGAGCCATTTTATTAGAATAGAAATTGGATCTCAGTACATCTGAAACATTATCAGGTATAGGATCAAGAGTAATTAGGTGATTGGTGGAGCCATTTTATAAGATTAGAAATTGGATCTCAGTACATCTGAAACATTATCAGGAATAGGATCAAGAGTAATTAGGTGATTGGTGGAGCCATTTTATAAGATTAGAAATTGGATCTCAGTACATCTGAAACATTATCAGGAATAGGATCAAAAGAAATTAGGTGATTGGTGGAGCCATTTTATTAGAATAGAAATTGGATCTCAGTACATCTGAAACATTATCAGGTATAGGATCAAGAGTAATTAGGTGATTGGTGGAGCCATTTTATAAGATTAGAAATTGGATCTCAGTACATCTGAAACATTATCAGGAATAGGATCAAGAGTAATTAGGTGATTGGTGGAGCCATTTTATAAGATTAGAAATTGGATCTCAGTACATCTGAAACATTATCAGGAATAGGATCAAAAGAAATTAGGTGATTGGTGGAGCCATTTTATTAGAATAGAAATTGGATCTCAGTGCATCTGAAACATTATCAGGTATAGGATCAAGAGTAATTAGGTGATTGGTGGAGCCATTTTATAAGATTAGAAATTGGATCTCAGTACATCTGAAACATTATCAGGAATAGGATCAAGAGTAATTAGGTGATTGGTGGAGCCATTTTATAAGATTAGAAATTGGATCTCAGTACATCTGAAACATTATCAGGAATAGGATCAAGAGAAATTAGGTGATTGGTGGAGCCATTTTATTAGAATAGAAATTGGATCTCAGTACATCTGAAACATTATCAGGTATAGGATCAAGAGTAATTAGGTGATAGGTGGAGCCATTTTATAAGATTAGAAATTGGATCTCAGTACATCTGAAACATTATCAGGAATAGGATCAAGAGTAATTAGGTGATTGGTGGAGCCATTTTATAAGATTAGAAATTGGATCTCAGTACATCTGAAACATTATCAGGAATAGGATCAAAAGAAATTAGGGGATTGGTGGAGCCATTTTATTAGAATAGAAATTGGATCTCAGTACATCTGAAACATTATCAGGTATAGGATCAAGAGTAATTAGGTGATTGGTGGAGCCATTTTATAAGATTAGAAATTGGATCTCAGTACATCTGAAACATTATCAGGATTAGGATCAAGAGTAATTAGGTGATTGGTGGAGCCATTTTATAAGATTAGAAATTGGATCTCAGTACATCTGAAACATTATCAGGAATAGGATCAAAAGAAATTAGGTGATTGGTGGAGCCATTTTATTAGAATAGAAATTGGATCTCAGTACATCTGAAACATTATCAGGTATAGGATCAAGAGTAATTAGGTGATTGGTGGAGCCATTTTATAAGATTAGAAATTGGATCTCAGTACATCTGAAACATTATCAGGAATAGGATCAAGAGCAATTAGGTGATTGGTGGAGCCATTTTATAAGATTAGAAATTGGATCTCAGTACACCTGAAACATTATCAGGTATAGGATCAAGAGTAATTAGGTGATTGGTGGAGCCATTTTATAAGATTAGAAATTGGATCTCAGTACATCTGAATCATTATCAGGAATAGGACCAAGAGTAATTAGGTGATTGGTGGAGCCATTTTATAAGATTAGAAATTGGATCTCAGTACATCTGAAACATTATCAGGAATAGGATCAAGAGTAATTAGGTGATTGGTGGAGCCATTTTATTAGAATAGAAATTGGATCTCAGTACATCTGAAACATTATCAGGAATAGGATCAAAAGAAATTAGGTGATTGGTGGAGCCATTTTATTAGAATAGAAATTGGATCTCAGTACATCTGAAACATTATCAGGTATAGGATCAAGAGTAATTAGGTGATTGGTGGAGCCATTTTATAAGATTAGAAATTGGATCTCAGTACATCTGAAACATTATCAGGAATAGGATCAAGAGTAATTAGGTGATTGGTGGAGCCATTTTATAAGATTAGAAATTGGATCTCAGTACATCTGAAACATTATCAGGAATAGGATCAAGAGTAATTAGGTGATTGGTGGAGCCATTTTATAAGATTAGAAATTGGATCTCAGTACATCTGAAACATTATCAGGTATAGGATCAAGAGTAATTAGGTGATTGGTGGAGCCATTTTATAAGATTAGAAATTGGATCTCAGTACATCTGAAACATTATCATGAATAGGATCAAGAGAAATTAGGTGATTGGTGGAGCCATTTTATAAGATTAGAAATTGGATTTCAGTACATCTGAAACATTATCAGGTATAGGATCAAGAGTAATTAGGTGATTGGTGGAGCCATTTTATAAGATTAGAAATTGGATCTCAGTACATCAGAAACATTATCAGGTATAGGATCAAGAGTAATTAGGTGATTGGTGGAGCCATTTTATAAGATTAGAAATTGGATCTCAGTACATCTGAAACATTATCAGGAAAAGGATCAAGAGAAATTAGGTGATTGGTGGAGCCATTTTATAAGATTAGAAATGGGATCTCAGTACATCTGAAACATTATCAGAAATAGGATCAAGAATAATTAGGTGATTGGTGGAGCCATTTTATTAGAATAGAAATTGGATCTCAGTATATCTGAAACATTATTAGGAATAGGATCAAGAGTAATTAGGTGATTGGTGGAGCTATTTTATAAGATTAGAAATTGGATCTCAGTACATCTGAAACATTATCAGGAATAGGATCAAGAGAAATTAGGTGATTGGTGGAGCCATTTTATTAGAATAGAAATTGGATCTCAGTACATCTGAAACATTATCAGGTATAGGATCAAGAGTAATTAGGTGATTGGTGGAGCCATTTTATAAGATTAGAAATTGGATCTCAGTACATCTGAAACATTATCAGGAATAGGATCAAGAGAAATTAGGTGATTGGTGGAGCCATTTTATTAGAATAGAAATTGGATCTCAGTACATCTGAAACATTATCAGGTATAGGATCAAGAGTAATTAGGTGATTGGTGGAGCCATTTTATAAGATTAGAAATTCGATCTCAGTACATCTGAAACATTATCAGGAATAGGATCAAGAGTAATTAGGTGATTGGTGGAGCCATTTTATAAGATTAGAAATTGGATCTCAGTACATCTGAAACATTATCAGGAATAGGATCAAAAGAAATTAGGTGATTGGTGGAGCCATTTTATTAGAATAGAAATTGGATCTCAGTACATCTGAAACATTATCAGGAATAGGATCAAAAGTAATTAGGTGATTGGTGGAGCCATTTTATAAGATTAGAAACTGGATCTCAGTACATCTGAAACATTATCAGAAATAGGATCAAGAATAATTAGGTGATTGGTGGAGCCATTTTATTAGAATAGAAATTGGATCTCAGTATATCTGAAACATTATCAGGTATAGGATCAAGAGTAATTAGGTGATTGGTGGAGCCATTTTATAAGATTAGAAATTGGATATCAGTACATCTGAAACATTATCAGGAATAGGATCAAGAGAAATTAGGTGATTGGTGGAGCCATTTTATTAGAATAGTAATTGGATCTCAGTACATCTGAAACATTATCAGGTATAGGATCAAGAGTAATTAGGTGATTGGTGGAGCCATTTTATAAGATTAGAAATTGGATCTCAGTACATCTGAAACATTATCAGGAATAGGATCAAGAGAAATTAGGTGATTGGTGGAGCCATTTTATTAGAATAGAAATTGGATCTCAGTACATCTGAAACATTATCAGGTATAGGATCAAGAGTAATTAGGTGATTGGTGGAGCCATTTTATAAGATTAGAAATTGGATATCAGTACATCTGAAACATTATCAGGAATAGGATCAAGAGTAATTAGGTGATTGGTGGAGCCATTTTATTAGAATAGTAATTGGATCTCAGTTCATCTGAATCATTATCAGGTATAGGATCAAGAGTAATTAGGTGATTGGTGGAGCCATTTTAGAAGATTAGAAATTGGATATCAGTACATCTGAAACATTATCAGGAATAGGATCAAGAGTAATTAGGTGATTGGTGGAGCCATTTTATTAGAATAGAAATTGGATCTCAGTACATCTGAATCATTATCAGGAATAGGATCAAGAGTAATTAGGTGATTGGTGGAGCCATTTTATAAGATTAGAAATTGGATCTCAGTACATCTGAAACATTATCAGGTATAGGATCAAGAGTAATTAGGTGATTGGTGGAGCCATTTTATAAGATTAGAAATTGGATCTCAGTACATGTGAAACATTATCAGAAATAGGATCAAGAGAAATTAGGTGATTGGTGGAGCCATTTTATTAGAATAGAAATTGGATCTCAGTACATCTGAAACATTATCAGGTATAGGATCAAGAGTAATTAGGTGATTGGTGGAGCCATTTTATAAGATTAGAAATTGGATCTCAGTACATCTGAAACATTATCATGAATAGGATCAAGAGTAATTAGGTGATTGGTGGAGCCATTTTATAAGATTAGAAATTGGATCTCAGTACATCTGAAACATTATCAGGATTAGGAGCAAGAGTAATTCGGTGATTGGTGGAGCCATTTTATAAGATTAGAAATTGGATCTCAGTACATCTGAAACATTATCAGGAATAGGATCAAAAGAAATTAGGTGATTGGTGGAGCCATTTTATTAGAATAGAAATTGGATCTCAGTACATCTGAAACATTATCAGGTATAGGATCAAGAGTAATTAGGTGATTGGTGGAGCCATTTTATAAGATTAGAAATTGGATCTCAGTACATCTGAAACATTATCAGGAATAGGATCAAGAGTAATTAGGTGATTGGTGGAGCCATTTTATAAGATTAGAAATTCGATCTCAGTACATCTGAAACATTATCAGGAATAGGATCAAGAGTAATTAGGTGATTGGTGGAGCCATTTTATAAGATTAGAAATTGGATCTCAGTACATCTGAAACATTATCAGGAATAGGATCAAAAGAAATTAGGTGATTGGTGGAGCCATTTTATTAGAATAGAAATTGGATCTCAGTACATCTGAAACATTATCAGGAATAGGATCAAAAGTAATTAGGTGATTGGTGGAGCCATTTTATAAGATTAGAAACTGGATCTCAGTACATCTGAAACATTATCAGAAATAGGATCAAGAATAATTAGGTGATTGGTGGAGCCATTTTATTAGAATAGAAATTGGATCTCAGTATATCTGAAACATTATCAGGTATAGGATCAAGAGTAATTAGGTGATTGGTGGAGCCATTTTATAAGATTAGAAATTGGATATCAGTACATCTGAAACATTATCAGGAATAGGATCAAGAGAAATTAGGTGATTGGTGGAGCCATTTTATTAGAATAGTAATTGGATCTCAGTACATCTGAAACATTATCAGGTATAGGATCAAGAGTAATTAGGTGATTGGTGGAGCCATTTTATAAGATTAGAAATTGGATCTCAGTACATCTGAAACATTATCAGGAATAGGATCAAGAGAAATTAGGTGATTGGTGGAGCCATTTTATTAGAATAGAAATTGGATCTCAGTACATCTGAAACATTATCAGGTATAGGATCAAGAGTAATTAGGTGATTGGTGGAGCCATTTTATAAGATTAGAAATTGGATCTCAGTACATCTGAAACATTATCAGGAATAGGATCAAGAGTAATTAGGTGATTGGTGGAGCCATTTTATAAGATTAGAAATTGGATCTCAGTACATCTGAAACATTATCAGGAATAGGATCAAAAGAAATTAGGTGATTGGTGGAGCCATTTTATTAGAATAGAAATTGGATCTCAGTACATCTGAAACATTATCAGGTATAGGATCAAGAGTAATTAGGTGATTGGTGGAGCCATTTTATAAGATTAGAAATTGGATCTCAGTACATCTGAAACATTATCAGGAATAGGATCAAGAGTAATTAGGTGATTGGTGGAGCCATTTTATAAGATTAGAAATTGGATCTCAGTACATCTGAAACATTATCAGGAATAGGATCAAAAGAAATTAGGTGATTGGTGGAGCCATTTTATTAGAATAGAAATTGGATCTCAGTGCATCTGAAACATTATCAGGTATAGGATCAAGAGTAATTAGGTGATTGGTGGAGCCATTTTATAAGATTAGAAATTGGATCTCAGTACATCTGAAACATTATCAGGAATAGGATCAAGAGTAATTAGGTGATTGGTGGAGCCATTTTATAAGATTAGAAATTGGATCTCAGTACATCTGAAACATTATCAGGAATAGGATCAAGAGAAATTAGGTGATTGGTGGAGCCATTTTATTAGAATAGAAATTGGATCTCAGTACATCTGAAACATTATCAGGTATAGGATCAAGAGTAATTAGGTGATAGGTGGAGCCATTTTATAAGATTAGAAATTGGATCTCAGTACATCTGAAACATTATCAGGAATAGGATCAAGAGTAATTAGGTGATTGGTGGAGCCATTTTATAAGATTAGAAATTGGATCTCAGTACATCTGAAACATTATCAGGAATAGGATCAAAAGAAATTAGGGGATTGGTGGAGCCATTTTATTAGAATAGAAATTGGATCTCAGTACATCTGAAACATTATCAGGTATAGGATCAAGAGTAATTAGGTGATTGGTGGAGCCATTTTATAAGATTAGAAATTGGATCTCAGTACATCTGAAACATTATCAGGAATAGGATCAAGAGTAATTAGGTGATTGGTGGAGCCATTTTATAAGATTAGAAATTGGATCTCAGTACATCTGAAACATTATCAGGAATAGGATCAAAAGAAATTAGGTGATTGGTGGAGCCATTTTATTAGAATAGAAATTGGATCTCAGTACATCTGAAACATTATCAGGTATAGGATCAAGAGTAATTAGGTGATTGGTGGAGCCATTTTATAAGATTAGAAATTGGATCTCAGTACATCTGAAACATTATCAGGAATAGGATCAAGAGCAATTAGGTGATTGGTGGAGCCATTTTATAAGATTAGAAATTGGATCTCAGTACACCTGAAACATTATCAGGTATAGGATCAAGAGTAATTAGGTGATTGGTGGAGCCATTTTATAAGATTAGAAATTGGATCTCAGTACATCTGAATCATTATCAGGAATAGGACCAAGAGTAATTAGGTGATTGGTGGAGCCATTTTATAAGATTAGAAATTGGATCTCAGTACATCTGAAACATTATCAGGAATAGGATCAAGAGTAATTAGGTGATTGGTGGAGCCATTTTATTAGAATAGAAATTGGATCTCAGTACATCTGAAACATTATCAGGAATAGGATCAAAAGAAATTAGGTGATTGGTGGAGCCATTTTATTAGAATAGAAATTGGATCTCAGTACATCTGAAACATTATCAGGTATAGGATCAAGAGTAATTAGGTGATTGGTGGAGCCATTTTATAAGATTAGAAATTGGATCTCAGTACATCTGAAACATTATCAGGAATAGGATCAAGAGTAATTAGGTGATTGGTGGAGCCATTTTATAAGATTAGAAATTGGATCTCAGTACATCTGAAACATTATCAGGAATAGGATCAAGAGTAATTAGGTGATTGGTGGAGCCATTTTATAAGATTAGAAATTGGATCTCAGTACATCTGAAACATTATCAGGTATAGGATCAAGAGTAATTAGGTGATTGGTGGAGCCATTTTATAAGATTAGAAATTGGATCTCAGTACATCTGAAACATTATCATGAATAGGATCAAGAGAAATTAGGTGATTGGTGGAGCCATTTTATAAGATTAGAAATTGGATTTCAGTACATCTGAAACATTATCAGGTATAGGATCAAGAGTAATTAGGTGATTGGTGGAGCCATTTTATAAGATTAGAAATTGGATCTCAGTACATCAGAAACATTATCAGGTATAGGATCAAGAGTAATTAGGTGATTGGTGGAGCCATTTTATAAGATTAGAAATTGGATCTTAGTACATCTGAAACATTATCAGGAAAAGGATCAAGAGAAATTAGGTGATTGGTGGAGCCATTTTATAAGATTAGAAATGGGATCTCAGTACATCTGAAACATTATCAGAAATAGGATCAAGAATAATTAGGTGATTGGTGGAGCCATTTTATTAGAATAGAAATTGGATCTCAGTATATCTGAAACATTATTAGGAATAGGATCAAGAGTAATTAGGTGATTGGTGGAGCTATTTTATAAGATTAGAAATTGGATCTCAGTACATCTGAAACATTATCAGGAATAGGATCAAGAGAAATTAGGTGATTGGTGGAGCCATTTTATTAGAATAGAAATTGGATCTCAGTACATCTGAAACATTATCAGGTATAGGATCAAGAGTAATTAGGTGATTGGTGGAGCCATTTTATAAGATTAGAAATTCGATCTCAGTACATCTGAAACATTATCAGGAATAGGATCAAGAGAAATTAGGTGATTGGTGGAGCCATTTTATTAGAATAGAAATTGGATCTCAGTACATCTGAAACATTATCAGGTATAGGATCAAGAGTAATTAGGTGATTGGTGGAGCCATTTTATAAGATTAGAAATTCGATCTCAGTACATCTGAAACATTATCAGGAATAGGATCAAGAGTAATTAGGTGATTGGTGGAGCCATTTTATAAGATTAGAAATTGGATCTCAGTACATCTGAAACATTATCAGGAATAGGATCAAAAGAAATTAGGTGATTGGTGGAGCCATTTTATTAGAATAGAAATTGGATCTCAGTACATCTGAAACATTATCAGGAATAGGATCAAAAGTAATTAGGTGATTGGTGGAGCCATTTTATAAGATTAGAAACTGGATCTCAGTACATCTGAAACATTATCAGAAATAGGATCAAGAATAATTAGGTGATTGGTGGAGCCATTTTATTAGAATAGAAATTGGATCTCAGTATATCTGAAACATTATCAGGTATAGGATCAAGAGTAATTAGGTGATTGGTGGAGCCATTTTATAAGATTAGAAATTGGATATCAGTACATCTGAAACATTATCAGGAATAGGATCAAGAGAAATTAGGTGATTGGTGGAGCCATTTTATTAGAATAGTAATTGGATCTCAGTACATCTGAAACATTATCAGGTATAGGATCAAGAGTAATTAGGTGATTGGTGGAGCCATTTTATAAGATTAGAAATTGGATCTCAGTACATCTGAAACATTATCAGGAATAGGATCAAGAGAAATTAGGTGATTGGTGGAGCCATTTTATTAGAATAGAAATTGGATCTCAGTACATCTGAAACATTATCAGGTATAGGATCAAGAGTAATTAGGTGATTGGTGGAGCCATTTTATAAGATTAGAAATTGGATATCAGTACATCTGAAACATTATCAGGAATAGGATCAAGAGTAATTAGGTGATTGGTGGAGCCATTTTATTAGAATAGTAATTGGATCTCAGTTCATCTGAATCATTATCAGGTATAGGATCAAGAGTAATTAGGTGATTGGTGGAGCCATTTTAGAAGATTAGAAATTGGATATCAGTA
This sequence comes from Acanthosepion lycidas, assembly GCA_963932145.1. Classification (NCBI taxonomy): domain Eukaryota; kingdom Metazoa; phylum Mollusca; class Cephalopoda; order Sepiida; family Sepiidae; genus Acanthosepion; species Acanthosepion lycidas. Next base: position 63,278,273 of record OZ010610.1, on the reverse strand, counting down.
CATCTGAAACATTATCAGGAATAGGATCAAGAGTAATTAGGTGATTGGTGGAGCCATTTTATTAGAATAGAAATTGGATCTCAGTACATCTGAATCATTATCAGGAATAGGATCAAGAGTAATTAGGTGATTGGTGGAGCCATTTTATAAGATTAGAAATTGGATCTCAGTACATCTGAAACATTATCAGGTATAGGATCAAGAGTAATTAGGTGATTGGTGGAGCCATTTTATAAGATTAGAAATTGGATCTCAGTACATGTGAAACATTATCAGAAATAGGATCAAGAGAAATTAGGTGATTGGTGGAGCCATTTTATTAGAATAGAAATTGGATCTCAGTACATCTGAAACATTATCAGGTATAGGATCAAGAGTAATTAGGTGATTGGTGGAGCCATTTTATAAGATTAGAAATTGGATCTCAGTACATCTGAAACATTATCATGAATAGGATCAAGAGTAATTAGGTGATTGGTGGAGCCATTTTATAAGATTAGAAATTGGATCTCAGTACATCTGAAACATTATCAGGATTAGGAGCAAGAGTAATTCGGTGATTGGTGGAGCCATTTTATAAGATTAGAAATTGGATCTCAGTACATCTGAAACATTATCAGGAATAGGATCAAAAGAAATTAGGTGATTGGTGGAGCCATTTTATTAGAATAGAAATTGGATCTCAGTACATCTGAAACATTATCAGGTATAGGATCAAGAGTAATTAGGTGATTGGTGGAGCCATTTTATAAGATTAGAAATTGGATCTCAGTACATCTGAAACATTATCAGGAATAGGATCAAGAGTAATTAGGTGATTGGTGGAGCCATTTTATAAGATTAGAAATTCGATCTCAGTACATCTGAAACATTATCAGGAATAGGATCAAGAGTAATTAGGTGATTGGTGGAGCCATTTTATAAGATTAGAAATTGGATCTCAGTACATCTGAAACATTATCAGGAATAGGATCAAAAGAAATTAGGTGATTGGTGGAGCCATTTTATTAGAATAGAAATTGGATCTCAGTACATCTGAAACATTATCAGGAATAGGATCAAAAGTAATTAGGTGATTGGTGGAGCCATTTTATAAGATTAGAAACTGGATCTCAGTACATCTGAAACATTATCAGAAATAGGATCAAGAATAATTAGGTGATTGGTGGAGCCATTTTATTAGAATAGAAATTGGATCTCAGTATATCTGAAACATTATCAGGTATAGGATCAAGAGTAATTAGGTGATTGGTGGAGCCATTTTATAAGATTAGAAATTGGATATCAGTACATCTGAAACATTATCAGGAATAGGATCAAGAGAAATTAGGTGATTGGTGGAGCCATTTTATTAGAATAGTAATTGGATCTCAGTACATCTGAAACATTATCAGGTAAAGGGTCAAGAGTAATTAGGTGATTGGTGGAGCCATTTTATAAGATTAGAAATTGGATCTCAGTACATCTGAAACATTATCAGGAATAGGATCAAGAGAAATTAGGTGATTGGTGGAGCCATTTTATTAGAATAGAAATTGGATCTCAGTACATCTGAAACATTATCAGGTATAGGATCAAGAGTAATTAGGTGATTGGTGGAGCCATTTTATAAGATTAGAAATTGGATATCAGTACATCTGAAACATTATCAGGAATAGGATCAAGAGTAATTAGGTGATTGGTGGAGCCATTTTATTAGAATAGTAATTGGATCTCAGTTCATCTGAATCATTATCAGGTATAGGATCAAGAGTAATTAGGTGATTGGTGGAGCCATTTTAGAAGATTAGAAATTGGATATCAGTACATCTGAAACATTATCAGGAATAGGATCAAGAGTAATTAGGTGATTGGTGGAGCCATTTTATTAGAATAGAAATTGGATCTCAGTACATCTGAATCATTATCAGGAATAGGATCAAGAGTAATTAGGTGATTGGTGGAGCCATTTTATAAGATTAGAAATTGGATCTCAGTACATCTGAAACATTATCAGGTATAGGATCAAGAGTAATTAGGTGATTGGTGGAGCCATTTTATAAGATTAGAAATTGGATCTCAGTACATGTGAAACATTATCAGAAATAGGATCAAGAGAAATTAGGTGATTGGTGGAGCCATTTTATTAGAATAGAAATTGGATCTCAGTACATCTGAAACATTATCAGGTATAGGATCAAGAGTAATTAGGTGATTGGTGGAGCCATTTTATAAGATTAGAAATTGGATCTCAGTACATCTGAAACATTATCATGAATAGGATCAAGAGTAATTAGGTGATTGGTGGAGCCATTTTATAAGATTAGAAATTGGATCTCAGTACATCTGAAACATTATCAGGATTAGGAGCAAGAGTAATTCGGTGATTGGTGGAGCCATTTTATAAGATTAGAAATTGGATCTCAGTACATCTGAAACATTATCAGGAATAGGATCAAAAGAAATTAGGTGATTGGTGGAGCCATTTTATTAGAATAGAAATTGGATCTCAGTACATCTGAAACATTATCAGGTATAGGATCAAGAGTAATTAGGTGATTGGTGGAGCCATTTTATAAGATTAGAAATTGGATCTCAGTACATCTGAAACATTATCAGGAATAGGATCAAGAGTAATTAGGTGATTGGTGGAGCCATTTTATAAGATTAGAAATTGGATCTCAGTACATCTGAAACATTATCAGGAATAGGATCAAAAGAAATTAGGTGATTGGTGGAGCCATTTTATTAGAATAGAAATTGGATCTCAGTACATCTGAAACATTATCAGGTATAGGATCAAGAGTAATTAGGTGATTGGTGGAGCCATTTTATAAGATTAGAAATTGGATCTCAGTACATCTGAAACATTATCAGGAATAGGATCAAAAGAAATTAGGTGATTGGTGGAGGCATTTTATTAGAATAGAAATTGGATCTCAGTACATCTGAAACATTATCAGGTATAGGATCAAGAGTAATTAGGTGATTGGTGGAGCCATTTTATAAGATTAGAAATTGGATCTCAGTACATCTGAAACATTATCAGGAATAGGATCAAGAGTAATTAGGTGATTGGTGGAGCCATTTTATAAGATTAGAAATTGGATCTCAGTACATCTGAAACATTATCAGGAATAGGATCAAAAGAAATTAGGTGATTGGTGGAGCCATTTTATTAGAATAGAAATTGGATCTCAGTACATCTGAAACATTATCAGGTATAGGATCAAGAGTAATTAGGTGATTGGTGGAGCCATTTTATAAGATTAGAAATTGGATCTCAGTACATCTGAAACATTATCAGGAATAGGATCAAGAGTAATTAAGTGATTGGTGGAGCCATTTTATAAGATTAGAAATTGGATCTCAGTACATCTGAAACATTATCAGGAATAGGATCAAAAGAAATTAGGTGATTGGTGGAGCCATTTTATTAGAATAGAAATTGGATCTCAGTACATCTGAAACATTATCAGGTATAGGATCAAGAGTAATTAGGTGATTGGTGGAGCCATTTTATAAGATTAGAAATTGGATCTCAGTACATCTGAAACATTATCAGGAATAGGATCAAGAGTAATTAGGTGATTGGTGGAGCCATTTTATAAGATTAGAAATTGGATCTCAGTACATCTGAAACATTATCAGGAATAGGATCAAGAGAAATTAGGTGATTGGTGGAGCCATTTTATTAGAATAGAAATTGGATCTCAGTACATCTGAAACATTATCAGGTATAGGATCAAGAGTAATTAGGTGATTGGTGGAGCCATTTTATAAGATTAGAAATTGGATCTCAGTACATCTGAAACATTATCAGGAATAGGATCAAGAGTAATTAGGTGATTGGTGGAGCCATTTTATAAGATTAGAAATTGGATCTCAGTACATCTGAAACATTATCAGGAATAGGATCAAAAGAAATTAGGTGATTGGTGGAGCCATTTTATTAGAATAGATATTGGATCTCAGTACATCTGAAACATTATCAGGTATAGGATCAAGAGTAATTAGGTGATTGGTGGAGCCATTTTATAAGATTAGAAATTGGATCTCAGTACATCTGAAACATTATCAGGAATAGGATCAAGAGTAATTAGGTGATTGGTGGAGCCATTTTATAAGATTAGAAATTGGATCTCAGTACATCTGAAACATTATCAGGAATAGGATCAAAAGAAATTAGGTGATTGGTGGAGCCATTTTATTAGAATAGAAATTGGATCTCAGTACATCTGAAACATTATCAGGTATAGGATCAAGAGTAATTAGGTGATTGGTGGAGCCATTTTATAAGATTAGAAATTGGATCTCAGTACATCTGAAACATTATCAGGAATAGGATCAAGAGCAATTAGGTGATTGGTGGAGCCATTTTATTAGAATAGAAATTGGATCTCAGTACATCTGAAACATTATCAGGTATAGGATCAAGAGTAATTAGGTGATTGGTGGAGCCATTTTATAAGATTAGAAATTGGATCTCAGTACATCTAAAACATTATCAGGAATAGGATCAAGAGTAATTAGGTGATTGGTGGAGCCATTTTATAAGATTAGAAATTGGATCTCAGTACATCTGAAACATTATCAGGAATAGGATCAAAAGAAATTAGGTGATTGGTGGAGCCATTTTATTAGAATAGAAATTGGATCTCAGTACATCTGAAACATTATCAGGTATAGGATCAAGAGTAATTAGGTGATTGGTGGAGCCATTTTATAAGATTAGAAATTGGATCTCAGTACATCTCAAACATTATCAGGAATAGGATCAAGAGTAATTAGGTGATTGGTGGAGCCATTTTATAAGATTAGAAATTGGATCTCAGTACATCTGAAACATTATCAGGAATAGGATCAAAAGAAATTAGGTGATTGGTGGAGCCATTTTATTAGAATAGAAATTGGATCTCAGTACATCTGAAACATTATCAGGTATAGGATCAAGAGTAATTAGGTGATTGGTGGAGCCATTTTATAAGATTAGAAATTGGATCTCAGTACATCTGAAACATTATCAGGAATAGGATCAAGAGTAATTAGGTGATTGGTGGAGCCATTTTATAAGATTAGAAATTGGATCTCAGTACATCTGAAACATTATCAGGAATAGGATCAAGAGTAATTAGGTGATTGGTGGAGCCATTTTATAAGATTAGAAATTGGATCTCAGTACATCTGAAACATTATCAGGAATAGGATCAAGAGTAATTAGGTGATTGGTGGAGCCATTTTATTAGAATAGAAATTGGATCTCAGTACATCTGAAACATTATCAGGTATAGGATCAAGAGTAATTAGGTGATTGGTGGTGCCATTTTATAAGATTAGAAATTGGATCTCAGTACATCTGAAACATTATCAGGAATAGGATCAAGAGTAATTAGGTGATTGGTGGAGCCATTTTATAAGATTAGAAATTGGATCTCAGTACATCTGAAACATTATCAGGAATAGGATCAAGAGTAATTAGGTGATTGGTGGAGCCATTTTATAAGATTGGAAATTGGATCTCAGTACATCTGAAACATTATCAGGAATAGGATCAAGAGTAATTAGGTGATTGGTGGAGCCATTTTATAAGATTAGAAATTGGATCTCAGTACATCTGAAACATTATCAGGTATAGGATCAAGAGTAATTAGGTGATTGGTGGTGCCATTTTATAAGATTAGAAATTGGATCTCTGTACATCTGAAACATTATCAGGAATAGGATCAAGAGTAATTAGGTGATTGGTGGAGCCATTTTATAAGATTAGAAATTGGATCTCAGTACATCTGAAACATTATCAGGAATAGGATCAAGAGTAATTAGGTGATTGGTGGAGCCATTTTATAAGATTGGAAATTGGATCTCAGTACATCTGAAACATTATCAGGAATAGGATCAAGAGTAATTAGGTGATTGGTGGAGCCATTTTATAAGATTAGAAATTGGATCTCAGTACATCTGAAACATTATCAGGAATAGGATCAAGAGTAATTAGGTGATTGGTGGAGCCATTTTATAAGATTAGAAATTGGATCTCAGTACATCTGAAACATTATCAGGAATAGGATCAAGAGTAATTAGGTGATTGGTGGAGCCATTTTATAAGATTGGAAATTGGATCTCAGTACATCTGAAACATTATCAGGAATAGGATCAAGAGTAATTAGGTGATTGGTGGAGCCATTTTATAAGATTAGAAATTGGATCTCAGTACATCTGAAACATTATCAGGAATAGGATCAAGAGTAATTAGGTGATTGGTGGAGCCATTTTATAAGATTAGAAATTGGATCTCAGTACATCTGAAACATTATCAGGAATAGGATCAAGAGTAATTAGGTGATTGGTGGAGCCATTTTATAAGATTGGAAATTGGATCTCAGTACATCTGAAACATTATCAGGAATAGGATCAAGAGTAATTAGGTGATTGGTGGAGCCATTTTATAAGATTAGAAATTGGATCTCAGTACATCTGAAACATTATCAGGAATAGGATCAAGAGTAATTAGGTGATTGGTGGAGCCATTTTATTAGAATAGAAATTGGATCTCAGTACATCTGAAACATTATCAGGTATAGGATCAAGAGTAATTAGGTGATTGGTGGTGCCATTTTATAAGATTAGAAATTGGATCTCAGTACATCTGAAACATTATCAGGAATAGGATCAAGAGTAATTAGGTGATTGGTGGAGCCATTTTATAAGATTAGAAATTGGATCTCAGTACATCTGAAACATTATCAGGAATAGGATCAAGAGTAATTAGGTGATTGGTGGAGCCATTTTATTAGAATAGAAATTGGATCTCAGTACATCTGAAACATTATCAGGTATAGGATCAAGAGTAATTAGGTGATTGGTGGAGCCATTTTATAAGATTAGAAACTGGATCTCAGTACATCTGAAACATTATCTGGAATAGGATCAAGAGTAATTAGGTGATTGGTGGAGCCATTTTATAAGATTAGAAATTGGATCTCAGTACATCTGAAACATTATCAGGAATAGGATCAAGAGTAATTAGGTGATTGGTGGAGCCATTTTATTAGAATAGAAATTGGATCTCAGTACATCTGAAACATTATCAGGTATAGGATCAAGAGTAATTAGGTGATTGGTGGTGCCATTTTATAAGATTAGAAATTGGATCTCAGTACATCTGAAACATTATCAGAAATAGGATCAAGAGAAATTAGGTGATTGGTGGAGCCATTTTATTAGAATAGAAATTGGATCTCAGTACATCTGAAACATTATCAGGTATAGGATCAAGAGTAATTAGGTGATTGGTGGAGCCATTTTATAAGATTAGAAATTCGATCTCAGTACATCTGAAACATTATCAGGAATAGGATCAAGAGTAATTAGGTGATTGGTGGAGCCATTTTATAAGATTAGAAATTGGATCTCAGTACATCTGAAACATTATCAGGAATAGGATCAAGAGTAATTAGGTCATTGGTGGAGCCATTTTATAAGATTAGAAATTGGATCTCAGTACATCTGAAACATTATCAGGAATAGGATCAAAAGAAATTAGGTGATTGGTGGAGACATTTTATTAGAATAGAAATTGGATCTCAGTAGATCTGAAACATTATCAGGTATAGGATCAAGAGTAATTAGGTGATTGGTGGAGCCATTTTATAAGATTAGAAATTGGATCTCAGTACATCTGAAACATTATCAGGAATAGGATCAAGAGTAATTAGGTGATTGGTGGAGCCATTTTATAAGATTAGAAATTGGATCTCAGTACATCTGAAACATTATCAGGAATAGGATCAAGAGTAATTAGGTGATTGGTGGAGCCATTTTATTAGAATAGAAATTGGATCTCAGTACATCTGAAACATTATCAGGTATAGGATCAAGAGTAATTAGGTGATTGGTGGTGCCATTTTATAAGATTAGAAATTGGATCTCAGTACATCTGAAACATTATCAGGTATAGGATCAAGAGTAATTAGGTGATTGGTGGTGCCATTTTATAAGATTAGAAATTGGATCTCAGTACATCTGAAACATTATCAGGAATAGGATCAAGAGTAATTAGGTGATTGGTGGAGCCATTTTATTAGAATAGAAATTGGATCTCAGTACATCTGAAACATTATCAGGAATAGGATCAAGAGTAATTAGGTGATTGGTGGAGCCATTTTATAAGATTAGAAATTGGATCTCAGTACATCTGAAACATTATCAGGAATAGGATCAAGAGTAATTAGGTGATTGGTGGAGCCATTTTATAAGATTAGAAATTGGATCTCAGTACATCTGAAACATTATCAGGAATAGGATCAAGAGTAATTAGGTGATTGGTGGAGCCATTTTATAAGATTAGAAATTGGATCTCAGTACATCTGAAACATTATCAAAAATAGGATCAAAAGAAATTAGGTGATTGGTGGAGCCATTTTATTAGAATAGAAATTGGATCTCAGTACATCTGAAACATTATCAGGAATAGGATCAAGAGTAATTAGGTGATTGTTGGAGCCATTTTATAAGATTAGAAATTGGATCTCAGTACATCTGGAACATTATCAGGAATAGGATCAAAAGAAATTAGGTGACTGGTGGAGCCATTTTATTAGAATAGAAATTGGATCTCAGTACATCTGAAACATTATCAGGAATAGGATCAAAAGAAATTAGGTGACTGGTGGAGCCATTTTATAAGATTAGAAATTGGATCTCAGTACATCTGAAACATTATCAGGTATAGGATCAAGAGTAATTAGGTGATTGGTGGAGCCATTTTATAAGATTAGAAATTGGATCTCAGTACATCTGAAACATTATCAGGAATAGGATCAAGTGTAATTAGGTGATTGGTGGAGCCATTTTATAAGATTAGAAATTGGATCTCAGTACATCTGAAACATTATCAGGAATAGGATCAAAAGAAATTAGGTGATTGGTGGAGCCATTTTATTAGAATAGAAATTGGATCTCAGTACATCTGAAACATTATCAGGAATAGAATCAAGAGTAATTAGGTGATTGTTGGAGCCATTTTATAAGATTAGAAATTGGATCTCAGTACATCTGGAACATTATCAGGAATAGGATCAAAAGAAATTAGGTGATTGGTGGAGCCATTTTATTAGAATAGAAATTGGATCTCAGTACATCTGAAACATTATCAGGAATAGGATCAAAAGAAATTAGGTGATTGGTGGAGCCATTTTATTAGAATAGAAATTGGATCTCAGTACATCTTAAACATTATCAGGTATAGGATCAAGAGTAATTAGGTGATTGGTGGAGCCATTTTATAAGATTAGAAATTGGATCTCAGTACATCTGAAACATTATCAGGAATAGGATCAAGAGTAATTAGGTGATTGGTGGAGCCATTTTATAAGATTAGAAATTGGATCTCAGTACATCTGAAACATTATCAGGAATAGGATCAAAAGAAATTAGGTGATTGGTGGAGCCATTTTATTAGAATAGAAATTGGATCTCAGTACATCTGAAACATTATCAGGAATAGGATCAAGAGTAATTAGGTGATTGTTGGAGCCATTTTATAAGATTAGAAATTGGATCTCAGTACATCTGGAACATTATCAGGAATAGGATCAAAAGAAATTAGGTGATTGGTGGAGCCATTTTATTAGAATAGAAATTGGATCTCAGTACATCTGAAACATTATCAGGAATAGGATCAAAAGAAATTAGGTGACTGGTGGAGCCATTTTATTAGAATAGAAATTGGATCTCAGTACATCTGAAACATTATCAGGAATAGGATCAAAAGAAATTAGGTGACTGGTGGAGCCATTTTATAAGATTAGAAATTGGATCTCAGTACATCTGAAACATTATCAGGTATAGGATCAAGAGTAATTAGGTGATTGGTGGAGCCATTTTATAAGATTAGAAATTGGATCTCAGTACATCTGAAACATTATCAGGAATAGGATCAAGAGTAATTAGGTGATTGGTGGAGCCATTTTATTAAAATAGAAATTGGATCTCAGTACATCTGAAACATTATCAGGAATAGGATCAAGAGTAATTAGGTGACTGGTGGAGCCATTTTATAAGATTAGAAATTGGATCTCAGTACATCTGAAACATTATCAGGAATAGGATCAAGAGTAATTAGGTGATTGTTGGAGCCATTTTATAAGATTAGAAATTGGATCTCAGTACATCTGGAACATTATCAGGAATAGGATCAAAAGAAATTAGGTGATTGGTGGAGCCATTTTATTAGAATAGAAATTGGATCTCAGTACATCTGAAACATTATCAGGAATAGGATCAAAAGAAATTAGGTGACTGGTGGAGCCATTTTATTAGAATAGAAATTGGATCTCAGTACATCTGAAACATTATCAGGAATAGGATCAAAAGAAATTAGGTGACTGGTGGAGCCATTTTATAAGATTAGAAATTGGATCTCAGTACATCTGAAACATTATCAGGTATAGGATCAAGAGTAATTAGGTGATTGGTGGAGCCATTTTATAAGATTAGAAATTGGATCTCAGTACATCTGAAACATTATCAGGTATAGGATCAAGAGTAATTAGGTGATTGGTGGAGCCATTTTATAAGATTAGAAATTGGATCTCAGTACATCTGAAACATTATCAGGAATAGGATCAAAAGAAATTAGGTGATTGGTGGAGCCATTTTATTAGAATAGAAATTGGATCTCAGTACATCTGAAACATTATCAGGTATAGGATCAAGAGTAATTAGGTGATTGGTGGAGCCATTTTATTAGAATAGAAATTGGATCTCAGTACATCTGAAACATTATCAGGTATAGGATCAAGAGTAATTAGGTGATTGGTGGAGCCATTTTATAAGATTAGAAATTGGATCTCAGTACATCTGAAACATTATCAGGAATAGGATCAAGAGTAATTAGGTGATTGGTGGAGCCATTTTATTAGATTAGAAATTGGATCTCAGTACATCTGAAACATTATCAGGAATAGGATCAAAAGAAATTAGGTGACTGGTGGAGCCATTTTATTAGAATAGAAATTGGATCTCAGTACATCTGAAACATTATCAGGAATAGGATCAAAAGAAATTAGGTGACTGGTGGAGCCATTTTATAAGATTAGAAATTGGATCTCAGTACATCTGAAACATTATCAGGTATAGGATCAAGAGTAATTAGGTGATTGGTGGAGCCATTTTATAAGATTAGAAATTGGATCTCAGTACATCTGAAACATTATCAGGAATAGGATCAAGAGTAATTAGGTGATTGGTGGAGCCATTTTATTAGAATAGAAATTGGATCTCAGTACATCTGAAACATTATCAGGAATAGGATCAAGAGTAATTAGGTGATTGGTGGAGCCATTTTATTAGAATAGAAATTGGATCTCAGTACATCTGAAACATTATCAGGTATAGGATCAAGAGTAATTAGGTGATTGGTGGAGCCATTTTATAAGATTAGAAACTGGATCTCAGTACATCTGAAACATTATCAGAAATAGGATCAAGAATAATTAGGTGATTGGTGGAGCCATTTTATTAGAATAGAAATTGGATCTCAGTACATCTGAAACATTATCAGGTATAGGATCAAGAGTAATTAGGTGATTGGTGGAGCCATTTTATAAGATTAGAAATTGGATCTCAGTACATCTGAAACATTATCAGGAATAGGATCAAGAGTAATTAGGTGATTGGTGGAGCCATTTTATAAGATTAGAAATTGGATCTCAGTACATCTGAAACATTATCAGGTATAGGATCAAGAGTAATTAGGTGATTGGTGGAGCCATTTTATAAGATTAGAAATTGAATATCAGTACCTCTGAAACATTATCAGAAACAGAATCGAGTGAGTGTTAACTGAAGCCATTTTTACCACCGAAAAGTGAGATCTTTTTCTAAATTATAATTACACCCACATGCAAACATAAGAGTACAAAGACTGAAGCAGTAATGTTAATATTCAAATAAATATTAATGTATTCAAGTACATACTTACTGGATAGATTATTTACATAGAATGTAGGCATATGCACAAAATGTATATGCACACACGCGCATGAGCATGATATACATACACTCGCGTAAATGTATGCACGTAAGACTACCTACACTTATGACTTGATTACAGTGGAAAATGCTTGTGCAGAACAAAACAAACCTTTTTGAAACAGACAAATACATAGAACTGGTGCATACCATGCAACAAGACCCCCAAACGGTATTTTAGAGGTTTTGAATTCTGATTTTTTCTTCTCCTAGACCGGTTCCCACCCTAGGATATAGGGGCTAATTTGTCGCTATTTGCTCGTAGGTGGGAGGAAAAGAGATTGATTCATTGACTATTCTCAATGCTATTTGCACATAATTGAATGTAACGAAGCTCGAGTAGAATTCGAACTCTTCGATACCCTAATCCGAAGCGCTACACATGACTACACAGAGCCTTCATTCCACATATATATATATATATATATATATATATATATATATATATATATATATATATATATATATATATATATATATATATATATATATATATATATATATATCGGCTGTATTTGTGTACTAAATATGTATTTATGCAAGTTGCATCAACGATCACCGATATTTCATTCTTAAGGATATTTTAATTATTTTTTTATTTCGGGCCATTTTCTTGTTTTCCTGTACATATTTAAGTATAAATTGTCCAATTTCTGAATACTTTTGGCTTTCAAATACCATTATCGAAGAGTTTTTTTATTTGTTTTTTTTTTTGTTTTTCGTCATTGTCAAATACCACGTTCTTTTTTTATTTATAGTCTGCATACACAAACTGAAAAATATATAAAGCAAATATTAATTAATGATAATTTTCTAATATAAATGACAAAGAAATTAATCTAAACAGACAATAATAATGAAAAGAAATAAACACCATTAAATTATTCTAAAATTACCTACTACAAATTGGACGAAAATATTTAAAAAATCATCGTATATATATATATATATATATATATATATATATATATATATATATATATATATATATATATGAGTGTGTGTGCATGATGAAAATATAGTTTTATGGTAAGCTTTATGTATGGGTAAAAGTGCACAATATCAGATATAGAGCGTATGTAAATATAAGTATAATATTGTGTCCTTACAACGCATAATGCATTATTAACCAGCATGTATAAATAGTCTACCCAAAATACAATACACGTCTTAAATATTGTCTTTAAGCATGAAACAGACTGTCGCCGCTTGTCGTAGACCTCAGTGAGGATATATATATATATATATATATATATATATATATATATATATATATATATATATATATAATGTGTGCATGTATATGTGTGTATGAGTAAGCGCGCGCGTGTGTGTGTGTGTGTGTGTGCGTGGACACAGGAATCAACAATACGTATGTGACTTGCTGATCCCTATGTTTATACTGTCTATATTTACCAATGATAAAAACCCGTTCTATATTCGAACCGTGCCTTATTAAAAAAAAAAAAAAAAAAAAAAAAAAAAACTTAAAAAGAAAAATCGTCTATAAACATCAAATGATACATATTTGCATAAAGATAACGAAAGACATATGCACGAGACGGTTTGTTTCTGTAAAATGCGCAGATAAAATGCGCATTATACCTTATTCAAGTGTATTTATGTGAGAGGTAACGAGAAAAAAGGTAGAAGAAGAAAAATCCATTAATGAAAGAATAAATCAAAATAAGGATGAATTATGGAATGAGGAAAAAGAATCCCTAAGTCAATAAAATATTCAGAGAGATTGAGTTAGATGAAGTTTTGAAAGTGCACGTAAAAAGAAAAGAATCCTAAAAAATTTCCCTGATGACATTGTCCACACCCGATTACGTAGAAGTCTCTTCACAGGAAGTGGTCTGCGTGCATCGTTGCAGATACTGACCGCCATTATATGACCAAGATGTCCCCTAACACACTCCTAAGACACACACGAAAACGCAGAGAGACAAACACATTTCGTTCTTTTTGAAACTTCTCAAGAAACTAAATACCAACTTTAATAATAATCATGGTGTCGTTAATAAGGAAGCGATTTTTCCACCAAAATTCACACGTTTTTGCTGTAGACAACTCTGAATAAAAACACGAAACAAGAATGTTCGTCTATTGTAGTTGCAGTCCTTAACTCAATTTTTCCCCTGCTCTAAGCGCAAGAATTTTGTCCGTGACCTCGTTAACATCTCTTGGAATTTTGGGAAAATCGACTAAGTGACAGCTCTGTAGTTGCTGCGTCACTCTGATGTCTATGAAATTACATGCTTCAATTCCTGATTCTTAAAGGAACTCAACATCTTCGGACGCTTGACGACGAACAAAAAAACAGAAAGATGCCCTTTTTCTTTTATATGACATGTTTCAGCTGGACATCGGCGATTATTGCTCTCCACGCCTTCCTGTCTTTTTTGCTCTATGTTACTTTCGACCATCCCACTTTGTCCTTGTTCTACCATCCATTTAGACAAAAGTCGTTAAGCAGATTACGCGCTGGTTCCTCTCTATTTGTCTTTCCATCAATATGACAATCTTAGAGCCTCCGAGCTTTCTTTCCTTATTTTGTCCTAGAAATTTCAACTCTCTCTCTCTCTCTCTCTGTCTTTCTAATTATAGGGCATAATTTTCCTTGTGGTTTCTTTATTTTTCTTAAAATTCCCTTTTTACTATTGATATTCTCAACATTCATCAATAGAAACACACCTCATTCTTTCAAGTCTATTTTTGTTCAACCAACTTGAAAAGAACACCCAAGTAAAACTATTAACGTAATACATAGAAGAAATCGATTCTCTTTGAATGCAAACATGATGTTTCTTGGTGTTTTGCTTTTGCTTGGGGGTTTACTATTTACCCATAGCTGGGACCCTATAAGGTGCTACCACCCTGGTTCAGAGTGGACCTGAGAACAACAGCAATTAAGAGGTGGTTTCACGCTACTCAAAACCTCCAATCCTCCTATCAAAGGCCTTGCTGCCGGATGTAGTTTATCATCATACCCAGGACTACCGAACATAAGGAATTATCTGGAATACTGATATTAGGCTATATGAGAGAACCAAAGTCAGGAAAATTGTGGGTTGTTTGTTTTCGTTTAGAGTCATATCAACCTTGATATTCTCAGCATTTATCGATAGAACCACACCTCATTCTTTCAAGTTCGTTTTCGACATTCCGTCTCGATTTCCTATCCGATCGCCTATGAACTGATCAGCATAAAATATACACCCACATAAAAATACTAACGTCTGACATCAAGGAGATCGATTCTCATACAAAGTAAGCGTTTACAGAATCAGATATAAACAAACAATATTTACCCATTCCTGAACTTAATTAATACTACAGACTCTGATAAAACAACCTATATTTAACTATTAATTTAATACTTACAAACTCAAGTATAAGTGACTAATATTTACCTATTCCCGAACTTAATAAATGCTTACAGACTCAAATATAAACAACTAATATTTACCTATTACCGATTTTAATAAATGCTTAAAGACTCATATATAAACGACTAATAAATATTTACCTGTAACCAAACTTAATAAATGCTCACAAATTAAAATATAAACAAACAATATTTACCTCTTCCCTGTGGTAATAAAATGAGCAGATCCTATCTCCTCTTTCGTTTGTAACTATCCATTACAATAAATATGACTTTTTCGGCGCTAAAGCTGAACAAGTCAAATCAAAATTCATCAGCTTCTACTTGGTGTTGTTACTATCTTACATTCTCGAAATTATTAATGCTTACAAACTCAGATATAAACAAACAATATTTACCTATTCCCGAACTTAATAAGTACTTACTTTAAGTCAAATATAAACAACCAATATTTCGCTATTCTAGAATCGACTAAATGCTTCTATACTTAAATACAAATTCTCATTAATTACCGAACAAAGTAAATGGTTACAAATTCAATTATAAACGATCAGTAGTTACTTATTTCCAGAGCAAGTAAATGTATATAGACTCATATATAAACGACCAATATTAACTATCCTCGGACCATATTAATGTCTAGTGGCTCACATATTCTCATAATAAATATAAATTAAACTGCCACATTAAATAACCTATTAAGGGTTAATATATAAAATCAACCCACCCTGCCACATTGCTATTTGGGGACATTCCTTACAAGATTGAGATTTAACTTAGCATGGGCTAGCCTAAGTATGTAATCCCATGTGAATCTGGTCTTCTCCTCTAGCTATGGGTTAAATAATAGACTTGTATATGGAAGAATCATTGTTATTCTCATAAAGAATTGTTAAGCCATATTCACTCGAAAAAATTGTTCTTACAATACAAAATATGTTTAGATTTTAAATAACCCAATAAGGGTTGACAAGCCGTAAAAAGGAAGAAGAAATTATTCTTAGAATCCAAAATAGGTTTCCGCATTAAATAACCCAGAAAGGGTTGATAAACCGTAAAAAAGAAGAAATTATCCTAACAATCCAAAATATGTTTTGGCTTTAAATAACCCAGAAAGGGTTGATAAGCCGTAAAATACAAACCACTAAACTGTGAGAATAAGCGTCAATAATAATTATCTGCGAGATTAACTTGCTAATTTCTGCGCCATGGCCAAGCTTTTACTCCTTCATTGCGATTAAAATGCGCAACTTAGTTTGACAACTTCTAAATATAATGTTATATTATCTTTATACGCGGCGTCACCGGCTGATTAAAAATAGCTCTACTTTTCACAGAAGAATAAAATCCAGAAACTAGGGTAGGAATGACGTCTATCCTGGCCTGTGGGTGGAAGTTAGTGAAAGCAGAATCTTTAGGTCGCTTGCAGCGAGAGCGAGACACAAGATGGACTCTCAGATAAAGTCGTTGAGATGCATACGCGAAAATGGTGTCGGGTAACAAAACTGACAATATTGATTCTAAGACTAATCCGAATAATAGCTTCTTAATCTGTATTCGAGCCTCAAGTGTGATTCGGACAGCCGTGTCTTAGAAAATTGACAACAACATTTCTGAAAGAGACGTTACAATAAAAAAAACTCCTGCTTTTTTTATTGCATAGTATTATATACATATTATGTTGATGCAAAAGTTTTCAGCATCTTTAAACAAATCGTTTATTAATATAAATTTTTAACGTGATTATTCAATCAGCTATTTCCCTATCTTTCTGTGACCTTTTAGCTAAATTGGGAATTTTTAAAATAACTGCTTCGGCTGAATTTGGTTTATTTTGTTTTACGGCAATGGGTTATTTTTTTTAAATTTTAGGATAGATTAGTATGAATAGAATCTATATTTTTTGTAAGAAATCAGTTTGT
Organism: Acanthosepion lycidas; assembly: GCA_963932145.1. NCBI lineage: Eukaryota > Metazoa > Mollusca > Cephalopoda > Sepiida > Sepiidae > Acanthosepion > Acanthosepion lycidas. Next base: position 63,260,948 of record OZ010610.1, on the reverse strand, counting down.
AGATCAAGTTTCTTTGTGGATTTTTGGTTTGGTTTATTATGTTTTACGGCATATCTACACCTCAATGGGTTATTTAATGCCAAGAAGATTTTTTAGGATAGATTCGTATGAACAGAATATGTATTCTTCATAAGAAATCAGTTTGTTGATCATGTTTCATTGACTTATTTTTATAAAGGGGTTTTTTGTCGAGAGTCAAATGTATTGTGGTATTTTTTTTCCAAAAATGTTTTGTTGGTAATATTTTTTTTTCAAAAATGTCCTGCTGGTAATATTTTTTTAAATGTATAGCTGTTTATATTTTTTTTCAAAAATGTGTTGCTGGCATTGTGCACAAATTTTCATTTTACAAGTTTTACATTTTCAAAAATGTATTGCTACCTTTTTACACTTTCATAGTGTTTTGACGCCAGTTTGGGAGTTAACTATTTGCACATTGGGACCCTAACAGGGTCTACTAAATTGGGTCAGGGTGGACCTGAAAACAACAGAAATTAAGAGGTGTTTCCACGCCCCTCAAAACCTCCTGATCAGAGGTCTTGCTGTCGGATTTAGTTTATCATCATACCCAGGATGGACAACTGCTTCATCCAAAAATAACAATTTTCTGTCGAGCAAAAATGAAAGCTCGTCGACGTACATTAAAGCTATTTTCCTAACATCTGAATTTCTGGGATGAGGAGTTATTCTTATTTACATTCGGACTAATGTCCTCATCTTTTTTGTTATTATCACAACGTTTCGACCATTTTGCCCCCCCCCCGGCTTCTACAGGTGTCTATCGATCTAGGTATCCTTCGAGTCATGATCTTAAATAGTCTGATCAGATCGAAACTTTTATATGGATGTCATGCCTGAAGGCCAAAAATATCTAAATTGTCAGCTGTATACAACTACTTCCTAAAATCAATGGCAAAAAAATGCCGTGAGCGAGTACAAAGATCATCATTCTTTGAACAGTGTGGACCGGCGCTACAGAATCACAAACAAAAAACTGTACCAAATAATTGAAATGACATCACTTGAGGACTACCAACAGCAGCAACAACTAAAATGGATAGTACACATAACTTGAAGTTAAATTACTTACGTAATCAAGATGTTAACATTCCGCACTACTTGAGAAAACCCCCATCAATACGGGAAAAGGCGATAACAGCTACTGGACGTGAGACACCAGTTTTTCTAGAAACTTGCTTCAAGAGAAAGACTTAAATTTCAACCGAAATGAGTGCTGGTTGCTCGGTTAATGAATGCCAAATATTTCTTTATAAAGAAACAGTTAATATTACCACTAACATTCAGGTAAATTCGAACTGAACCATTTATCTGAAGATTTCTCGGTCTTCTGTCTACATCTAGGTATATATCTATCCACATCTAGGGAAATATATACAGTTTTTTTGTTTTAACGATGCTTAGTTATTGCTCGCTGTTTCCACCGAGTCTAAGTTTGTACTGCCTGTCGCAAGAATTGAACTCACAATTCATGAACTATTATGCTACTGTCTCGTGATTTATCCCTAGACATGGAAAGCGGAACTAGAGCAATCAACTATTTTTAAGTTCTATTCACGTTTGCTCGTGAATTTGTTGAAATGGCAATTTCGAATTCAATCCTTAAATTCAGTGGAAACAGCAAGAGCAGAACTAAAAAGAAGAAGACGACATATCACTAAACAAAGACAACGAAGCAAGAACCAACAGACCTGGTTGATAAAATACAGGGTTCAGTTTAAATTTCTCTGAAGTTTATAGTGATCGAGAGACATCTGAAGAAAATTGGAAGTCACAACTGAAATGTTGCAATTACATAAGATAAATTCTGGGGAGAAAAATTGTCTAGTACACCTCCTTCCTTCCTTTCTTTCTTTCTTTCTTTCTTTCTTTCATTCATTCATTCATTTATTTTCTCACTGAAAATAAGTAATATCTTTTCCGCTCTTTTCACGCTATCAGAACGGAATATTTCATTATTTATTAGGTATTAGCAGATGTTAAATACTTCTATTTTCCGTTCTTTCTTTCCTCACTGAAACCAAGTAGTGTCTTTCCCCTCTCTCCGTGCGATCAAGACGAAATAGTCCATTTTTATGAAGTGTTGGCAGGACATAAAGACCGTGCAAAATAACGAAGAGAGAGAGACAAGACAATTATTGTAAAGATTATGTTTGTTATTCTTTGTAAATAATTTCATTTGTAAACTCTTTTTACTTATTCATTATTAGCAGCATGGCTCGGCGTTGCCCATGCTTGATTCAAAAATCGTACGACTCATATAGCAATCGCTCTCACTTGACTTAAAATATTTTTGCTTTTCCTTGCCTTTAAAGGAGTGCCCTTTGCCGTGCTGATGTTGCTACATGCCTTACTTCTTGCCTATTTCACACTGCGAATTTTTTCTAAGCTCTATACTAAACATTAAATCTGTTACGAAAAAAGAACTAAACAAAATGAACACAAAACGATCAGCTGGAAAAATCGAATGAAAAAAGAATGTTAACAACAAATACTTTTTCACTTCCAAACCAGTTCTGCGGAATCAGAATCAACGTTGAGTTTAAGCAAGCGAATGAGCCAAATGGAGTAAAGTGCCATGCAGATTTAAAAATTTTTCCACTTGTGACGAATGCAGCTATCGATTTTTTTATTTTTTATTTTTTTGCATGCTAGCATGCTAGTTAACATTCGTGTCAGTCAGCTGTTGGCCACGCTGGCCAATAGAATCTTCCTGCCTATTCGTGGCAGCCAGCTATAGGCTCTCACTGTGGTCTGTACAAAATGCCCGCAAACTACATGAAAACTGTCGTAGAAGCATGAAAAAATCGATTATTTCCACTACCGATGGGAGTTAGGAAATGCAAAATCAGTCTTGGCCTTCCCGCTAACTTGGAGCACGTGCATGTAAATTTTGGTGCAAATCCATTGAAAATTGTGGCCGTGCATTCGTTACAAACACACGCACATCCTATAGATAGAGTTTCCTTTTTTCTTCTTTATAAATATTGTCAAATTGTAAATTTCTATTATTTACTTATTTCTTGCATAAACAACTCGTTGTTGGATTAACTTATTTAGGCACAAGACAAAATCTCAGCTATGTTCGGGTAGAAACAAGAATTTTAAAAGATGTTGGTTTCATTTATAGACGATGCGGATTAATGACAGGACTCTTAAAGCTCGACATACGGTGGGCGGAAGTTCAGTGATTGCTGAGAGAAAAGTCTGATCGCATTCAGCTATCATTAAACTGACAAAAAGTACACGCAGTGGAGGAACACTCTGACTATGCACACCCAGTGAGATATGAATTCTGTTATTTGTCCAAAATTAGGAAACTGGTGTAAAAAGAACGATTAAGATCTTAAACTGTCCACTTCTCGGCTTGATGCTATAAGCAAGACATATTCAGATTTAAGCTTGTTTTGTGATATCGTTGCCCTATGTGAAATAATAAAAGCATCCTCGACTGTCAGATCAACTATTACTTGTCTCCAAGTGTTTTAATTTTTTTTATCTTTCACTTCATACAAGGAAATAAAGCCACTAAGATACTAGGGGTTACTGAGTGCGGAAGGATAAGTAAAAATAGAAGCATCAAGAAGGAGCCAGAGTAATAGAAAGAGTAATCGAGATGATATAAGTTAACGATTGATATTGCATTTAAATCTTTGAAGCTCAAAGTTGTCTGGAAAGCATGGAGAGCAAAATATAATACAATAGAAAAACATTGCAAATTATTTTACCGGAAAAATGTATTGAATTTACTTTATTGCATTGAAAATGATTTCCTATGCATTTTAATACTATATTAATACAGTGAACAGTATTTTATTATCGTATATTATTAAAAATGATTTTACAATAAAGTTCATTGCAAAACATATTACTAGAGTAACGGAATTAATTTATTATAAGAATACTTTGAAAAGTATTTTACGAGAGTAACGGAATTAATTTATTATAAGAATGCTTTGAAAAGTATTTTACGAGATAACGGAATTAATTTATTATAAGAATGCTTTGAAAAGTATTATACGAGAGTAACGGAATTAATTTATTATAAGAATGCTTTGAAAAGTATTATACGAGAGTAACGGAATTAATTTATTATAAGAATGCTTTGAAAAGTATTATAATGTCGTTTTTGACGTATTTTTTAACGTCAAAAAACGACATTATTACGTCATTATTTTTGCACCAACCTAATAATTACAAGAGGCGGTGATATGTTTGTTTTATGTTGTAGTTTTCTTGAATTTATATTTTGGAATACAGTTTGATTTCTTTAAGAAATTGTAGGATATTATATGGATTAATGGCCTCAAAGATTACTTTCATGTTGGCTGGTTGATTTTGTTTAGAGTTTTATTTAAAGCCGAAATGTAAATATTTTTAACACAATTTTATGGTTTCAACTACAAATAAAATGGTGTGCTGTTGGTCATTTTTCTATCAAATGTAATTTTATGCATTTACGGTGTTTTACTTTTTGCGGGTGGGTTCACTCTTTGTCCATAGCTGGGATCCTAACAGATACTATCACGCCGGGGTCAGTGCAATTAAGAGGTGGTTCTACGTTCCTCAAACATCAAGAGGCTTTATCGTCATACCCAAGACTCTACCCGTTAGCATTACCAATATCCTACTCCTTTTCCAGTTAGATCTTCGTCTTAACATCAATTCCGGAATTAAGAAATTCACTATTTCTGGGGATAGACAAAATGATAATGACTAAATCCTGAATTGAAATTTTTGCCCGGGTCAGCTTGAGTTTGGCACAAGGCCAAAACACATGCTATCAAGAATCACATCAGTTCGAACACCGACCCAATGTTTAACGTATTGTACTCTGCTTCAAGAACAGCACTGAATGGTGGTAGATCCCTCAGAAATATCTTAAAGTTTTCGATGCTTGAATTTTTTCGAATTTGACATTGACGGTCCTGAAGATTTGCGTTAAGCTTAACTTTCTTTTTATTCTTATCTCGTCTTTGAAGTAACTCCGGATTAGATGATTTTTTTTTTCTCTTTACAGAAAAAATGCATTTCAAGGTGCGAGAGAAGATAAGCGCGAGTAGATCCATAAAATAAGTTTTAAAGGCTGAGGGTAAATTTTTATTGACTTTACGTTGTTTTTTAACTGACATAACTGATTATGGTTTAAAAAATACTGATTTCAGACGAAAGTCATTTATGTATTCGTAAGTATTTATAGCCACTTTTATTTTTGTCATATATATATATATATATATATATATATATATGTGTGTGTGTGTGTGTGTGTGTGTGTGTGTCCATATGTGTGATAGAATTTAATATACAAATGTTTATACATCTGTGTCCTATAAATTTGTTTACGCACACACAAACAGAAAATAAACTTCAATATACATATATGTATGTATGTGTGTGTGTGTGTGTGTTTGGGAAACAGCCTTTCTTTCAAACATGTTTCGTTGAACTTGACAGAAAATTGTATGAATTTTTTATTGAGTTTTTCCACTATTCTTAAATTATTCCGTTTCATGTGGATGTATATATGTGTGTGTAGTTGTGCATGTGTAGTTGTGTGTGTTCATGAACGCGTATATATGTGTTTTCCTTAAAATGTGACTATATATATGCATTTGTGCGTGTACTTGGCTTTGCATTTATATGAAATTCTTCCAAACACATATATGCGCGTATTTGATAATAGTAGAGAGACCCTTGAAAAGTTCACTATTTACCTATTTGAATTTTCTGATTTATTTTAAATCTTAAGTTAATGACTGAATAACCTTATGGCGAATTCTCTGCGTTGAAATTCCCCGATTACATCATCAAAGATTTGAACTTAGCAACTTTAACAAAATATTGAAATAGCAATCATAAATATGAGTGCTTCTCGTTATTCTAAGGATTGGATACAAAAAAAAAAGATTTGAAATTGACAAGTATTGACTATTCACCTCTTTCCAGGGGTTCAAAACGGATTGGCATGAGACGTTAAACACTTCTTTCTTTCTTTCTTTCTCTTCTTCTTTTTCACTGAAACCAAGTAGTGCCTTTTCCCCTATTCACACGTGATCAAAACGGAATAGTCCATTAGGTATTGGCAGGGCGTAACGCTAACGAAGCGAGGGACAACCACAGTTATAATAGGATATAAATATATATATATATATATATATATATATATATATATATATATATATATATATATATATATATATATATATATATATATTACAGTAAGTTGTACCCTGTACATGGCCCGGGGGCCACTTGAAGTAGAGAGTTACGATAAGGAGTAGTTCATATGGATAGGAGAGGGAGATAACGGTTGACTCTCGACTTGAACAGGTTAAGATTGTAATGATCGGAGAAATATCCTCTTGTGAGCCTGTTCCATAGCGCATATATATATATATATATATATATATATATATATATATATATATTATCCCCTGATTTTCTAACTGTATCTATACATTCGTATATAGGTACAGATACCACTACATATAGTTATTTATACCCTTTTATAATCCATATTCATACTGTGTATGTAAATCCAGATATAAATCTACACGAATGCAGAAAAAGAAAGATAAAATAAAACTCAACAAATCCCAACGCTTTGATTTTTTTCAAACTCTTAGATTTTTTTTATTAAAACTTATTAAAAAAGATCAAAGAGTTTTTTTCCCCACGTTGTCGTTTTGTTATCATTCTAGCAAAACTGTATAAGCACCTATTTTCTTCGCGGATTCTTTCCTGTAATACCTTTGCGTCGTACGTACATATGAGTGCAAACAAAAAATAGTTTGCTCATACACTCACGTGCGAATTCTTAATGATATAGACGCTCACACAACGCCATTATGAATAAGAATACACATAACAACACATATAACTGTTAAACGCATAAGTTACTTCACAAACAATGAAGAATTACATAATGTATACACTCCTGAAATTCAATTTATTAAACCATATTTTTCAGGATAAATTTAGTGCATGGATGGATTCGACATTTGAGATTTTAAAATTTGTTCAGAAATGAAAATTATCACCGCATATAATCGAAACACAAGTTGCTGAATTATATTAGTTTAAATGGCTGTAATAAATAATTGAAATTATCCCACGAAAGGACAACTCGACAACTATTCACGACATTTCTGTGGATAATGTGTTTATTTGACTGCTACTAATTCCTCTAAATAATATACAATCGGTATTACTGGGCTACATGGTACCAGTAATTCTTGAACTGATCTCGGCCCTGTCGGCTGGGGCTTTAGAATACGCCGACTGCACCTCTGTAGAGGGGTAAGACCCCCCCCTAATGAGGCGTCCTGGGTATTACGTTAAACGGCATCTAACAGCAAGGCCTCTGATCAGGAGGTTTTGAGGAGCGTGGAACCACCTCTTAATTGCTGGTGTTCCCAGGTCCACCTTGACCCGGGGTGGTAGCACCTGTTAGGGTCCCAGCTATGGGCAAATAGTGAACTCCTCGTTTTTCCAAGTCTTACACACGTCCTGGGTATGGCGATAAACTACATCCGCGTCCTGGGTATGACGATAAACTACATCCAACAGCAAGGCCTCAGATAATGTTTTCGGGAAAATAATGTTGCCAGCTATGCGTTTTTGAAACAATAATGTTGCCAGCTATACGTTTTTTATTCCATACAAAATAGGCATTTAAAATTCATATAAACTGGATTTGGCATTAAATAACCCACAGTGGTTGACATGCCATAAAACCCAAACAAACAAACAAACAAATTAACCTAATCTACGTAAACAGAAGTCAACACCTAGCGGTTGGGTGTTGACATTAATGTCCACTTTTAAATTTTCATCCATTCTGTCCCTGATATTGGACACTTTAACATATAAATATAGCATATCTTAAAATTATATTTTTATCAGATAGATAGAGAGATAGATAGATAATGTTTCAAAAATATTTTTCAAACATTGGGGGCGGGTTCCTCACACCAAAAACAAGGGCAAATGTCGATAAAAACATATGCCCGCAAATTCTTCGTTTTTGAGTTATTACGTTTAAAGCAAGTTTAAGATAGATGGCGCTGTGTTACCATATAGACTAGGTTACATTTATTTTTGGCTAGTCTATCTTCAACGTTTAACGTGTGCAGAAGTGAGATAACTGAGAACTGTTCCGTTTAACAGTGGCAGGATATTTATTTCGTGAGCAGGCAAATATGATTTTTACATCCGGCCGCGCGAATGGTAATGGACTCGAGGCTACACGGCTGTATCAGTTTGCGTTTCCAGACCGAAGGCAGTCAAATCAGTCAAAATTTGCTGCTGTTTATCGTCGTGTTGCTGAGACAAGATGTGTGACACGATAAACTATGAATTAAGGAAGACCAAGATCCGCTACGAAGACCATATTCTACAGGGTGTCGTAAATGATCCAGGTATCAGTACACGTCAAGTGGTCCTAGCATGTCGTACATCTCATAATACTGCATTAAGGATAATTAGAGAGCAGCTACGTGCAACGTGTGTAGGGTCGTTCGCCTTCTGATCACTCACCACGGAAGAACTTTTGCCGATCGTCTACTGCACAAAATGCTAATCCGTTGTTTGTCTCTTCAGTTTTGTTTACGAATGAGGCAACATTTGCAATGGAATATCAAGTATATATAACCCACATTTGTGGGCGGAACGAAATCCCCATGGTACACTACAGGCTAGACATCAGCATCAGTTTACGATTAATGTGTGGTTTGGAATTGTAGGTGACTGTCTGGTAGGCCCATATGCTCTCCAGCACGTCTTATAGGAGCTGTCTGAAGAGAATACACTTTCAGACCTGATAGAGGAAGTACCCCTGCTAGTACAAAGACGCACGTGGTTCATGCATGATGGGTCTCCAGCACATTTTAGTCACATTGCTCATGATGCACTGGATGACATCTACAGGCATCACCTAAAACATTGGTTTATGCAGCAGACATTAATAATGCTGAGATTCTTCATCAATGTGTCATGGGGGCTTGCGAAACCATTCGACAACATGTGGGAGTATTTGAAAGAGTCCGCTACTCAATGATCCGACGGGTGCATGCGTGTGTAGAAGCAAGCGGAGTATATTTTGAACATTTGTATGAGCTGATGTGTTGAGGTACAACGATGACCTTTTGGAGATATGTTTATATAAACATTTTACTTGATGTCAGAGCCCGCCCAAAAGTTTGTAAAATATTTTTGATACACTGTATATATATATATATATATATATATATATATATATATATATATATATATATATATCGAAGTAATTATTAGATTTATTTTAAATCAGAATTTTTTATTTCATCAAACGTAATATATATATATATATATATATATATATATATATATATATATATATATATATATATATAGTTTTGAAAATTAAGAGATCAACTGATTCCGCTATGTTGGTTTCCAACTTTAGATTTCTTCAGGCGATTCTTGTCAATTGTTTTTCTAACACTTTATTTTTTTAAATTAATGAAAAATTTATTATTATTATTATAATAAAGTGTGATAGAAGGGGAGAAGAGGAAGAAAATCAAGGGTATCAGAAATGCATCGGTGGGGTGGGGGTAAATGAAATGTATATACTCTATTTTCATTCAGGTTCATAGGAACTCAAAAGGATCTTATTTAGTGTGTATGCAACGAATCATAATTTCCGATCTCTCATTCAAAAGTTTCTTTTTTCGTCTGGAAATGTTATTATTACTAACTTATTATTGATTTTTATTGTCGAAAATATTATTTTGGTGTATATATATATATATATATATATATATATATATATATATATATATATATATATATATGAAGAAATATAGTTTTATGGTATGCTATGTTTACAGGATAAAGTGCCCAATATCAGAGATAGAGCGTATGTAAATATAAAAGTGAACATTGAAGTCGACACTCATATGCAACTGATGCTAAACGCAGTCGTCGTCCCACATGCATTGTGTTTTTCTCGACTATCAAGAACATTAATATAAGTACTTATCTTAATCTTAAGATTTAAACTTTTAATGTTATGTTAAACAAGTAGATTTTCTTGATGTTACGTTAGATCTCGTTATTGATATATTTCAACCTTATACGAAAAATAATGTCAACTCAATTTACAGTCACCCCAATTCTAACCACCCTCCATCTGTAATATACCTTCGACTGTAGGGCGTAGGATTAATAACCACTTATTGGACAAAGATGTGCTTCATAAATATAGTGGTGTTTATAATAAAGTTTTAAAGAATAGTGTTCATAAGTACGCTGTAATCAAGTTTAGAAAATATTAGGATAGTGGTCCAAAGAAAAGAAATAGGAAGATCATTTGGTACAATTAGTCAGTACTAAGTTAGGCCATAAGTTCCTCCATTTGATTGATAAACATTTTCCTAAAAGTAACCCTCTTAGTAAAATATTTAACAGAACTAAACTTAAAACTAAGTTGTAACTGCAGCAATGATCTTGAGAAGATTATAAAGTTACACAATGATAAAATTTTAAACCAGTTTAATAATCTGGATCCTAATACACGTTCCAAGATAAATATTAATATTGGCCAAAGTAATTGCAGGAATTCTGACCAATGTCCATTGCTAAACAAATGTTTAACTAAATCCCTGGTTTATCTTAATACTATCTCTACAATAGTGAATCCGACGGTTGAAAAACTCTATATATGAATTCTTTTAAGATTAGGTGGTATCAACATGCTTATATAAATAATATATCACTTTCTAAATACTTTTGGAATTTAAAAATTGATATTAAGACTCCGAAGGTGAAATGGAATTTTTTTTAAATGGCAAGGACATGTAGATCTTTATATGAACCCTGATTTCTGTATTCACATGAAAAACTCGAAATCATCAGATTTTTGACAAAAATTCATTGTTAAATCAAAGAAGTGGATTAACAGTAAATTGTAAACATAGTTTAGCTTTTGCCTTAAAATTTAGTTAAACTTTGAAAATTGATTATGCTTTTTCTTATATATTAGTTGTACTGCGTTGCACTATATATGACTTATTTTTCTATTTGTAAGATTAATCTGGATCTATTATAATTTTGTATTAATTTACTGGTACTATTAGTAACATCTTGTACAGATGTATTGGTACTTGGTTGGTATTTTTGACATTTTTCATTGATTAGTTAGCGTCTTTAACATCTTATATGAAGGATCTTTATTTAACAGTTGCATATTATTTTACCAAATAATTCTATATGTTTAAATTATTTAATAGATTCTTAATGAAGCTATTTATCACCTACAAAAAAATTATGTAGGAAATACAGAGAGCATATAACTTGCTTAGCATTTTATTAAATTACCCACATTTATTTCCTAGGAAACGACATTGTCTAGTTTGTATAATTTATGTAGCCATTTGCATCCGCTTTTGTTTATGTCTGTGCTGCCGTTAGTTGCCTATCTACGGGTTATGACCCATTTATAATTTTTTTTTTAATTTTTTGCTTCTTCGCTTAGTTTAAATTTAACGTAGATCATATTTGATTGGTTGATCAGAATAAAGCCCACAAACCTTATTACCACCTTTTTCCTTTTTTTTTCGTAAAAACAGGTTGCATTTTGCTTAAACCTAAATAATTCATTCACTCGCCAGTAATTTAAAATTGCCTGATGAGATGCATTGATACGCATCGAAACACGACTGCAATTGTGTAGCGATTTTGACATGTTTTCAGTGTAATATCTTAAAATAAATAATATTACTCTACTCTGTGCAAAATTGTACTCCATTCGTTATCATCGTACATGGATATATATATATATATAGTTGAGCAACAACATTTTATACATGTTTCATTGACACAAGAAAAGTCTCATTTTTTTCTAATGTTCTTACAGTTTTCCTTTTGTGGAGGTTACAACAGTGCAAAAAAACTCCCCGTCGTGATTATTGTCCCAAACGCTTTCTGACAATTCATTAACTATTTTCAAGGATCCGTTGTTAATATGTTTTCGATGTTTGCGTTCTAAGTTGTGTGGAACTAACAGGGATTCTAGCCTACGCGAGAGAAATACTGTCTTGAATTCGTGACTCTTATTATGTTTTTCTAATTGTTTATATGTATGAGAAGGTTAGATGTGCTCTATTTAAGAAAATATTTTTTTACCTCTATTTTATATACTGCTTTATAAAATCCTTATCCTAATAGGCTTTTCAAGTCCAGTAACTGTTATCGCTCTTATCAGTATTGATAGGCGTTTCCTTCCTAACCTTTTGTTTTAAGTATGGTTGAATGTCAACATCTTGATTATGTCATTATTTTCACTTCGAGTTACATGTGCTTTCCATTTAATATCTGTCTATATTTCTGAGATGCATTAGAATCTATATTTCTAAGGCCAACTCTATGGCTAAGTTACATAGATGACACCTTCATACTCTGGCCACACCAGGAAGATGTTCAGGTTCTACTAGACCGTGTGAACTCAATAAGACCTTTGATACAGTTCACGATGGAGAAAAAGAGTAACAACATACTCTCATTCCTGGATGTTCTAATATCTCGAACAGAACATGGATTCAAGTCATGCGTATACCGTAAACCGACATTCACTGGACAGTACCTCAATTTCATCGCCCACCATCCATACAGTGTAAAGAAAGGGATCGTCCGCTGCTTACAACACCGAGCAAAAGTCATAAGTGGCGACCCAGAGACATCAGATAAAGAATTGGTTAGTATAAGTAGTACCCTACAACGTAACAACTAACCTGGGTACATAGCAGCAGCCTCCAAAAACTGGGATAGGCGGGTACAAGAGGAGGAGGACAACAACACCCAAAAAACAGTCTGTTGGCCTTATGTGAATGGGTTATCAGAGAAAATACAAAGTATCTGCAGTCCATATAACATCAGGACAACCTTCAAAAGCTGGATATCTCTCCCGAGTAAGACCCCCCCAATAAAGGAAAACATGACTAAAGACTGTGTGTACGCTATCCCGTGCAGCTGCAGAAAGAAATATAAAGGGGCATAGGCTGCACCCTTAAGGTAAGGCTTCAAGAACACCAGAAAGCTGTAACACGAGGGGAAGTGGAAAAATCAACCTTGGTTGACCACATATGGAGAGAAAAGGGAGATCATTGCCTTCTGTGGGATCAGGCTGAGATCATAGACAAAGAATACCATTGAAAAATTCATAAACTTAAGGAATCAGTACATATGCTCGACCACAAAACTCTCCTGAGCCGACCAAGCATAGAAATGAATACAATATGGGAAACAGTAATAAGGAGTGCCAGAGAAAAGCGATAAGAACAAAAATTGCAATATGAGTTCTGGTAAAAACATGCAATGAAAACAGCAAAAATTGCAATATGAGCACTGGTAAAAATGGTTGCCAGAAATTCACACACAGATGTCCTCAAGGACACATGGCACAGTGGATAAAGGCATTAGTTAGATCCAGTGACAGGACCCAAAGAGTGCGAGTTCAGTACCTGGTTATGGCGGTGGAGAACTTGGAGAGGGGAATTAACAGGAGGTAACTGATAACTGACATCCATTAAACATGGCACGTGGAACTAGAACAGTCTACCCCAGTGAGCGAAATAAAGGGTTCAGTTCGACATCCCAACCACCTGAAGAAAGCCGGAGCGTACAACGACCGAAAAGTTGTAATAAATATAGCGACAAAGATGAGGACAATAGTCCGAATAATTGAAATACTATCCATTTAAGTTGTTGGTAGTCCTCACATGATATGGTTTTTGTTATTTGGTACAGTTATTTAGGTCGATATTGAATGCATCTGAGTTGCGTTCTGTGAAAATGCTGAAGAATGAGGTTTTATTAACACTGAGTTCGTATTGTAAATTATAAACACATTTAAAATTTATCATATATACATGCATACACCCCCCCACATATATATGTGTTTGAGAGAGAATGGGTATCTAACCAATGTCTAATGCCAATATAAAGTATTATTATTGAATTATTCTAATGTTATTATTCCGCGTGAAATTTTTTATTAGTTTCGCTGCACTCTGTACGAAATGTATATATTCGCACATCGTGTGTATGTACATACATTGTATGTATATGGTGCATCATGTCATTTTACATCAAGAATTGATTGTACATATTTTCTGTATTTAAATATAAGTGAATTGTTTTGTTTTGGGTTGTTGTTGTTTCCTTTTGACTTGCTTTGTGTGTTTTTTTGTTTGTTTTTTTCGCTATCGGCGAAATTTACGATACTATTGTTTTGTCTCTGTTTGACTTAATATAGTCAGGTTTATTTTACCTGAGCAACTTGCATTTTAGTTAATTTATATTTGTTTTTTTATAAATATTTGATCTAGTGAAGTTGATCCGTCTTAATCTGAAAATTTCAGAATATCTTTTTCCTAATCGCAAATATACTTCTTACTTTATCTCGTCTCATTTATTTACAAATTTAATTGACAATAATTTACACTATTCCCAATTGATTTCTATCATACCTTTGACTATTATCTCAATCCCGTAGCATTTGGTTTGGTTGTGTGCAGGTGGTGTAATGAATATTGGCTCGGAATGAGAAATGAGAAAGCTGAGTTCGAATTCCAGTCGGGTCAGTTACATTCACTTATGCACAGAGATATCCTTAGAAAAGTTATGAAATCATCCCCCCTTCTTCTCCCAGCTATGTTTGGAATAGCAGGACATACTGGTTCTTATAGACTTAATTGGCAACCATTCTAAAGAAACAGAAAACTACTAGGGGCAAACTTTGGCCTTGTCATTCATGAATCGAAAGAGACATGATCGTCCAAATGGGTATCACGTATGACACTTAACTGAAAGACTCAGCAGTGATTTAGGCGAGGAAGTTGTGGAGAGAAATGATTATCCAAGCGTGTATCACGAATGGCACTTAACTCACTGAATGTTTCATTACATCTGATATATATGTTTTTATTTTGAAAGTGTGCATTATTTTTAATCTCTCTAATAAACATAATAAAATGCTGACTGTGCAGTGGGTGATCAGAACATCGGATATTTTTTGCATGACAGGAAGTACAAATTGAAAAGGTTTCATCTTGATTTTATCTAATTCTCCTCTTTCCGATTTCCCGGCAAGTTTTTTGAAATTATTACCAAGAGAAAAGGCTGAAGCTTTTTCGGGGGATCGATATTATTCGACAAAATAATAGAAAAAAGCTGGAATATAAAAGAATAAATATATATATAATTAATTCAATATAAAAGAAGGGAGACTTGCAACAGACGAGCTGTATTCTTTGAATGTTAGGAATTTTAAAATGAAGATGCGAATTAAAAGTTAGAAAAAGCAAAATATCACTGAAAAATTAAAGAAAAGATGAAAAAGGAAAAGTCGAAATCTTAAAGATAGAAACGATGAAATAACGAAAAAATTAACAAAAAAAAGAAAAGAACAAAACTGGGAATGAAAACAAAAAACAGATGATGAAAATAAAAAGTGAGCTAATGATTAAAGATAAGAGAAAAAAAAGGAAGGCAAATGCTTAATGAAAGAAAACAGAAAGAAAGAAGAAAAAAAGAAGGAAAAACAGAAGAGAGAAATGTCAAGGAAAGATCGAAATAATGATTGAAAGAATGAAAAAAGACATAAACAGTTAAAGAAAAAACAAACAAACAAGAACACATGAAAGAAAGAATGAAATGACAGTGTAAGGAATTGAAGAAAAATAAAAGACGATAAAAAGGCAATAAATATAAAAGAAAGGTGAAAAAAATAAATAAGATAGAAAAAAAAGTAAAAATAATGATTAAAGTCAGCTACAAAAGAACATACATACACACATACATATATATCTATATATGTCTGTGTGGTGTGTGTGTGTCTGTGTGTGTGTATGTGTGTTAGGCAAATATATGATGGGTAAATATGTTTATATATATATATATATATATATATATATATATATATATATATATATATATATATGAAGAAAAATATAGGGAAAAAACAAACAAAAATTATGCTGTTTTAATGTTAATATAATGTCAACGTCGGTCGTTTCGGACGACAACATGACATTGTTTAAACGGAACGCTGATCATATAAAACTTTCAGTTATCTGTTTGGATAAGTCTTCTTCTTATGTCCATCGTCTTTGTCATGTTGAATTGATAATGTTAATTATATTTTATGAATATGTCCTGAAGATGGTTTATTAGACCGAAACGTCCGACGTTGACATTATATTAACATTAAAACAGCATAATTGCATATAAGCATTTTTGTTTGTTTTTTCCGTATATTTTTCTTCATACTGTCGGATCTATATCCATATATTTGCTTACATATATATATATATATATATATATATATATATATATATATATATATATATATGTATGTATGTTAGGTAAATAAAATGACCAGATATAAGTGACTGCATACGCGCGTGTAGGCGTGTATACACAGGCAAGCAAATAAATAATCATCAAATTTAGTCATACAGTGCTCGATGTAGTTAGGCAGGGCAAAGATATATATTAACAAATCTACATATATATATACCTACGTTTTGGCATACGAAAATTTTCGCTGGTTTTCCAGATCATCGGGCACAAAGTGTATATATATATATATATATATATATATATATATATATATATATATATATATAATTATTTATTTTAAAATATGATTCCGACACGCTATATAAGAGGTCTCATGTTTCAAAACAAGAGCCGAAAACGTCAATATAATTATTTGAATTAAATTGAGTTAAAGTAAGCTCTGTTCCATCTTCAAGCGAAATAAAAACTGTCGTAACATTTGTTTGTTTTTTTTCAGCAACACAACACAATGGCTTCTCTAACGCTGCCCTAAAAAATAGTGGTTATAAAAATGCAAACATTAACTATAGAGACATTTGCACTAGCCAGAGGAAATTAAACAAATGTTACGGCAGTTTTTATATGCACAAATCCCTTTCATAAAGAAATAAAATTAAAAAATAAATAAATCTCCATAGACACGTAAACCAGACTAGGCGAAAACATCTTCCGTTTTAAATCTAGACACACCCACCTTACCCTGACTTGACATCTATGAAAGTAACTCTATACTGATACAAATTATTAACACTCAACACCCCTAACTATTTTAAACAATTCGCCCTGGCTGTTACCATGGAAATTTTGATTTCAATTGTGAATATACTATTAAAACACGTAAATTTCAGAAATAAGTTATTCCCAAAAAAATTTCGCTTCAAGATGGAACAGAGCTTACATTAACTCAATTTAATTCAAATAATTGTATTGTAGTTTTCGGCTCTTGTTTTGAAACATGAGACCTCTTATGTAGCGTGTTGGAATCATATTTTTAAATAAATAATTATATTTATGCTCTACTTTTGTATCGAGCACTATTTTTTTAAAATAATAACAAAAATACTAAAGAACTTTGGATTATTTACCTAACCAGTTCTTTCCTATTTTCTATATATTTTCACATATATATATATATATATAGTATAGTATAGTATAGTATAGTATATTATAGTAAGTATATATATATATATATATATATATATATATATTATTTGATTTTGAATTTTATATTTATTTATTTTTTTACATTTATTGTTTTTGTATCTTATTCATATATATATATATATATATATATATATATATATATATATATATATATTGAACAATAAAAAAATATTAAAAAATTAAAATCTTCAGACACACTGGGTTGTAGATTTATATGCTTTCGTTTTTTTATTATTATTTCATTTAGATTCCTCAACTAGCTTCGGCCAAAATGGCCATCATCCGGAGAAGAAATATTTCTACTTGCTGCTAGCAGTGAACTATATATATATATATATATATATATATATATATATATATATATATATATATATATATATGTATATATTTGAAAAGTGGCATTCGTTGTGGATGACTGTTCTTTTTTTTTTTTCTTTTTTTTTTTTTTGAACGACTGTACTAAATTTTTAGACAAAAAAAATATAAAAGAAAAAAAAGATGAATGGTAAATGTACAATCGAAAGAACCTTCATCCACCTCTGCATCCGCATCGAGTAAAAGATAGTTTAGCCTGGTACCACCACCAACTCCACCTTGCAAGTGAGAAGCTCGGGACCGCTACCACCACGACCACCTGAAGCGAGAGACTGTGTCCATGAAATGTCGAGTGGATTTTTTCAGACATAAGATACAGTTTTTAAATGTTGAAATGTCTGTGTTAATTACTCTTTTATTTATTTGATTTTTAATTTTATACTTATTTATTTTTATTACATATTTGTTGCTTTTGTATATTTTTATTATATATTTGTTGCTTTTGTATATTTTTATTATATATTTGTTGCTTTTGTATATTTTTATTACATATTTGTTGCTTTTGTATATTCCGTGTATATTGTTGTCTATATTGCTAATAACTATCAAACTGTTTAGTTCGTACCCCCACTAGCCATTTTATTTTGCTTCATTAAATTGTATATATATATATATATATATATAATTATTTATTTAAAAATATGATTCCAACTCGCTACATAAGAGGTCTCATGTTTCAAAACAAGAGCCGAAAACTTTAAAATAATATTTGAATTAACTTGAGTTAAAGTAGGCTCTGTTCCATCTTCAAGCGAAATTTTTTGGGAATGAATTATTTCTGAAATTTACGAGTTTTAATAGTATGGTCAGAATTGAAATCAAAAATTTCCATGATAACATCAAGGGCGGATTGTTTAGAATCGGCAGGGGTGGGGTGTTAATAATTTGTATCAGTATAGAGTTACTTTCATAGATGCCGGGTCACGGTAAGGTGGGGGTGGCTAAATTTACGACGGAGGAAGTTTTAATATATATATATAATATATATATATATATATATATATATATATATATATATATATATATATATATATATATATATTAATTTTAACACCTCGAAAACTAAACTTCTCTCCATTATTCATCTGATAGAACCCTCTCTGCCTTCTATCGACATGACTTCTATCGACATTATCCTCCAAAAAAGTGACATGGCATGAGATGGAAAGATTACATTTAATCCATTGCTAGATCCGCTGCTAAGAAAGTCGGTTCAGTGTCGAGCGAGACAATTATCTCTCCGGAATCTATCTTGCATATCTATAACTATACTATTCCTCCATGCTTAGAATATTGCTGCCATATATGGTCCGGTGCCCCTGTTATTTATCTGGAGTAACTTGATAAGATCGAAAGAAGAATCAGCAATATTATTGGTCATGATCTGGCGGCTCGGCTTCAGTCACTTGTTCACCACCGTAAGGTTAACTCTCTGTGCGTTTTTAATAAATACTTTCATGATAATTGTTTGGATGAGCTTTTTCGCTATGGTACCTAGACTGAATGGATTTAAATGCAGTACAAGACTGGCGGCGAGATCTCATCAATTTACATTTGAGCTATCTAGATGTAGTCGTAACTTCTATGCTAACAGTTTCTTATCTCGCACTTCTCGCCTCTTGGCTACATGCTTTCCTTCCAAGTTTAATCTGCAAAAATTTAAATACAATCGCAATCTACTCTCATCTTGATCGATCTTTTCTCTTTCTCCTCCTTACTAATGTTTCTGTTCCTAATTCCCGCACACGCTATAACCCCTCGCGTGTTAGTGGCTGTACAGCCTTGCTTGGGTTGATACCGATTAAAAAATATGATAAAATATAGTTTTAAGTTATGTTATATTTATGGGTTAAAGTGCCCAAAATCAGGAATAGAGTGTATGTAAATAGGAAAATAGACATGGCCTGACGGTTGCGCATAGTATGAAACAGATTGTCACTGCTAGGCGTTGACCTCAATATTCACTTATACATATATATATATATATATATATATATATATATATATATATATATATATATATATATTGTCTTTATTCATATTCATATATATATATATATATATATATATATATATATATATATATATATATATATACGCAATTTAATGTCTAATAAACGAAAGTGAGTAAATTATGTTTTGCTTGATTTTTTTAATATAATTAATATTTAAATTATTTTAATTTGGGATTAATTTATGTATTAATTATTTTAAATGACAGGAAGTTATAAATTTAACCGTTTCTTTTAATATTTTAACATTTTTAGAGTCATGTATATTGGCTTGGGAAATGGCGTAATCCTTTCAAGAATGGAGATATTGAAAAATCCGAGGCGCAGATTTATATTTTAATAAGATTTAATAGCAGCACTTTCGAGAATTTTCCGTCTAAGTTACTTTCTCTTTTGATAAGTGTGGCATTCTTTGGGTCAAAATTTTGGTTGAATTTATTTCTATGTATAACTAATGGGTTTGGTATATTGTTTTTGTAAGATCTTTCTTGTTTTGTTAGATACGCTTTCTTTTTTTTAAATTTCTACAAGTTTCCCCAAAGTATTGTGAGGAGCAGTCGTAGCAGTTTATTTTATATATACCTACTTCAGAATTATTATTGTGATGAATATTTTATGTTCTGGTCATATCAATAATAGTTTAGAATGCGGTTGGAATTATTTTGATAAAGTAAAATTTAATAAATGGTTTTGTTTTTTTAAGGAGTTAGTAGGTAGTGTTGTTGCCATTGTTATTGCTGTTAATAATGTTATCTTTTTGTGGATGTATATTTTGTATACCTTTTTCTTAGCATCGTGGGTGAAATAATATTATCTAATAGGATATTAGAGGTTTTCAACATAAATATCATTTATTCGCTTCTGCTTATTAGACATTAAATTATGACATTTAGCATCCTCAATAACTTTCCTAGACTTTTCAGTTAGCCTGATGAATATTTATCAGCGTTTCTTAAATTTAAAAATTTTGAAAGAATAACATCTTTAATTTTGTTTATAAATACTTGTGGCAAAAGGAAACGTTTGACTTGATAACGTCCATTAGAGGACGAAACGTGTCGGTTAAGATAAGTTTTCCTTTTATCTTTATTCATACTGTCCTTTTAGAGAGACATCTTTAGTTATATCTGACATTATACAGACACACGGACACACGTGTTTGTGTGTGTGCGTATATACATAGATAAATAATGAACGACAAAAAGAAAGAAATAGTCAATGAAAAAGAAAAAAATGAAGAAGTCAAATGATGAATGAATGAAAAAAGGCATGAAAATTTAAAGAAAAACCAAACAAACAATAGCGCAAGAAAGAAAAAAAAAGAAATACATACATAAATAATACACAAACAAAAACTAAAAAAATATTCATAATTATTTTAAAAAAACTTAATTATACGTAAAAGAAAGATTATAGATGAAAAAGAATATAAAAATCAAGAAAAAAAAAGGAAAGAAATTAGCGAAAATAGAACAGAACATTGTTTAAATGATTTTGTTACGCCAACGATAAATGAAAGAAATAAAAAGTAACTGAAAGCAAAAAGAAAACGATTCAAAACCAGAGAAATGTAACAGAAAAAAATGACGTCGAAATGAAGGGAACGAGGATAATAGAAATAAGCAGATAACTGAATCTTAGAAATAGGAAATGGAAGAAGAAATGAGACAAAAAAAAAAGAAAAATTAAAAATGAAAACTAAGTTGAAAAAACAATAAACAAACAAATAATTAAATGGAAATGGTGTAAGGAACCGTGTATAAATTAATTGCTAATGAATGAATCTTGGAAAATCGGAAAAAGAAAATGCAAAAATGAAAACTAAAAATTAAAAACAGTAATCTTAATCGAATATTAAGATAAAATAAACACAATAAAAATCAATGGGAACTAAAACAAAGGGGGGGAATTATTTTCTAAAATTTTCTGCGGATAGATGTAATGCGCATGCGCTGAAATGATTGGCGTTGTTAGCAGTAGAGAAAGAATGGCACAAGAATAGGAATATCAGCTAAATAAAAGAAATTATCCAATCAAGCAATAAAATTTTAGGCAAAATTTTTATGACACAAATATTTTATGTATATATATATATATATATATATATATATATATATATATATATATATATGGAATCTATTTTTAATTTGCATTTGAATGCGCATGCGTATTTGAGCATCTCAATAAATTAATCCAACGATACTGAAATCCAATTTCCAAAATATGACCAAATAACCATGCAACAGATATATTTTATGCTTTCAATGGTTTCTTTGTCCGGTCGAAAATTTCACAGTATCATTTTGTAATTTCAGTCTCAATTTCTAAGGTGAAGATTTATCATTATTTACACTATTTATTTTAAGGACTATTGTCTTTATCTTTGTTATTTTTATGTGCCCTCCGACCTTTCTCGCGTATAAATTGAATTCTGAACTAAAACCTTTATCTAATCTACAGTGGCAGACTGTTCTCATTTGTGAGTTCAATCCATGGGCCGGGCAGTGTGTACTTAGACTCAGTGGAAATGAGCTCACAATAACTGAGCATTACTAAAAATAAGAACTAGATTTGATATCCTTTAGAATGGATAGGAGAATTAGAACAGTCTACCCCGGTAGATTAAATAAAGGGTTCCGTTCAAGGTTCCCTGTAGGTTACCAAGATAAATACACACCTGAGGGAGGCTTGATGGTACAACGGTCGAAATATAAATAGTGTAAGTAATCATCTCGTAAATTTTCCCTTTTCTCTCAGATTCAAAGCGAAAAACAAAGAATATGTCCCAAGAAAATATTTTCACGGGAAATGTAAGCTACTTATTGTATTAAATGAAAATCATTCTTTCAAATCAAAGAAATGTTAAGAGAAAATGGCAGAAAAACACAAGAAAATTTTTTCATGGCAAACAAAAATGAGTCTATTTAAATGTCTATAAAAATATTCGATTTTTTAAAAGAAAAATTAGGCTGTCGAAGTTCACATGTCGAATCTGTAAAAAGAAAGAAGATAATTCTTACGAGGGAAAAGTTGTTAAATTCGATCCATTCTATTCATTAAATAGATTACATGTAATTTTTATTTCATTCTGTCTTTCAATCAATATTCAATTCTTCTAGTCAATATTCTTCATCTCCTACTGATTGAACTAAAATGACATTTAGCCCAGAAACCTGCACTTTTCTCTATTTGCTGTCTGTATGTGTGACCGTATTATCGAATATCTTTTTCCAGAATACCTTCAGAACCAGATTGAAGCTGTGCATTTACTTAGAACAATACACTTTATTAATGTACTTGTTTTTAAAAAGGAATATATTATAGATCGAATTGTTCGCAAAATGAGCGATGGACACACATGCTTACATCCCTGCTGTATCTAGAGCAATAATTTAAGAAGATTTTCTGTTAAAACAAAACGCAGTTAACATTTTAGTTTTATCAGGTTTCATAATTTATCAAATTAACATCTTATTGTTTACTATCCGACTGCGTTAACACGTTTGAAAGCTTCTTGACATTTATAAGTCTGAATGCTTGGTTGTTAGTAAAAGAAACAGTCGAACATGCAAATTTCAAATTGGAGATACCGAAATCAAACAAGTGCAACACTTGAGATATCTGTGAAGCGTATTAACAGAGGACGGAAAGGGTGATACAGAAATCCGAAGATGCAGTGTAATAGCGAAAGATGCATTCCAAAAGCTGAGCAAAGTCAATATTCTCATTCTTTCTTTCTTCCCAATATAGAAATAAAAAATGTCGTTAGAAAATAGTAATGAACTGTTATCTAATATCGGTTCTCCTCTATGGCAGTGAATGCTGGACAATCTTCCCACAGATGAAGAAAGGACTGGAAGCAACAGAAATGTGGTTCTACAAAAATGATCCTGACAATACCATGAACCGAACATTTGAGACAATATTTCTGGAGACAATGGCAACAAGAAGGACACTTATACGTAACATCATGAAGATATATTTGAAATTTCTTGGTCTCATAATGAAGAAAAAGAGCTTGGACATTTTGATACGCGTTGGACAGAGAGCAAGAGAGACAGAAAAAAGCAACCCACAACCTACCTGGCGAGCAGGAATGAATGGATGACAGAGCCGGATTTAGGAGAGATAGCAAAAAGACAAAAATTATTAAGAGCTGCAAAAGACAGGAAATTGGGGAGAACGGTGATCGCCAACGTCCTGAATGGGCACGACACATACACCATTGTGAAAATTAATTGAAACAAAACGAATAATGCTGGGTTTTTTTTTCGTATTTTTCCAATCGAACATGACCCAATGTACTTAGTATTAGTATATGTATTAGTACTTCGTATGTTCATTCTACGAAATCGTTTCTTGCAGATTGACCACAAGTCTTGACTAGATTTAAATCATTTTTTCGGGCCAGTCTATAGTACTTTCATTTACTCACTGGTAAGGCTTTCCAGTGTGTTCGTGCAACTTTACAATTTTTGTAAGCTTCCTTGGAGTAATGTCCATCGTAGACAATGGCCGTAGGACAAATAATCGACAGTCGAGATAATAGTGACTGAGCGTGATAAAAATCTGATGCAATCACCGGTGACGTACTATTTTTTAAAGCCAAACAAATTTCATCATACACCCCGAAAATAGATTCATATTACTGCAAATTACCTAATCTGGGATAAAAATAGAAATCGATTTCACCCTGTCTCTCCAGTGGGCCTAAAACTGACCGTATGGTGAAAAAAAGGAAACTAAAGTGGTTTTTTCAATTAATTTGAACAACGGTGTAGAAGATGTGTGCACAAGTTTCCAGCAATTTTATATTATTTTTCTATTTACAAATAAATAAATCCGTTTTCTAGTGTATTTCCACTCTACTATTTAAAAAGATAGGGATATTGGCAAATTTTGTACAACCCTTCTATTTTATAGCTTGATTGTAGTTTTCCATCTGCTTGCAATCAAATTGAAAATATGGTGACAATGTGTTGAAGAATATTGGAACCTCTCAATTATGTCTATCTCATTCTCATTCTTTATTTCTTTCTGGCTTTTTCTCTATCTCTCTTTCTGACTTTCCCTTTCTCTTTTTAGCTGTGTTTCTTTTCCTTTCTTTCATTTTTCATTACGTTTTTTCTCTCTTTGAATGTTTTTCGTTCCTCTATTTTTCTTCAATCTTTCACTTCATTTTCTTTCTCATTCTCTTTTCCTCTCTTTTTCTACATCTCATCTCTCTTGATCCATCAATTCTCTTTCTCTTCTTCTTCTTGCTTTTCTTTCTCTTCTTCTTTCTTTTATATTCTGCGCGTTATCTTGCTCTATCATTCCGTTATCGCCCTCTTTCTCATCTCTCTTTATTTCAATTTTTTGTATCCATAACTTTCTATATTCCTATCTCTCTCTCTCTCCCTCTCTCTCTCTCTCTCTCTCTCTCTATTATTTTATTTCTAATATTCTTTCTTGCTTCCCTTTTCTGTAAGTCAGTATTTCTTTAACGTTCCCTGCTTTCTCTGTCTCACTCACGCTCTCCCTTTCTCTCTCTCTCTCTCTCTCTCTCTCTCTCTCTCTATATATATATATATATATATATATATATATATATATATATATATATATAGAGAGAGAGAGAGAGAGAGAGACTAGACATACATATGTGTGTGTGTAAACTTTCAAAATAACTTTTCTTGGTACTAAATAGCCATTAACAATACCTTAACTTCGTATAGCTGGGTAAAATGAATATATCTATTTGTGTCTATTCTTATCTATTTATTTATTTATCTATCTATCTATCTATCTATCTATCTATCTATCTATCTATGCCAGTCACTTTTTTCCGATCTATTTTATCTCAACGTTTTCATTCATGTCTATTTGCTATCTATCTATTTAAGTCTATTCACATCTACCTATCTATGAATTGGGATAAAATACGGATCAAATATGTATCGGAATTCGATAGAATGTTAAAATAAAGAACACGTTTATCAATCTAATTTGTCTCACTTATATATATATATATATATATATAGATAGATAGATAGATAGATAGATAGATAGATAGATAGATGAAGCTCTAAGTGAGACAAATTAGATTGATAAACGTGTTAAAACGTGTTAAAACAAAAAAAATATGAAAGGTTTTTCAAAGTATTCAATCGGAAGTAAAATACAATAATTTTTAAAATTTTTCGAATGATTGATGAGGGAACAAATCCGGGGGTTGGGGGCGGAAAGTGCTAGAGACTAATTTTAGAAATTCCCATCAAACAATCTCGCTGTTTACAGAGAGACGGTTTGCGAGACTTGATATGTACATTGACTCTAGTACTTTTAAATGAAATAAAGAGTGTGACTGGGACAAAACAGTAAACCAGTCAACACTAAATTCAGACGCACACTTCAGTTCTTTATAAGGTACTCACAAACTGGGGTTCAATAGGTTTTTGGGATCAGTTCATTTGAACCGAAGTTGTGATTCCTGATATTACTTGGCATGTGTTGTTTCATTCTTGTATCTAGTCGATGAGGTAGTCCTCCCTATGTAACTGACTCAGCAACCACAATTGTATTTATATATAACAGAATTCACTTGATGAGGGAGGACAACATCCTTACGAATAGACGAGAGGATCGACCCGGTATAGAATACCACACGAACCTCAGCGCAAAAATAACACCCACGGACACTAGAAGAGGAACTCTTATGTAACAATGCGTATCATTCTGTCATTCGTGACAAGATCGCTAGTTTCAAAAAGATTAAGCCCGATTAAGTAGAAAGGAGCCATGTTTATTTGCGATTTCCTTGGATTGGAGCTGAATGTGAAAACCTCTACAGGCAAATTTCTTCTATAATTAGTCTCTAGTACTTCCCCACCCCTGGGGGGATTTTTGGGGTTTGTTTTTGTTTTTTGTCCTCTCATCGATCATTCACAAATTTAAAAATTTATTATATTTTACCCTTTTTACTCCCGATTAAAAACCTTGAAGTTGCGGGAGCGAAACCGGATGTTTTCCTCTTTCATTTTTTTCTTTGTTTTTAATGATGACAAGTAACATTCAGCTCAATGTCTTTACAGCTATACTCAATTTTTGTAACACTAAGAATGTTTTTAAATATATATATATATACCTACATATATGCATACATGCATATATATATATATATATATATATATATATATATATATATATAAGTAGGTAGGTATATATATATATATATATATATATATATATATATATATATATATATATATAGTTGTATTGCTGTGAGTTTGTGAACCAGGGTTTCACGCTCTGTGCGATCGTCAGACAAACGCAGAGAGATCGTCACAAACTTACATGAATCCAACTAAATATGTTAGCTCTATCACTATTATTGAGCGCTTCAATAAGTATCGCGCATTAAATAATATACAGTGTGTCCATAAAGTTCGTGTGCACTTTAAAGTTATAATTTTTTAAAGTGCAGATGGACTTTATGGACGCCCTGTATATAAAAATTGTATATATATACTATATATATATATATATATATATATATATATATATATATATGCACACTTTACACACACACACACACACACACACACATATATATATATATATATATATATATATGTGTGTGTGTAAAATGTATATATATATATATATATATATATATATATATATATATATATATATATATATATATATATATATATATATATATATGATAGCTAAAAGAAAAGTTTTTAATTTGTATCTCTTATCCTTGAGGCCACATGTGAAATTCAGGCCCGGGCTAAAGATTTTAATTTGAATCTGCTATCCTTGAGGCAACGTGTTATATTCAAGGCCGGAGTAAAGATATTAATTTGCATCTGCTATACTTGAGCCCAGTATTACATTCATGGCCGGATTAAAGATTTTAATTTGCATCTGCTATCCTTGAGGCTACTTGTTACATTCATGACCGGATTAAAGATTTTTAATTTGAATCTGCTATCCTTGAGGCACGTGCTATATTCAAGGCCGGAGTAAAGATTTGAAGTTTTATCTCCTATCCCTGAGGCCACGTGTAATATTATGGACCAGATCGAAGATTTAAATTTGCATCTCATATCTTTGAGTCCATGGATGACATTCAATGCCGGAGTAAAAAAAATTATGTAGTATCTCCTATCCTTGAAACCATGTGTGAAATGCAGAACCGGATTGAAGATTTTAATTTGCATCTCCTTACTGATCTAAGATTCGTCCAGATTAAAGCCTGTCCTTGGATTATGTTAACCACAGCTACAAATAACCAAAATCACAAAACAAATCAAGACAAAAATGGGTGTCCAATCGGTAATTAAAAAAAGGGTGATGTGACAACATTGTCTGAAATTTACGGCTTGGATTTTTCTTATTTTTTCCCACATGAATATTACCGGATTAAACCAGAACAGTGAGCAGTATTCTCTCCAATATATAAGAATCAAATCAACAAAGTGATTTCTTATATTGGAAAACCAGCCATATCGATTAGATTAAGAAAGTGATTTCTTTTTTTTTTTCTTTTTTTTTTTTTTTGTTCTAAGACAGGTTTCCAAAGTTTACACTTCTTCTATACGAGACTAAATATCTTTGAAATCTTCCATTTTAGTTCTGATTGAGTGATTGACTGATTGATTGATTCGTTTTTTACGGCTTAACAACCCTTGGCAGGTTATTTAAAGTCATAAAATATTTTTAGAGTGTAAGAATTTTTGTTTTTTAATTAATAATGATTTAGAGATACAAGTCTTACCCACAGCCTGAAGAGAAAAGAGGTGGATTCATGCCTTTGCCAGAGGTATTTGTTCGTAAATGAATATAATGAACCCAATTGGAATTGGAACTCGGCTTTCCGGTTAACATTTCGGAGTCTTTATCAATTATTAATACCAGCACATTCAAGTTGATATTCACAAACGGTTACTCATCTAAGTTCTGACCAGGTTTGTTGATCGTATAGGAACCGGTGTTTCAATGCGATATGGCCGTAAGGTATAATGTGTAAAGTGAACTTAAAAAATAGAACACACACTGGATATATTGAAGGTGGAATTAGCAGATGAAAGCAGTGAGTAATCCATCTAAGGCGACTGGGTAAATGGTTGGCAGAAAAGATATTAGAAATAACAAAAAGACTAAACTTCCTAAGATCTATAAAGACAAGAAATTGTGGAATGCTGTGATTGCACACACCCTACAGGGACACGGGACATAGAAAAAGAAATGTAAACTAGGAACAATAATAAAATGAAACAGGCGTTTAAAAATATTAATAATGAGAATGTTTCAATTAAGAAATTCAAGAACTTAAAGAACTTTGAGGAAAATAATTATTCGATTAATGACAATAATTCACATGAGAAATTGAAACAAAAAAGAATTCAATCGTTCATTTTTGTTAATACTTAAAGAAATCATTATTCCTATTGAAATAGTAACCGTTTTTCTGTTACTTTTTACCTTTTCAATTCTTGCTCTCATACGTTGTGAAAAGTTGGCACGCACCCTTACTGAAATAAGGGTTTCTGCAAATTAGTTTTATAATAAGTATAACTCGATATGAGTTGTCCCCCTTTCATTCTCGTGATGCCTCTTAATTGTGTTTTCAAATTGATTTCGTGCAAAAACAATTATGTTTTTCCAATTTGGGGCGCTGTTAGAACCACCGCAAGGTAATTTTACGTAATCCTGTGAAGTTTTGTTGAAATCGGTTGAAAAATGTTGGAAATCCGATCCAATATATAAACGTACACACACACACACACACAATCTGCGTTTCATAATAAGTAAGATTACATGTTTCTTTAAACTATATAGATGTTTATATACGTGTATCATACTCGTAGAAAATAAAACTATAATAGCCTCATCCACATATAAAGAGGGCTAAAAATAATGGAATCATTAATAATACAAAAGAAAAAGCCAACACAACAATACTATGAACACGGTCATAACCCGCTGACCGTTTTTGGAGACTAATAAAAATATTCTCATCACTATAGATACACATATAAAAAAATCTATATATTCAATAAAAATTAAGAAATAAAATACAAATAAAACGTCCTTGATAATGTCTAATAGAATAACCGGAAGCGCTTGAATTTATAGAACTTTTTGACATTTTTTGACATACTTTATATCCAGAAAGACAACACGTGACAACAAGAAAAGATTAATAAAAAAGTTTAATCATAGTAACTTTTCAGTTATCTTTAATGACACTTCATATTGTTCTCTTACAGATATACGCTATCTGAATTTTTACACACACATACACACACACAAATATATATATATATATATATATATATATATATATATATATAATTCGAAAAATGGAAAGTATTAAAAAAGCTAGAACATGTAGATCTTTAAATGAACCGTGTTTCTTATGCTTACATGACAAAATAGAAATTATCAAATTTATTAATAAAGACTCCTTATTAAACCAAGAAGTGAACTAACTATAAATTGTACCTTACAATATGGTTAAACTTCGAGTTTGATAATACTTTTTATTTTAGTAATAATTGGTAGATGTACTGCAGTTTACTATTGTATTAAATGGTAGGTGTACTACGGTTTGCTATTCTACTGTGTAAAATTCATTTAGATTTAATATAGCTCTGTATTGATGTCTAATTAGTATTATTAACATCTTATATGGTTGTATAGATGTCTAGTTAGTATTATTAACTTATACTGATTAGTCTGTAGTATTAAAATCTTATCTTAATGGTTTCATATTAATTTACCAAAGTAGTTTTGAATTTATAATTCTTCTTTTTTACCGGTTTCTAAAAGAAGCCTTTTAATTATCAACAACAAAATTCTATGTAAGAAGATGACAGAGTATATAGCTAGTTAACATTATGCTAGATTATCTGCCTTAATTCTCCCCCCCCCACATACACACACACCTAACTTCTGGTGAAAATTGAATGTCATAATTCTCTATATTTTACGAAATAATGTAATCATTTGTATTAGTCGCAAACGAAATTGCCTAGGATGTAGAAAACTTCATATTAATGACTAATATAAATTCTTTTGAGTTGGTTTAGATTTTAGCGTAGGTCTCATATTTGATTGGTTAATCACGGTAAACCCACAAGCCTTATTTTAATTCTTTTTTTTTCTCATTCTATTTTTAAAAAAAAAAAAAAAGTGGAAATATTCTGCTTAAATTAATCGTTCATTCACCATTAATTTACCATCGACCGAGGAGACGCATTTGTAGTGTTGAAACACAATTGCTGTTGTGTAGCGATTTTTAACATATTTTTGTTTTAATCTCCGATAATAAATAATACTTAACTCTACTCTGTATTGAGCCCTTTCTTACGGACAGTGTAATTATACTCCATTTGTTCTTATGTTACCTATATATATATATATATATATATATATATGGCAGGGCGAAATAAAATTAATAATAATTATAGATGAGCAGACAATGGTAGATAGACATAGCCTGTCGTAGCTTATTTCGCTCGACAGTTATATCATCATCAGCAATATTATTTATGTGTGTCTGTGTGCAAGCACGCGCATGTGTTCGTTTTGAACATGAGAAATTTCACAACTTCTTAGTTGTTTAAGTTTTAACTTTACTCGTTCCTTCTGTTATCGAAAAAAAAAATAAGCAAATAAACCTTATTTTTGATAATACCGACCACTTCTGCCATTTCTTCATTTTCTTAGTCTTTTTTCTGACTTCCTCCCATCCTTACCCACAGAATTCTCATAGAAAAACAACAGCAACAACAACTGAATGACACCAATAAAAACAGCAAAAAAATTAACAAAGGAAAACGTTACTAACACACATGAACTAAAAGGACAATAGACATTCGCCCATCTTACTTTTCATTTACTTTTATTATTTTTCAATGATTTTCTTTTTTTATTTTCTATTTTTATTTTTCATCCATTATGTCAAATTTTATTGCAGAAATTCCTGTTGGCGTTCGACGCATTAAAGGACATGGGGGAGAGGTTGTGGAAGGACACTGTGGAGTGAGGGGAAGCAGAAGATGAGGACCGGGTCAGGGAGAAGGGGCCCGCCCTAATCCATAGCCCCTGTTTGAAAAGACCGATTATCCCACAAGCCACAAGATGAGTGAAATGAGATTTCTGTGACGTAAAGTCGCGAGAATATTGCAGCCAGAAAAACAACTGGAAAGCTAGAGAAAAGGCGGGAAAAGAGAAACGTAACTACTTTTGTTCTGACTTTGTTAAAAAGCAAACTAAGGTTCCGACTTTCTCTTCCAACACTTTCTACGTTTCTTTTTCAAGAACATTCGATATCATTTTGTTTGTTTTATTTATATTACTCTTTCATTTTTATACCCATTTTTTTTTGCTTTCTTTCTTTATTTATTTTTCCTTCGTTTCTTACACCCTTTCTTTCTTTCTATTTTCAATTATTTCATTTCCTCTTTCTTTCTTTCTTTCTTTCTTTATTTTATTTATTTATTATTTCTTCATCCATAATCACCTTTTGTCTTGTTACACTCGTTTTAAATATTCTTTCTTTCTTTCTTTCTTCTGTTTGCATAATAATTTCTTCTCCCCATAATCGCCCTTTTCATTTTTTAAACACTTTTTAATTTTCTTTCTTTCTTTATTTTTTCTTCTGTTCTTATTTCCTTTTGTTCTTTCTTTCTATTTTCGTTTATCTCAATTTTTTTTATTTCTTTTTCTTTATTCTGTTTACTCATTAATCTTTCTCCATAATGGCTTTTTTCTTGTTTACATTGTTTTTAATTTTTTTTTTTTTGTTTCTTTCTTAGTTTCTTTCTGTTTTTCTTCTTTTTTTCTGTTTCTCTTTCTTTCATTCTTTCATTCTTTCTTTCTTTCTTTCTTTCTTTCTTTCTTCTATTTTCTCAAGTTCTTCATCCCGTAATCGCTTTTTATTCTTTTTTAAACTCTTTATTTCTCTTTCTTTCTTTCTTTCATTCTTTCTTTCTTTCTTTCTTTCTTTCTTTCTTTCTTTCTTCTATTTTCTCAAGTTCTTCATCCCGTAATGGCTTTTTATTCTTTTTTAAACTCTTTATTTCTCTTTCTTTCTTTCTTTCTTTCTTCTATTTTCTCAAGTTCTTAATCCCGTAATCGCTTTTTATTCTTTTTTAAACTCTTTATTTCTCTTTCTTTCTTTCTTTCATTCTTTCTTTCTTTCTTTCTTTCTTTCTTTCTTTCTTTCTTCTGTTTTCTTAAGTTCTTCACGCCAAAATCACAATTTTTTTATTTTATACACACTTTTTGATTTTTTTTCTTTTATTTACTTTTATTTCCTTTTTAATTTTCTAATTGATACTTTAGCAATTATCTCTCACCATCTCTCATATTTTCTATTCCTATTCCCTAACTTGATATTAAGTCATTATATTTTCTCTCTTTCACACACTATTTTCTTTCGCTCATTCATCTTTTCTTTCTTTATTTATCCATTACTTATTTCTTTTCTGTTCTTTTTTTCACTATTTATTTCTTTTATTTTCCTTATTCTTCTTATTCGTTCTTTCTGCGTATTTTGCTATTTTTTTTCTTTTTTGCAAAATGAAAAAAGAAAAAAAACTATCGGCTTTTTTGTCGATTGGTTCTTTCAATCTTAACATTGCTTTTCTTTCATTCGTTTTCGTTTTATTTATTTTTTCGCTAAGTTTCTTCGCTCCGATTTCACTTTTTTTTATCTTATTCGTCGTTTAATTTAACAATTTTTTTTAATATGATTTTCTCTATTTTTTTCTTCCTCCATTAAATTGTTTTTCCTTCCTTTTTTTTTTCATTATTCAGTTTCTTTCAATTCTCCATAGATTTATTTATTCATTCCTTTGCTTTTTTTTTCTCGCCGGACACATTCTCCTCTGTTTCTTCATCATTTAATCATATTCTACTCTTCTGTATGTAGATTTATCGTATAATTTTTATTCAATTGTCTCTCTTGTCTTTTTAGCTTTTATCTTCCTTTTTTCTATTTTCATTTTCTATTCTCTTTTCTTTTTTAATTCTATTTTTCCTTTTTATCTTTTTTCCTTTCTTTTGTCACTTCATTTTTGTTATTCTTTTCCTTCCCTGTTTCTTTTTCTACCTCCTCCACGTTCAACTTTTCTCTCGATTTCTACTTTCTGCATTCTTCTTTATTTTTTATTTTTCCTTATTTCTTTTATTTATTAGGTTGGTGCAAAAATAATGACGTAATAATGTCGTTTTTTGACGTTAAAAAATACGTCAAAAAACGACATTGTTACGTCATTATTTTTGCACCAACCTAATAATTCATCTCCTTATTTAAGACATTATGCGATTGTTTCTTTCATTTTCGTTTACTTTTTCATCAATCCATTTCTTTGCACTTATTATCTTTTTTCTTTCTTTTGTTAATTTTCTCGTTTTTCCTTCTCTGTTACTTTGACATTTCACTCTTTTCTGTCTTTTTCTACATTTTCACTTTTCTTTATTTTATTTTCTGATTTTCTTTCTTCTTTCACTTTTTCTTTCTTTCGTTCTTTCTTTTTTTTTTCTTTCTTTCTTAATTTCATTTTTCTATACGTCTTACTTCTAAACTCCTTTTAGATTATTTCTTCTTCCATCTGTTTCTTTCTTTCTTCATTTTTCTTTCTTCCTTCTTTCCTTTTATTCTTTCTTTCTTTCGTTCATTCATTCTACCGTTCTTTCTTTCGTTGTTTATTTCTCTTTTTTTCTTTCGTTCGTTTGTTCTTTCTTGCTCGCTTATTTCTTTCCTTCCTTAGTTCATTCGTTCGTTTATTTCGTTCTTTCTTTCCTTCTTTTTCTTTCTTGACTTCTTTCGTTTCTTTTTTTTTCTATCGTTCTTTATTCTTCCTTTCTTTATTTCTTTCTTTCTTTCTTTCATTCCCTTTGCCCTTCTCATCAATTATTCGACCCGATTCCTCAATATTTCTGATTCATAATGGTTTTATCAGTTTCTCTACATTATTCTTTTTCTTAAACGTTTGACCGCAGTTTTTTGTCAGAGAAATTTGGCTATCCAAAACTCTCTAACAAAAATCTGGAAATGCCGAACACCGGCCCAAGTGGCCTTCAACCACAATGTCGATGTTCTTCAATTTTCATTATTTGTATTTTAATATCAACACAGAACCAAAATCAGTCTTTTAAAAAAAAGAAAGTTATGCGATCATAATTCAAAGAAAGAAAGAAAGAAAGAAAATGAAATGAAACGAAACGAAACGAAAGGTTTAAAAAGAAGAAAGATTGAGAGGAAATAATGGGGCATAACTCAAAATCCTCAAAATGAATGCCAGAATTTCGAATACTGCTTTTCTAGTCATGCACAATTTATACCCCTTGGATGATTGATGCAACACAGTCTTTCTTCTGTTTCGTTTGCTTTAGCCTTTTGCCGTACTTAGCTAAGCTTAGAAAATAGCAAAACCCTGAAGACAAAAAATAATAAAGAAACAAAAATTATGAAAATGACAAATGTTTGAAAAATAAAGGAATTGATAAAAATGAAAGAAAAAACAAAAATATATATATATACATATATATATATATATATATATACATATGTTTGTTGCTTGTTTGTCTATATTAGAATTTTAATTTCAGCTGTATATGCATATCTTGTTTCCCTGGTGACTCTTTGCTCTTTTTATAAGCCTCTCTAACAAAGTTTGAGGGTTCCAGTTTTATATTCGGAGAAACTAATAAAGCATTCAACACTGACATGGTCAGATTCATCGATTTACCAAGAAGACAACAGACCAACATTTTGTTGTCCATGTGGTGCAGAGAGATACCAAATCTAGACAAAAAATATTTTTCAGAGAATAGCGTGGCAAGCATGTTTTCAAAAAACTCTTTTGATATCTTCAGGGTAAGTTTGGGTGTGACGTTTACATTAAGGCCTGAAACTGATAGTCACCATACAATATATATATATATATATATATATATATATATATATATATATATATATAGTGTAGACGGAAAACTTGGGGCCTTTGATAGCTGTGCTAGCACGAAGTCACAAGTCATCGTGACCGAGGGTTTGTGTGTGCTGGTTTTGTTCACATTGTTGATCACTCTAGATAACACGCTCTCTCCCAGAAACTGTAACTAAGGTCTGCTCAGTATAGTTACAGTATAATCTACAGGTTGGCTATGTGGGTGTTGAACAAACACAAATATGCCTGAGCGAGAGTCTGCGATAGGGATTGGCTAGCCACCCTAGTAGACGGTTATCCTCGAATACGAGTGGCCAGCTATTATATATTATATATTATATATTATATATATATATATATATATATATATATATATATATATATATATATATACATACATACATATATATATATGTATTTATTAAAGACATTTTTATGTTTAACGTTCTTTTTATAGATACAAGTATTTAAGTAAATGCTCTGTTTATAATAAACAGTATTAAATAACATTTACCGGCCTGAATGTCCGAGAAATTTTCATAAAAAATATTCGTCCTTTGACGGAACCGTCATTTAGCCTGACGTGCCTAACCGCTCGGCCGCAAAGAATCGTTCGGTTGGCAATGTCGAATTTACTGCTTATAAACTTCAATCTTCCTTGAATCTCGTACATTCATAACTGCTCATGGTGTATCGAATGTAAACAAATGACGTCATACATTAAGAAATGGACGAGATTCAGGGAAGATTGAAGTTTATAAGCAGTAAATTCGACTTTGCCAACCGAACGATCCTTTGCGGCCGAGCGGTTAGGCTAAATGACGGTTCCGTATAGGATGCAGGTTCGAATCCTGTCAAAGGACGAATGTTTTCTATGAAAATTTCTCGGACATTCAGGCCGGTAAATGTTATTTAATACTGTTTATTATAAACAGAGCTTTTACTGAAATACTTGTATCTATAAAAAGAACGTTAAACATAAAAATGTCTTTAATAAATAAATTGTCGGACCATAGGTAATAATTTTTATTTCATGAGAGCTCTAAAAAACGGCAGCTCGCAATCTTCAAGACCTGCAAACAAATCACAAAGAAAATGGAAAAATATTTAGCAGGATATGTACTTTAAACTCAGGAAAAGTTAGATCGGGCTTAATTCCCTGTATTTCATTCAACAAATTCTGTAAATAATATTAAAAAAGTGTCTGGTTCAGAACATTTTTAAAAGGTTTTTCGAAATTAGCGAAAAAAAATCTTTAAAAATTAAATGTAAATAAGTATAAGCTTTTTGTATAATTAACCAAGAAATTTAAGTTAAACTTAAGAGATTTGAATTGAATGATTCTTAATTATTTAAATACACGGAAACATATTTATGAGGGTTAAATGCCTAGAATCCTGAACTTTTAAGTCCTAGATATATTTATTAAGATTTAGCTGGATTTAGTAGAATATGAATGTACTTTGACCTAAGGTAAAGTTTGATCCGGATTAATTCCCTAGTGTATATCTAAACATTAATAAATAAATCTAAGATACTCTAGATATAAATATGTTTCTCTGAATATAAGTATTTTAATTTAAATTTCTTGGAAAATTATATAAAAAGCTTATGAAAACTTTTTCGCTAATTTCGAAATCTTTAAAAATGTTCTCTTTTAATATTATTTACAAAATAATTTGTTGAATGAAATATGTCAGAATTGAATGTTTGGCCCGCTGACAAAAACAAACGGGATCGTTTCAGATTCACACTTTATGACATACTGAGGTCAGTATACCAAAATAGGTCAACACTGTCTGCCCCCCCATCACTACCTACTCTCTAAAGAAGATAGCAATGTCTCTCTTGTTTTTAACCCGGAATATTTTTTTCCATTTAATTCGTGATTTGTTTGTAGGTCTTGAAGATTGAAAACTGCTTTTTTAGAGCCTCATGAAATAAAAATTATCACCTATGGGATTTTAAGTGTTTAATTATTCTTCAATTAAGATATATATATATATATATATATATATATATATACATAATTATTTATTTTAGAATATGATATTCTTAAATAAATAATCATATTTTTAAATAAATAATTATTTAAATAAATAATCATATTTATGCTCTATTTTGTATCGAGCACTATTTTTTTTTAAATAATAACAAAAATACATATATATATATGGTGGGCTCTCCTGTCGTATTCGACATATGAGGGTCAAGCAGCTCAGTTCCTTGGAACCGACAGCCAGATACCAGCACATATTATTTGATTATAGTGGTGAAGGCTTTGTGCAGAACAAACCACACTTTTATGGTGCGCTACTTTTGCCTTACACTGTATATATATATATATATATATATATATATATATATATATATATATATATATATATATATATATTTATACTTTCGTATCTATCTAAATAGGTGGACAAACAAATATATACAAGCCTCTGACACTTAAATAAATCGATACAATAACACTTAAACTTTTCTTATACCTACCTTAACGCGAGTGAAAGTGTCCCTGTCTATTTACTTCACCCTCATTCCCAAGAGAGTACATTTATTCTAAACTGATGATGAAGGGAGTGGGTTGTAGTTGGAAACCAAGGACGCTTCTGACGTTTCAGAATTCTAAGTAGTTGTTTTTGTCTTTCTTATATAGTCATTATCTTCTCCATCATTTTTATTCGTACTGAAAAGTTATTGAGCCAACATCAATGTGAAACACGTGTTTTTCCAACCGAAAATGAAAGTGAAAGTTCAACAACTTCAAATTTCTTACGTACTTTGAGTTCTAATAGTTATAGAAAATGTGCATTTTTATAGGGAAGTAAAAGAAAATGGGGAGAAAATCATAAGGGGTTTTCTACTTTTATTTAAATAACTTTTGTGGTAGTGACATCGGGTGAATTAGATGTGCTAGAATAAATTCAGAAGTTATAAAAGTAAAATAAAGAAATGCAACAAAAAAAGAAAAAGTTCTCTACTAGTTCTGAGAAAAAAAAAGATTGAAAAATTAATAAGATAAAGAAGCTAAAACAAGGAGGAGAAAGATGTGAAGAATGAATTTAAATGTTGAGAAAGAAAAAACTAAGATCAAAATTTAATGACGAGAAAGAAAATTTAAGAGAGAACTACTTTTATCTGTTAAAGATATGGAATAGAAAAAAAACAGAAATTAAATAATTAAAAACGGAATTCAAATCATTTCGATTGTCAACGAAAACGAAAATCTATAAAATTTAAGATGGCTGCGTGGCAGAGAAGAAAACTAAGGAAAAAAGAAAAACTGCAATTTTAAAAGAAAACGTGTTGATCACACAAAGAAAATTAAACACAAGTGAATTAGTGAAACAACTGCCCCAGAATTTAGAGACACTGACTATCTCATCAAAGTCTATAGTTTAAAAATCTGAGAAAAGAAAATTTGGATCATCAATCCGAGTTCAGATGTCACCTGATGTGTTCATTTGATGCACAAATGTCATTGGGACAGATTATAAATCTATCTTTTATCCTCCATCTATGGGTTATGTAGCAAGAGAGACTGGACTTCAAAATCTTAGTTGGTAACCAGTTTGGTAAAAGGTCCTCTCAGGATGCAAAACTGGTTGGACGCAGAGCTAAGCATTTGCAGTTTTGGTTCAAAAGAATATTTTTTGAAGCTGTAATTATACGAATAGTAGAAGAATGTGCTGAGTCAGGCGTCTGATCGTTACATTCGAAAGTTTAAGTCAATCTATCGAAACACATCCTGTGGACGACTGACAGCTTCTACGAGACATTTCAGGACATTTTTCAGAAACTTCTTCCCAGTGAAACCGACTTGTGCGGAGCAACATTTCCGTAGGTATTAGATAGACTTTTCACAACTTAAGTTGCACAAAGCGGCTAATTGTGGAGTGTCCCGGTTAAGAAAAACGAAGAATAGGAAACATTGAAACAGGTCAACAGTGGCAAATCGCTGGAGTCTACTGTACTTGAATTGCGCTTAATGCTGTAGAACATATTTATTACCCCGAGACAATTGTGTTCAACAAATTATTTGAAGATAATCAGAGGTATGGTCATGTCGTTAAAGAACACCCATCCTTCTTTTATTTGTTGGATCCCTTCAAGACATAGGCTACCCACAACTTCCCATCATTTGAAGCCCTATGTAATGTTTGTCTGCTTACTACAAGGTTTGTCTCCTACAAATGCATGTTCTGCCATCCATTTACACAAGGTCCTTACGTAGATTACTCGATGATTTCATCTGCCTTCTTGCCTTCAGTAAGCCATGTGAGTGCCAAATTCTCTAATCAGTCTTTCCTCATTATGATCCCGAGAAATTTCAGCTGTCTCTTTCTGATGCTATGTACACGTATCCTTTTTGGTTCGATTTTCTTTAAAGCGTTCTCGTTAGTCAGATCATCCCTTCATGGTATTCTTAGCATCCTTCTGTAGAACTTTGTTTCTAATGACAATTTCCTGTTTCTTAATAATTTGTTTAGCGTTTAGAAATCACTTTTTGCTAACCCAGTGTTAGCCTTAACCCTACGCCACATTTTCCGCTTCATGAAAAAGACGTGAGGTGGCTTCCCTCTATCTTTTCTACAAATATTTTCATGGCAACTGCTCTGATGAGCATTTTTCCCTGGTATTCCGACTACTATACGTGCTACTAGATTGACATCTAGGTACCACACTTTTACTGTCGAAATAGTTAAATATAAACGCTACTTCTACTTCAACATTTTATTTTCTCGCTCGTCACGACAGAGGAATTCCCTTCCGTTTACTTGCTTCCCTGAAATCTATACTCTTCAGAAATGTTAAATGCAACGTCAAATATTTTCTGTTGTCTTGAACCCCGTTCATCTTTTATCCTTTCCTCAATCCCCGCTATACACAATCTTTTCTCTCACCTTCACTCTCTGTAAACCCCTGTTTACTAGTGGCATTCCTGCTTTGCTTGCGAGGAAATGATTAAAATAAATAAATTTCTGTTTTTTCTTAATCTTGATATTTCCTATTTCAATTTATAACACGTATTTTCAGCTGTTTCTCTTGCTAACGATAAATACATTCTGTCGTCTTACTAATTGATAATTAGTCTTTTCTTTCTGTCTTCTTTTACTACCTTTTTTTATGAATAACGATTGGGAGTTTTAATAATTGCACAATCATAACTTGGCAAAAACACAAATCGAGGATTTGAACTTGTTTCAGATTGTCGTTTTCGTATTCCAAACTTGTGTTTTAAGGACAACATTTTAGCTGCACAAGATCAAAAAATGACTACAGAAGACTACAAAAGGGTAAATAAAAGTGGAACGATTAGTAAATGTTACATGCACCAGGTTGTAGCTTTTGTTCTGGAAGCTAGATTACTCATGAAAGTCGAATTTCCATCGGAACCTTAACTACAATGTAACTCGAGGACCTTTTACATCTGACCCCCTATAATATTAGGTTGTCACCAACATCCGTCTTCATTTTCTTTCTTTGTATTACATCCGCTTTCTTTTTCAGATATGGATACCGGAAAACTACTGAAATGAATCCTCTCCTTGAACTCACAACCACTATGTCACCAAATTCACCAACCAAACCTTTTATCCACTAGGTCAGTGTTCAATCCCGGGGTCGGATAGTGTATATTTGCACTCAGACGAAACGTGCGTGCAATAACTGAACAGTACTAAATAAAAAATATGAACGCGACGATATTCCTAGACATGAGCAGTGGAACGAGAACGGTCAACCTCCGTTTATTAAATAAAGGGTCCAGTTTAGAATTCCCTGTAAGTTTTCAGATCTGTATACACCAGAGGAAAACCGGGGGTCACAACGGCCGAAACAAAGGGATAACAACAACAACAACAAAGAAGAGGAAAACTGTCCAAATATAATAGTGTAAATAATGATTACCTCTTCATCACAGAAATTCGGACAAAAATAAGTCACTGAATTGTATATATTGTGATGATAGTAATTTTGGTCATACAGAGAATACTATATAAAGTGTATAATGACTGAGAAAGTATATGTATGATGTATTAATTTACAGTTTTAAGAAGAATGCTGATTATGACATGAAAGGAACTAGCAGACAAATACGAAGATTTGAGATAGCAATGGATTAAAAATGATTAGCCAACTATTATATTTCCTATGGAAGTTAGATAGCGAAGTTTTAAGTTCGCATCTCTAATTAGGATTGTCGTCAGCAGAAATAATTCATTAAAATTCAAGTTAGAAACTATTTCTTCATGGATCTATCGATTAGCACTGGATCTCACGAATCGATTTTTAAAATTATAAAAGGTTAGCGAACCGGTTGTCGGATTATCCTAAAATAATCTTATATAGAAATAGCCGATAGTGTCGGTAATATGTTAGTTACACTACGCTCGTGCGCGCACCTCGTAAAACTCTAATAGAGACACGCTCTTACTACAACAATAAACAGCAGCCAGCTAGGAAGAAAAAAAAAGTAAAAGAAAGACAAAGATAAATAACAGTAGCTGTGTAGATAAAATAGGCGAGAGATCTTTGGGACTGAAGCGATTCCGTTCAAATGTGTCTATGAAACAATAACACAGCTGATGACATTAGAGTCAAAAAGCATCATACTTCTGAACAGAAATATAATGAGAACAGATTTTCAATCTGGAAATATTTTAATAAATAAATGTTTTCTATTAAAATATCAAAATGGTTTAATTGTTTTTGATTCTATAAAGTAATTTGTTTCCATTTACAGATTGAAAAGAAATTAAGCAGAATAGATTCCTAGAGATTATCCGCTTTTATAGAACCGGTTATGGAAATTTGGGATACCATTATTGGATTTACCTTTCAACACATTGCTGAAAATCTAATATGGCGTTATCATGGTTTAGTTGTACAGTACTATTTAAATTATCCAGAAATCTTGGAACAGAGATTGAAAAATATGTTCAGATAATTGAAAATTCCGATTAAGTGAATGTTTGAATTATTGAAAAAGAAAGAAGAAAAAAGTTATTCTCCGAATGAAATTTAACATTTATATCATCAAATTTTTTTCAAACGTTTTATTCATGGTATTGTCCATTTTATCTTTTTAGGAAAAATGCGTCATTTTTTGTTTGTTTCCCGCTGTCCCCTCGTTTTTCTTCTGCTAAATCCTAAAATTGGATTTTCGAAAGGTAGCTTCTTATTGAAAGAGAAACCAATTTAAACATTTGTCAAACATAATAATTCTTGTTTTCAATGGAGTACATGGGTTACTGAATTTCAACATGTACAATATAATTATCATAGTCCTCCCCTCTTCATTTTCCGATGCGATTACAGGTTCAACAAACCTCTGACCACATAGGCGTCCATACCCAAGTTTGTCTGCATCGAAAAAGTCATTTATTTCTACTTCATTTACATCGATGTTTAATGCTACAAATTGATCAATAAAATCTTCCGTCATAACAGCGATCGGACTACGTTATCAACTGGGTCCCGCACAAGGCCTTATCTTTCAATGGATAGTCTCCCTAATA
The DNA here is from genome assembly GCA_963932145.1 of Acanthosepion lycidas. Lineage (NCBI taxonomy): Eukaryota > Metazoa > Mollusca > Cephalopoda > Sepiida > Sepiidae > Acanthosepion > Acanthosepion lycidas. The sequence goes on along the minus strand of OZ010610.1, from coordinate 63,217,517 downwards.
AAAAATGCTTTTAGTTTTACAATTATGTTAAATACTGTCGTACTGTCGAAAAAATAACATTAAAGTAATCTCCATTTAAGCAAAATTTGAACTGAAGATATAATTATTCGCTGAAATGAACATTAGAATAAATTTATTGCATAAACATATGTTGTTAATTGTAGGTGAAACGCACAAATACAATAATTTAGAAAAGTTATATTGATCAAAAATACCCACTATATATTTCCATGAATATAAAGATATTACATTAGCTAAACTCGTAATTAAAAATTAATAAAAAGTAAAAAGTTAATAAAAAATAAATATATATTATATTTATATAACACACACACACAAGCACACATACAGACAAACACACATACATATATAGTTCACTGCTACTCACAAGCAGGGTTTTTTTTTCTCCTGTGATGGCCACGCTGGCAAAAACTAGTCCAGGCACCTAATTGCAATAATAAAACAAAAAAAATATTAATATAAAACCCAGTGTGCTTGGAAATTTTAATTTTTTAATATTTTTTATTGTTTAAAACATATATATATATACAGGGTGTCCCAAAATAATGTATACACTCTTTGAATCGTTATAACTTATTCAATTTATGTATTTTGACTTGTAAATAAGATTAATACAAGAGAAAGAATACATATTTAAAGAATTTGAGAGTAAAATACACAAAAAGCATAGAAAATTAACTTTAATAAGATAAAAGCTATTTGGGGCAATTGCAGAATGTTCATATAATGATCAGTTCATATCAAGTGCTCAAACTGGTTGCCGTTCTGTTCAATACACTTTTCATATCTTGAAGAAATAGACCAACAAACGTCTAGTATCATTTCCTCTGGTATTTGAGCACATTCTTCTTCAATTACTACTCTCATTTCAGCAATTGTTTCAGGTTTCCTGCTGTAAACTTTGTCTTTTAGAAACCACCACAAAAATAAATCCAAGGGTGTCAAATCTGGTGATCTAGGTGGGTATTCAATTGTCCCTCTTCTTCCAATCCATCTGTTTTGCATATTTTCATCCGTATAAAAAATGTATTATTAACTATTAATATTTAAAGAGTGTATACATTATTTTGGGACACTCTGTCTATATATATATATATATATCCTTGTGCAGGTATGCAGAAAATAGAAAAGAACACGTTGGGTGCATAATCCGGGGTTCCTTAGTATTTTTGTTTTTATTTTTAAGAAGACAGTGCTCCATACAGAAGTAGAGCTTATATTATAATAATATTTTTTGTTTAAAAATATGATTCCTTCGCTACATAAGAGTTCTCATGTTTCAAAAACGAGAGAGTTCTCATGTTTCAAAAGAGTTCTCATGTTTCAAAAACGATATATATATATATATATATATATATATATATATATATATATAGATATATAATGAAAACTTACCTTCGTTAGTCAGGTGGGGTAACAGGCACCCAAAGAAGACAAAGTGACATCTGAGCTACAACTGCGAATCACGCCGCCTGCTACTCACACTCACTGAGTCAGAAGAGTATTGGAAGGGAGCCAAAGAAACAAATTACCAAGTAGGAATTTGAGTACTTAAAAAAAATGGGGTTAGAAAATCCCCCATGTGACTGATGCAAGGTTATGCATGTAAGAATATTACATCGCCAGTAAAAATGAATTCCTTCAAAATTCAGTTGCAGTATAAACGTTTTATGGCCTTGATCCATCGGCAGAATGAACGACGTAACGTTGGCTTGGAAAAACTTTGCGGTAATCTTTCCATTGTCTGATTTTCCTCACTCGGGTGCACAAAACAGTTACCCAAAAGCAAATGTGCTTTTTCTTCAATGCACAATTCCCTTAAGTCTTTTTCTCACAGAAGGATCAAAATGATTCTGTAACCAATCTTGGAATATTACGGTATTTACTCAGTCTTTTATTCCGGTGGCTACTGACAGCATGTTCTTATCTACCCCAAGGAAGCATCTTGGGTCTTTGTATTTCCCAAGGAATTATAACGGTATTTTAATGGAACCCATGATACTTTTAGACAAGCACTTATTGTGACCTTTTCCTTTGCTTCTTTTAGTCCCCCAGTTAATTGATTCTTAATCCTTTGAACCCCGCCGCTGTGTGAAAGTACAGATACACGGACTGTCCTTCCCGAAAACATTTTGTTTTATTACAAAATAATCGTTTCGTCACTATTAAATATGTATTCATGAGGATAGCCATCGGTGATTTCATTAAATATTTTGAATGAATTTTGAACGAATTCGTCTACCAAAAAGAGATCCGCATTAGCCATAAATGGTTAGACACTTTATGAGTAAATAAGATGATGAATTTCATGCCCCCCTCCTCTTTTTCTTGTTGTTGAAACCATAAATATAAGGCACTAGCAACTTTTGTCGATTTGTTTTTCTTTCCCACCACCATAACGTAGCTTCCCTCTGCAATTTCTATAAACACTTTCATGATAATTCTTTCTCTATGGTATCAAGATTTTATTAATTTAAGTGAAGTACTAGAATGGTGGCAAGTTTTCATCATTTTACAGTTAAAATGGCTATATGTAACCGCAAGTTCTATGCTAATAATTTCTTCGCTCGTACTTCTCGCCTGTGGAGCTGTCTTCTGACTTTCCAGTCAACATTGATCTTCAAAACTTTAAACGCAATGTCAATCGTCTTCTTAATTCCTGTTCTTTTATTGATCTCTCTCCTTAATATTTACATTATTTACATTATTCGGACTATTGTCCTCATCTTTGTCGCCATATTTATTACAACGTTTCGGCCGTTGTACGCTCCGGCTTTCTTCAGGTTGGAATGACGAACTGGACCCTTTATTTCGCTCACTGGGGTAGACTGTTCTAGTTCCACGTACCATGTTTAATGGATGTCAGTTTTCAGTTAATTTCCCTCTGAAAGTTCTCCACTGCCTTAACCAGGTATTGAACTCACACTCTTTGGGTCCTGTCACTGGATCTAACTAACGCCTTTGTGCCATGTGTATGAATTCCTTTGTATGAATTTCTGGGTATTATAAACCTAATGTCTTCAGCAACTTTTTTTATTACCAGTGCTCATATTGCAATTTTGCTATTATCAATACATGTTTTTACAAGAGCTCATATTGCAATTTTGTTGTTATTATCGCTTTTCTCTGGCATTCCTTACTACTGGTTCCCATATTGTATTCATTTCTATGCTTGGTTGGCTCAGGAGATTTTTGTGGCCTAGCATATGTGCTGATTCCTTAAGTTTACAGGAAAAAGCACATGGCTTAATTTGGCTCGTAGAGAAACAGCCGTAACTCCAGTTTTCCCTTCGGGAAATATTACAAGTAAGTTTCCCTCTTCTTACACACCGTTTGTTGTTGCATATATGTTATAATTACTCTGCGTGGGACACGTGTATGTATCTAATTTTGTGTACAACGTAGCATTGTAAAACTATTTGAGAACTAAGCATGTTTGTCTTTCTTTTTCCATTCAGCTATTCCGTTACGTCCGTGAAATATCAGTGCTGGGAGAAACGTAAATGGGAGAATAAATCTTTTGTCCCTATCTCGTTACAGATAGATATTAACATACTGAGATAGATAGATAGATAGATAGATAGATAGATAGATAGATAGTCTCATCTCTCGTTACAGATAGATATGAACATACTGAGATAGATAGATAGATAGATAGATAGATAGATAGATAGATAGATAGATAGATAGTCCCATCTCTCGTTACAGATAGATATGAACATACTGAGATAGATAGATAGATAGATAGATAGATAGATAGATAGATAGTCCCATCTCTCATTACAGATAGATATGAACATACTGAGATAGATAGATAGATAGATAGATAGATAGATAGATAGATGTGTGCGTTTTTCATTCATTTATCCTCTTTTTATATTTCCTTCCCTCAGGTATAACTATTTTAATCCTTTAGTTATTTTCTTTAAATGTCTGTCTTTAATAACCTTTCGCTCTTAGGTGTAGTAGAAGAAAAAATTGATAACAAAAGACGATTCATCAGTGTAGAAAGTCAATAAGATAAAGAATATGTTTAGAATTGTAAAAGAAAAAGATAGTGAAGAAATAAAAGAGTTTTTTTTCTTTTTAATCCGTGAAAGAAGTGAAGCGGGAAGATTAACGCCAAAGACAGGAAGGAAGGCCGAAGAAAATTCTCAGGGAGATGCAAATGTTTGGAAAACTCCGTTCTTTTTTGAGACTTTCACTTAGTTTAAAAGAAAGCAGATTTTATTTCGAGCTTTTTCGAGAACCTCCCGCGTCTGACGCAATTTGCTTGGCGGCTTTCAATGAAGCTTTGCTTCCAAACTGACAATGTCGATGTCTTTTTTACTCTCTGGTGACCCGTGGATTTTGGGCGCGTTATTTTCTTTACTTTATTTGTCTTGTTTTCTTTATTTTTCCTTTCTTAGTTTTACCCTTTCCTTTCTCTCTCTCTCTCTCTCTCTCCCTCTCTCTCTCTCCCTCTCTCTCTCTCTCTCTCAGCCTTTCATCCTCAATAGTTCTTTTGCTTTATCTCTTTTCTTCTCTCCCGCGCTTGTCATTTGTTACTTTCTATTTATGTCCTTATTTATTAGTTTAGATCAATTATGTTGCATACTGTTATTGATTTCTATGTAGGTCCCCAATGTGCACACACTTACACACTAATGTTTACACACGTGCACACGTTTGCAGATTTGAAGAAATCACTTTCCTTCTTCGTCCCTCGCAAAAGTTATCGCTCACTCTTTTACTAAGAGACAGACACCAATAAACACATACATTAGCACACAAACGCATTAAGAGCACATACCATCTCATATCTATACAGTTTTACTTTTGCTTATACCGCCACACAATTTCATATGAATCATAGCGGTGCGCAAATGCGAAGTAGTACACACACATACACACACACTATCTATCTATCTATCTATCTATATATATATATATATATATATATATATATATAAGAAATTGTCCATTTTTCATTTCGTCTTACAAGTTCCTCAAAATTGTTCTTGATATATAAATATACATATATATATATTTATCTCATATACATATATGTGTGGGTGTGTGTGCATGTGCGTGTGTGTGTATAGCTACCTGCACATATATTTATGGTTTAAAATGAATTTTTAAAAATGAAAAATCTTTCCTGAAGATTTTATTTTTATTTTTATTTCAAGATAATAGCTTAAATTTAAATTAAATTGTTATGCCTAAATGTAATTTATTTCTCTTGTTTTGTAAGCTCATAATAATAATAATAATGGACTATTCCATACTTGATAAATACTGCACCTCAGGAGTCAGTAGTTCAAGCGGAGTCAGTAGTTCAAGTCGAGTTAAGAGTCGAGTCAGAGGCAGTCCGAAACAGAGTCGCGTTAAGACAATTACTGCAAGACATTGGAATAGTGATACTGGTCGAGCTACATTGTTTTCTCTACTAAACCTGATTGTTCATACTAACACTTCTACTTCTGTGTATATATTCCTACTTGTAATATATATGTGTTATTCCAAATCTGTGTTCGGGTTCTTCTTTATTGGTTCTACCTTGGTACAAGGAACCGGAACATAACACATATATATATTAAAGAAAACAAAAACATTGGTATAACCAACAGACAACTTGCCGAGTGGTTAGAACGTTCCCTTTCTGACCATGACTCCCGAGTTCGAATCTCACATAATCGATTTGTCAAGAAAGTGACTTTTTGAAATTATCGATCTGGTTGAGGCGGCCCCAGCGTGCAGCAACTTTGGAAAGTGCCTAAAAACCATACCACGAGTACATATACGTTAAATATTAAATGCTTGTATTGACAGAAACGTAGAAGTTACGAAAATGCAAGGCAAAGATAATCAAACCATATGATGCTCTCCTCCACACATCCGCAAAAAAAAGCTACCAACATTTGATTTTGTAAATGATACTGAAATTCCGAAGTAATAACTTTCTTCGCTATGTGAAACTCATAAAAACACCAAACGAAGATGGCATAGTAACAGATAGATGATACAAATTCGCATCACATACAGTTACTAAATTCTACGGAAATGATTAGAATATCAAAACTCTAATCTTGGAATAGTAATTTGACTTTTTAAGATGGAGATGAAAAGAAATTAGCAGTTATTTCACTATTATATGCATTCATAGATCTATAGGGGCTCTCGACTAATTCTTTGCTGAAAACGAAGACTTAATTTGTCCGTTTTGTCATTATATCTGATAATGTTGCTAAGTTGAAAACAATGACTACCATTAGTTCTCAAATCACAAAACTTAATTTTCCATTTTTCCGATACATTAACTTCTAAAACGTCTATGTAAGTCAAGCGAAAAAAATTCTATAGAAAAAAATTAAAAGCGAACATAAAATAAAATAAAAATGTACTTAAAAGCAACAGTAAAAAAAAGTTTGAAGTGGGATCAGTCAGTTATGTTCCATGCGTGATACACTTTTAGACGATCATGTATCTTTCGATACATGACTGACGAGGCAGATTTTTCTACCGCAGTAGGTTGCCATTTCTTTGTGTTGCCATCCAAGGCAATTGGTCTAGCAAACAATCGGATCTGTCCTGCTATTTACCCATAGCTGGTGAGGAGAAGAAAAGGATTCATACCTTTCCCAACGGTATTAGCACGTAAGTGAATGTAATGGATTCTTTTAGAATTCGATTCCTCAATCCGAGCCGCTCTCTATTATTCCACCGTGCCTGCAGTAAATAATGGATCTAAAATTGCTCATTTTATGAGAAGATCAAATAAAAACAAATATATTTGATATCAGAATCGTCAGATGAACCAAAAAATCTTGCATGATCTAAATTGGTGAAATTAAAAATTATGAAGAGAAATGAAAATTTCAGAAGAAAAAAAAGGAAAGAAGTTCAGTAAGCCATCCATTTAATAAAGGGAGATAATATTGGAGTGATGCGTTTTCTACGGCTTATCAATCTTTTGCAGGTTATTTTTTGGTGGTGGGGAAAATAATAATGATTTACTAATTAACCCATAGCGGAGGGAGATGATGTTGTTTTATAACTAAGCAGAATCTGATAAACAAACAAGACATTATAATGTGGATATAAAGTGGGAATCAATTCTATATTACAATCAAAGTTAATATAACCCAACTAGAATTGAAACTCGGCTCTACCGATTAACAATTCCGATCTATTATCCATTACACCATTCGTACATCTAAGCTTAGGCACCAGGTATTCCCAAGTGGTCACCCATCAAGATACTGACGTTGATTAATTTCGCTGATTGTATGATTCAATATGCTGTGAACGTAAGCCATCGGTGACAACATTAAATACCCCGAATTAATAATGGCATACGATAAGTTGGAGAGTATTTAATAAAAATAAAAACTATGAAAAGCATGTAGCAACATTCTGAAAAAGTAAAATTTATAATTAATGTATGTAAATATATAAAAGAGTGGATACACAGGTTAACTCCGACTGGCGACAGTCTCTTTTAGGAACGCAATATTCAGGCCATCTGTATGGCAGTGGTTCGAGTATTTATAAATTCTTCTTAAGAGGACATTATGTGTAGCGAGTTCAGCTATTTCCGGTCTGTTGTAGTATCCTAATGCTTATTGGATAGGCGGGAACGCTTATATTTTAGATTATTCTATACCATACCATAAAACTATATTTTTTTTATATGTTCTTAAAACTATATTTTACCATATATATATATATATATATATATATATATATATATATATATATATGTGTGTGTGTGTGTGTGTGTGTGTGTGTGTGTGTGTGTGTGTATGTGTGTGTGTGTGATTTCTTAAGAGATTTATTTTTAATCCAACATTTATTAATTCAAGCGCTATTCCTAGTGGATACTCGTATTTGAAATAAACGTTCTGTTTTTTCAAACAATGTATATTACATCTCTACCGACCTTCGCACTCGAGAAATTTTCTTTATGAAAATTTCTCTTGCTTCTTCTTCTGTGGGGAGGATTGCCCGGCATTCACCATAGGAGGACTCGTACTACATAACCGTTCAGTACTTTTTTCTTTGTTTCTAACGATATATTTTTCTGTTTCTTAATACTTTGCTCAACTTTTAGAAGGCATCTTTCGTTATCCCAATTCGCCTTCGGATATCCGTGTCGCACTTTCCTGTCCTATTTCAGTACGCTTCTCAGATATCTAAACTGTTGCACTTGTTTGGTTTCGTTATCTCTGATTTGTAATTTATATGTTGGTCTTTTTCTTTTGCTAACAACCATCTATTCAGTTTTCTTTCAATTGATGTTTAGTCCTTTTTTCTCGCTTTCCTTTGCAACATTCCATAATAATTCTTGTAGTTTCCTTTCTGCGTCTGCTATCAACACTGTGTCATCTGCATATCTTATGTTGCTCAGATTGTGGCCGCCAATAATGAATACTATCAAGACTTCTAATCTCAAATATCTCTAATTTTGAGGCCAAAAACCCAAATATTATTCGCCTATTTCTATTTTGAGAAAAACGCTATTTTGTTAATCATATTAATGGCTGTAGTTTTCCTTCTATCATTGCAGCCCTTTCATCATTTTCTTTTAATCATTTCAAGATTAAAGCAAGGCGACAATGCTACTAAGACGCAAGGGGATTACAAGGAATGAACGATAATGAGAAAACTTTAGTGGGGAAAAGTGAGGAAAAGGACAGTAAAGGAACTGGATTCAGGAAAGCAGAAGATGGCGATTGAGGTTGCATTTAAATTTTTGAAGATTGTAGGTGACAGGGAAGTAAGTAATTGGAAATGAGTTTCACAGGAGAGAATTTTTTTCTTGTATTTAAAGCAAAATTAAATGTCGTTTTCCTGTTATTTCAACTATAATTTGTTTGATTGGAAAACTGAAGAGAGAAAGAAATAAAGACCATATTATGTATTTTCATTTTAAGAAAGGTAAAAACACGACCCAAAAGGAAAAAAAATACGCTTTTTATAATGCAATTCATTGGATAGAGGAATTGTGTAATGGTTACCACTGCAAAAAAATGATATCAGCAAGACGGGTTCAAGTTCCGGTGTTGCGTTTACATTTGCACAAATACTCTCTACTCCAGAATTTCTGGAGAAGGCACCCGGAAACCACTGGCATGCCTTTTCCAAGAAGTCATTGCAATTCCAACTACATAAATAAAAGTTGTCAGTGGAGAGCCATGTTCTTTCTTGACTTTTATTATATTTATTGTTTTCTTTCTTTCTTATATATTTATTATATTTCTTCATTTATTTTACTTATTTATTTCGCAAAATATTTATTTTATTTTATCTTAAAAAACAAATACATACAATAAAAAATAAGAAATAAAATTAAAAAACTATTAAAACAAATAAAAACAAATTCAGTACTATGAATAGTCTAAAATATTAACCTATACAAAAAAAGAACTTGGAAAAGCCGATTTACCTTTCCCCCCACCTCCTCAGTGACCTATATATAGATCCCACACTAAGAGAAGTAATATATGATCTGGTGACTTTGCAAGTATAATTACTACTAACAAATATTGGCGATTTTAGTTGTAAATAATTATACTTATTTCTCTTTTACTCTTTTGAGTCAAATTATATTGCTTGTTTTTATTTTTTATTTTTTTGTTTCTTATTTTATTTATTTATTTATTTATTAACGTAGTAAAAATTTGTTTATATCACTTATTTAACAGTTTTGTTTTGGTTTGAGAATTTAATTAAAGCTATTTGTTCAATTTTGGGGTTGATTGTTGTAGTTCATTCTAACTATTATTTTGGCGGGAACAGTTTTTATTGATTACCTTTATTTGGGATTGGTTTGTTTATTTATTTACTTGGATGGATGAATTTAGGTCAATTTATTTTACTTATATATTTTCTCTTTTCGGTTTTCGATTTTTAAGTAATATAGTATTTATTTATTTTTTTATTTCAATTTTTTTTTTTGTTATTTTGTTTATTAGTATATTTATTTGTTTTTATTTTATTTTTTCCGTTTTTCATTTTTTAGGTTACGTAGTAAAAATTTATTTTCATGTCTGCATTTTGAGATGAGCTCGGATCTTTTATTTAATAATTTATTTTGGTCGGGGAAAGTAATGATAGCTATTTTTTCCTCCAAGCAAAGTTTGCAAGTTTTTGATTGGTTGTTGTAGGCTGATGATTCATCAGCCTACAACACTGTTAAATAAGTTAAACAAAACTGTTAAATAAGTGATATAAACAAATTTTTACTACGTTAATAAATAAATAAATAAATAAATAAAATAAGAAACAAAAAAATAAAAAATAAAAACAAGCAATATAATTTGACCCAAATAAATAAACAAACGACTTCCGGTAAAATAACCGCCATAATAGAATACCCACAATGCACCACTAACCCGTATATATATAAATAGCCGAGAAAAATAACAGCATATGTGGCCTGACGATTGCATATAGCATGAAACAGACTGTCGCCTCTAAGTGTTGACTTCTATGTCCACTTTTATATTTACACACGCTCTATCTCTGATATTGAGCACTTTATTCCATAAATATAGCCCACCTTAAGACTATATATATATATATATATATATATATATATATATATATATATATATATATATATATATGTATATATGTATATGTATATATATGTATATAGGGAAAATCTTATAGTTGTTCCAACGAGAGAAAAATGTATATTTAAAAAAAAAAGAAACCGTAAATGTTTTTCGCTATAATGTGTATTTGTTTTAGTATATTTATTTTATTCTTCATATTTCTGCTACACGCGTTTTCGATATCGTGACCATTTTCAGGCAAATAAAAGGAATAAATTTGAATGTCTCATTGTTCGTTCTCTGTATTTGTTAGTGAGCCTTGAACTTCTTTCTGGACTGATGGCAAAAGTTAACCTGCATATTCCCTCCCCCATATATACATACTGTTTTATAATAAACAATCAGCATACACATATATGTATATGTGTATACACATACACACATACATACATATATATATATATCGAGTCCACTCCAAGCAAAACATACAAGGGGGGGGGGTTACTGGATGTGGAGGATCAGAAACAAAAGCATTACTAATGAACGATAACAAAAAGAGTAAATCAGGAGGAGGGGACAGTAGATTACGATTGACATTGCATTTACATCTTTGAAGGTTAAAGTTGGTTGGAAAGCATGGAGTCAGAAGGAGGTTCTCCGAGCGAGAAGCGCGAAAAAAGAAACTATTAGCATAAAACCTACCGTTCCATCTGGCCAACTCAAATGTAAATTGATGAAATCTCGACACCAGGGCTTAAATTTCAAAAGTTTTGGTTCCATAGCTCACCCGAAAAATTACCATGAAAGTATTTATATATTTATAAAGGCAAATTGAAACATTACTACGGAGATGGGAAAGAAATTATGGCATTATCTTGTCTATAGAATAATAAAAATCAATGTGTTTTTTTTTTCTGAAAGAAACTATTTTTCTCCAACCAACCATTAATTATTAATTTGGTGTTGCACATTGACGTAGTCAATGGGAAATCTGTTCTTGAGAAAATGGTGTCAACAAAACTCCTCACAATTCAAGGACCTTTTGAACAATCATTGCAGAATAAATGATGGCAGTTTTCTGAAGGTCTACAATCTTGGTCTTAACTTCAATTTTCCCTAAGTGCTATTTCAACTTTCTAAGCGGCTGTCCAAACGCATTCATTACGACATGAATTACTTCAACAGTTTCATAGATTTTTCAACTCTTTAACAAGAATGTGGTTTTTTTCAATATTTTCAATTAATTATCATTATTAGTAGCAGTAAAAGTAGTACCATTAGTAGTAGTAGTAGTAATAGTAGTAGTAATAGTAGTAGTAGTAGTATATTTTGATGTCGTACAATGACGTAGTGGATAGAAATTCTCTTCTTGAGGTATGCTGTCAATAAAATTTACAATTTAAGAACTTTTCGGAGAATCTTCGCTGAGTAAATGATGGCGGTTTTCTGGAATTCTACAATATTAGCCTCAATTCCACTTCTCTGTAAACGCATTTTTGTTTTCGTTTTATATGTGGTACTCATTTCGCTCCCATGTTTTATAGCTTCTTCAATTCCCTATCCGGACATATTTCAATCTTTTCAGTTTGTATCATGTTGAACAGCAAAATCAATAATTTGACATTAACTATTTTTCTTATCTATAAAAATACGGTCGGGTTTTCATGTTTTAATCAACGACATGATCTGTCGGGATTAAGAAATGCCATAATATCTTGCGATTCATTTTCTGTTACTGCCTCTGGCTAATGTTTATATCAATTCTCTTTCACAATGAATCCAAACTTACATAAATCCAAATAGATTATCCTACTAATCGAATCATGTCGTTACTTCCACTCCTTCTGTGCCAACTTGTAACATTCAGCGAGTTAATTGTCTCATCATCTTTTGCCCATACATCCTAAATTTGCTTTCTTTATCCTGTTCTTGCTTACAGTTATTCTGATGACATGCTCCTGTGCTGCAATTATGAGTAACAGAGTTTCTCTCTTTAGAAAACCATCTTTTACCACCAAAGTCACTTTTAATGCCCAGCAACTGTCTCTGTCTGCTGAAAAAATGACAATGACCGTTTTTTTTTTTCTTTTAACTTGACATGCCGTTTCTCGTTATGATACTTATTTGCTACAATCACTCGTACAATATTTGGCGCATTCAAATCGTCATCTACTCTACGTGCTGCTGTCAGAAGCAATCCGTGAAAAATCTTAACACAATTCTCAAATCCTAGAACAAGCAATTACACGACTTCTTCAACATATATTAAGATTCTATCTGTTTTCTTTCTTGGAATATGCAACCTATCGACATTCACTGTTTGCATTCAGAGCCTGATGCATATTTATCAACTTCTATCGATTTCTTCTAATTCCACTCTAAGAATATTATCATTATCATCATTATTATTATCATTATCATCATAATCTTTTTTTACCCAAATTTGTTTCATAATCACATTCCGTGTCGTAAGCAAAAACTTAGGGCAAACGAAGGATATGATTTTTTTTGCTCTTATCACTAAATTAAAAGAAAGAAAACTATTAATTAAAACTTAAATGTACAAACCTCTTTTTTAAGTCAGGGACTCTGCTTCTTAGAACTATTTTTGGGGGATTTCCTGGAAAGATGGCGTATCAGGGTTTTCATTGATTTGCACTTTAGTTCATTTCTTTATCAGACGCAAAGCTCCAACCACAACAGTTGGAACAGTTTTAGATATCTGATGCCGCATTTCTTTTTCTATTTCCATCGCCAGGTCCAGGTGTTTGCTTAGTTTTTCAAAAAGATTCGCAGAAATGTTTTTGTCTCTTGGTACATTCATATCAATCCGTGTTCATTTATTTTTTTCATTTGCTTTTAATGTCGTGGCGATTTTTTTGAATGGTTCGATCTGTATTGATAGAAAAATCCCAGAGGATGGTAACATTTCCTCTCACAACAACATATTCAGGATGATGTTCACACCAGTTTACAGCTGTTTTATCCCGAAGTATTCCAATGTAGATATTGACCTACCCTGTCATGATGGTTTTGGTACTTATTGGGTGTGAGTATTGTTATGTGGTGTGTGAGAGAGAGAGAGAGAGTAAATAAGACTAGTTTTGTTGTCTTCGTTTATTCTATTTACTTCTAATAATGTGACTTTTTACTCCCTTTCGTTTTGCTTAATAGCGTCAACTTTCAGAATATCCCAAAGCTGTTTTCTATGTCATTCTCATAATTTCCTGGTTGGCCATTTTATGCTTTTTTGTAGTTTAATATTCTCCATCGTTTTGGTACTTCACTGTGGTGTAATGGTTAACAAAGTTACAACTAATTGGTGATTTGGATTCTCACTTGGGGTTTCCTACTTTCGACCTTGTGCCACATCTAAGCTACTGAATACTGACCAGGCTAAAAATTGCTTAACCTCGTTGATCAAATGAGAACCGGAGTTTCAATGTGATATGGCCACCACAAGCCTTGTTGGCAATGGTTACGATCTCATGCTACTTATACTAGCAAAAGTCCTCGACATGTAGTGTAGGGCGGGTTGATTTTTCATTTCTTTTAGAAAATCACCATTGCACTAAATAGGAAAGCTGGGGTTTGATGTGATAAGTACTGCCGCCAAAAGTTAGATTCATAGCTTTTACCAATTTTTGAACATTTAGTTTTGAATATCGTCTGAGAAAATGTTCAGAAATGCCTAATTTCCACAGGTTTTTGCTTCCAAACTTATTTCAAATGTTATTATTTCAAGAATAAATCCGAATAAAGTTGATATCTTTTGTATTACATACATAGAATAGAAAATATATTCAAACCAAACTTCTTATCATGAATCAGCACAATGAAAATAAGAATTTTTTTACTGTATTCGGTAAGTAAATCTCATGTAAAAATATGGTAAAAGATTAAAAAAAAAAGCAACTCAAAGAAGAAGATTCGTCAGATCATTTGTTAGATTATAATTAATTAAAAAATAGATAAAACTGGCTACAAATTATATGTGAAAATGTTTTTAATTTGCTTTGTTTATTGAAAATCACGCTGAAACATGACTGTATAACATATGACATCGTAATATGGCGAAATTGTCCAGTATAATTTCTCTTTGAAGTAAATGAACATATTATTTGATGGCACAATGATTTAGTAATTCTGTGCATGTGCCATGCATCTTGTCTATATACAATTTGTGAAGTTTTAGTAAATTATAAATTTTATAAGTCTGTGCTATAAGGCTTTCCACCGGAATGAAATTCCAACGCTATGATTTTGAACCTAAACTTAATCTTTAAACTCGTTTCCTCAAAAAAAGGTATTGATTTAAAAAAAAAAAGGCTTTTCAATTATTATTTATCATGTGAAACTCCAACTTTCAAACTGAGTGCAATAACACGGTTCCAAAATCGACCTGCCCTAATGTAGATGTGCTTCTGAACTGACAGATTACAAGACTTACCTGGAGTTGGATCGGAGATGAATGATGCTTGATTTCATATTTTATGGGTAGATAGTTATTGCAAACATTGCACATTTCTCCGCCCCAGAAAACATTCTAACGAAGACCCTAAAATTTTGTATAAGATTTTGTAATTTTTATTTTTTACTAAAAATTTAGAGAATGTTCGTTCAAAACATTCATTAATGAAAAGGTAACTGATATTTTTTTATCTTTTGTTATCTCCCTTGGTTTTTAAACTTAAATTATTATTTTTTTAATATTGTAACCACGTTTTTTTTTCTTTTCTTTTTATAATTTTAAGTAAAGTAGTTTCTTTGAGTTGGCCAAGTTTCTAGTTACACTTGAGTTAAGAATTTATAAACAAAAAAAACACTTTATATTTAATACGAGGAGAATTACATAAATATATATATATATATATATATATATATATATATATATATACAAAATTGGTAAAAAAAATTAACATACCGAAACCAAAAAATGCTCCATACTAAATGAAAACAAAGTTTTATCATCAAAATATTTATGTTATTATTAAGAGGAAAGATCAACGTATTTTTTTTAATATTTAATTAAAATTTTGTTTTTGATCCTTTTCAGAACATTTAAAATTTTAATTAAATTCTTGTTTTTGTTACATCAGCAAATGTACTATAAATTAGCATACAAAATTTTAGCGTTCTTTTTGCAAAAAGAAAAACTTCTATAATTATATTCTTCTTCTTTAAATATGTAACCGTTACTACACTTTTCCACCTCGTAACCGAATATATTATCTCTCCCATTCCAGACTTTTCCAAACTTGAAGCTGTTAGTATTCTAACAGACGAAAAGAAAGGAATGCGTGTAGATGCAAATGGAAAATATTAGATCCCCAGCCTATAAGAGATGAAGGACTTAGAGCGTTGTCAAAACACTGGAAGTGATGAACAATATATTTTTAAAAGAATTTTACATCTCAAAACCAGGGTCTGCTGGGGTTTTAAAAATTCCAAGTTCATGGTGGGGGTAATTCCAAGTTCATGGTGGGGGTAATTCCAGGTTCATCGTGGGGGTAATTCCAAGTTCATGGTGGGGGTAATTCCAAGTTCATGGTGGGGGTAATTCCAGGTTCATGGTGGGGGTAATTCCAAGTTCATGGTGGGGGTAATTCCAGGTTCATGGTGGCGGTAATTCCAAGTTCATGGTGGGGGTAATTCCAAGTTCATGGTGGGGGTAATTCCAGGTTCATGGTGGGGGTAATTCCAAGTTCATGGTGGGGGTAATTCCAGGTTCATGGTGGGGGTAATTCCAGGTTCATGGTGGGGGTAATTCCAAGTTCATGGTGGGGGTAATTCCAGGTTCATGGTGGGGGTAATTCCAAGTTCATGGTGGGGGTAATTCCAGGTTCATGGTGGGGGTAATTCCAGGTTCATGGTGGGGGTAATTCCAAGTTCATGGTGGGGGTAATTCCAGGTTCATGGTGGGGGTAATTCCAAGTTCATGGTGGGGGTAATTCCAAGTTCATGGTGGGGGTAATTCCAGGTTCATGGTGGGGGTAATTCCAAGTTCATGGTGGGGGTAATTCCAGGTTCATGGTGGGGGTAATTCCAAGTTCATGGTGGGGGTAATTCCAAGTTCATGGTGGGGGTAATTCCAAGTTCATGGTGGGGGTAATTCCAAGTTCATGGTGGGGGTAATTCCAGGTTCATGGTGGGGGTAATTCCAAGTTCATGGTGGGGGTAATTCCAAGTTCATGGGGTGGGGTAATTCCAGGTTCATGGTGGGTGTAATGTTACGCAATCTCAATTGCTAAACATCGGATATCTGGCAGGAGAAGATTTTGGTTGGTTGATTTTGTTAAGCGGCATATCAACACCTCTATGGGTTATTTAATGCCGAAATTTAAATATTTTGAACACAATTTTGTGGATTCAACTAAATATACACTATAAGTAGGTATTGTTGGTAATTTTATTATAAATATTTATTGTTGGTATTTTTATATAAAAATGTATTTTTATACTTTCGTAATGTTTTGTTTTGGGTTGGGGGTACTTTATTTTCCCATAGCTGGGGGGCTCTAACAGGAGCTACGACCCCGAGTCAGGGTGGACTTGGAAACAACAGTAATTAAGATGTCGTTCCATTCTCCACAAAAACCTCCCCATCTCTCGATCAGAAGGCCTTGCTGTTGTATGTAGTTTATCGACATACCCAGGACTAGAAGAAGAAGAAGAATAGTAGTAGTAGTAGTAGTAGTTCCCTTACAAACTCCCGAATTATCTTATATATAAAGTACGGTGTGTGTGTGTGTGTGTGTGTGTGTGTGCCCAAGCAACTCCTCCGCTTCCACTGGTCCGATTTCAATGATTCATAACTCATTCAAAAACCCTAGAAATGTCATTCGCAGAGAACGATTTTCAGATTCATGCTTGCCAGATTATTATGCGAGGTTAAAAATATATATTAATATATTATACTAGCCATTAATCATTACTTTCATGGTTCAAGGGGAGTAATTTTTTATTTTCCTTTTGTATCCAAAATTGCAGTGCACGTTTTTATTATAAACTAGCTTAAAAGCCGCCCTAACTGGCGGCATTTAAGCTAGCTCCTACGGAGGACTCTTGGATTGACCATCATCCCAATAGCTAGGGAGGAGTAGATGCTATAGGCATCAATAAACTACAGAAGAACTCAAAATTGATTGCTGCATTTAAGTATTGAATTAATGTTTAAGCTTACCTTTTAAAAGTCCAACGATAAATTCTTTTGCTGTCACTGAATTTAAAGATGTTTTCATGTACGTAGATCCTTATTTTCCGTAGAAACTATAGAAATTTTTTTTGAAATTATTTTTATTTCCCGAGTGAGAGAACAGGGGACAATTTATAAGATAAAATTAATATTGTGTAAAGATGGGAAAATAGGAATTAGAATTAGTCATGCAATCAACATTTGAAGAGTTAGAGAAACATAATAGATAATTATGTAAAAACCTATTTCATAAAATCTAAAATTGGAGCAGAATTATCCAACGAATTCTGGGGTTTAAAAGCCCCAATTCTACTTTATAGTAATTTATACGCTAAAAGCTCAATATCTGTATTATATATTATCTACTTCTAGGTAATATCACTCTTGAGGTTTGCATATCGATTTTAAAAAAGTATATTTCATTAATTAACTGTCCTTCTTTAGTGTTCTTTTCTTCAAAGATTGTTTGGATTTGCACATCAAAAATAGTTCTGTTTAAGGATGTTGTCTTACATAGTGCAGAAAAGTGTTTGAAATTTGCATTTTACTTGGCTTTCAACAAGTTGGCATCTATTTGTAAAACTTTCCTTAACTATAACAAGCCAATTTATGAACGAAATGTTCATTTAAAATTTTTGTTTCAAATATTTGAAGTGTTGAATATATCTTACTTTGCAAAGCGATAGCGAGCGGGCGAAGCCTGCTAGCACAGAATAAAAAAAAATCTGAATCTTGAAATTCGAACAGATCACAAAATCCAGACAAGAAACACAAATTTAGACATTCCAAAAAATGAAATAGTAAAAAAGCTAGAGAAGTATTTCACTTTGGCAAGGATGGCGAGAAGAACGTGAGTTTTTTGTCTGAATTCCTGGAATGAGCAGCTGTCATTATTTACGTTATATTCGGACTGTTGTCCTCATCTTTGTCGTTATCACAACCTCTCGACCGGTGTGCCCTCTGGCCTTCCTCAAGTATGTATCAATCTTGGCAACCTACAAGGAATTCCAAACCGCACCTTTTATTTAATCTCATGTCTAAGGAGATATCTTATTTAGTACTGTCCAGTTATTACTTGCCTGTTTCCACTGAGTACACACCGCCCGACCCAGGGATTGAACTTACAACCACTATGTCCACAAATTCACGAACCAACGCTTTTACCCACTAGGCCATTGTCCCCTAGATATGCACCTGAGGAAGGCGGGGCACACAACTGCCGAAATGTTGTGATAACAACAACAAAGATGAGGACAATAGTCCGAATGTAAATATATATTTAAAATAATAGGAAAGAACGGTGATATTCTTAGTTTTTATTTTTTAAAAAACAGTTTTCAATATGATCCGTAGAGCTTAGTATTATAATTATTTTTAAAAGATATGATTCCATCTCGACGCAGAATATCCTATGTTTCAAAACGGAAAACTCCAAATCTAGATTAATTTTAAAAATTAAATCTACAATACAGAGCTTTGTTCCATTATCAAACGATTATAAGAATAACTTTCTAAGAAATTAATTTACTTGATATTAGCAAAGACAATTTTAATATTTTGTTGGTGGGGTTAAAGACAGTTTAATTTTTATTATTACAAGGGATGGTCAGGTTCTAGCTATTAGGTTGGTGCAAAAATAATGACGTAACAATGTCGTTTTTTGACGTATTTTTTAACGTCAAAAAACGACATTATCACGTCATTATTTTTGCACCAACCTAATAACTCTTGCATCGCCATTTATTCGGTCAAATTAAGATGGAGGATTAGGGTGTCTATTCATTGGCATCTACTTCCCCTTTTTTTTCAGCAGTTATTTAAGATACTGTCTTATTTTTTAACATCGTCAGTCCGAATATAAATAGTCTAAATAAGGAGTTCAGTGTTATAACAGCCATCAAATGAGTGCGACAATATTTGAACGTAAGATAAAAGAATCGAATCCATTTAAACGAGAGAAATATTGAAATTGACTAGAATATTTAAGGGATTTATGTAATATTTGACGAGACATACCAACACTTTATATTCACTTAAAACAACTAATTATTGTGTTAAATGTCAATGAGAGTAAATATAATAAGGCAATTCTCTGTATAACGGTGTAATGACTAAAATTATTATTTCTTTTCAAGTGAGACCAGATTTAACACAAGTTGATGCTGCGCAAACATCTGAGTAATTTCTATTTTTTGTTTTTATTGCTAAGTAAAAATTCTCTAACCTGTAAAATTTGGCCGAAATGCCAAATGGTTTCATTTACGTTGAAATGTAAAAATCACTTAATTTAAAATCTCAGTTATCTCCCTTAGACATTCAAGGGAAATAAGCAAAAAAATATTTTAGGAATTTCTACCCTTTAACTGTATAATTATTTCCTTTTCTTTTCAATGAAAATATTTATCTTGTATTTATTGAATTGTTTAGAGCATAAAATTAACATTAATCCACTTCACTCACAAGAATTAAAAATTACATGAAAGCTGATAAAATTTAGTGAATGTTTAATGAAATTAATCTCGAAAATAAAAGCTTTTATTTGTATTTTTACTTAATAAATCGGACTAACTTCTAGATCACATATCTTTTGATAATTTTTAATAAATTGATGAATTTTAATAAATTGATGAATTTTAAATTAATAAAATAAAAGTAGTATTTATTATTACTATTATTATTGAAAGAGCACCACACCAGCAAAGTGACGCTGTGGGACAAATAAACAAAGCCAAATATATAATCTGTTCGTTGGGTCCTCTCTCAAGTGAAGACTGGTCTCTAAAATCTGGCTCTTGTGGGGGGCATACATTATTGTAAGTATTAGATGTGGGCGTGTGAGACGATCTGATCGAGGTGCTTGCTCTTGTAGGAATATTATTATTATTATTATTATTATTATTATTATTATTATTATTATTATTATTAATAATAATAATGATAATGATAATTATATAATATTATTAATAATAATAATAATAATAATAATAATAATAATAGTAATGAAAATTATCAATAAAATAAAAGGAATCAATCACATAAAGACGTTGTATAAAATAAATTAAATAAAAATAATAAAATCTCTCCCGGCATGCAACAAAAACTATTCCTGTCGGAAATACGGACATCCCACCAAAAGACGTTAAATTCAATCTCTTCACTACGAACCTTGGTACTGGCAACACGTGTCCAACTTCTCTTTGTGATATGGCTTGTAATACTACGGAGTAAATTTCTCCCTTTTATCAAATGTAATATAAAACAATTTTAACCTAAAAAATACACACGCGAATACACACAAAAATATAAATAAACTGTATGAAAGTAATATACAATTTACCATGCTTTTCCTGCTATTTCTTCGCGTTTTATTTTCTGTCCGTGAACACAAGGCCAATTTCTGCTGCTCTCATGTGAATAATCCTCCACATTCTAACTGACGGTGGATATTATTGCTTAATTTATGCACTCGGGTTGAAATGCCTCAATAATGACAAAGCAATCCTCAACTGGTTAGTGATTCGAGGTCCACTCTGGTCGGCTAAATGGTTTTCTTCATCAGGACTGGTTCAATAAAATGCATCCGTTGTGTTAATATGAAGAAATCAATCGTGCACGCCTTCTTTTACTTTGTCGTTGTACGCCCGTTGCATTAGGTCAGTTCCAGGTTACATGGTTTGCATGTTTCGCAATAATTCTTTGCTTTGGAAAACAGTTTCGTTTCTAGCAATTTGGGTCTAACGCTTGACACGAAGAAGCACTATGCGTTTGTTTGTTGCGAATGTTGATTTGGGTGACGCGAATGAATGAAGTCTACGGAGATTTACTTTATTCTTTATCTCTTGACCTACCAGCTAAAAGTTAAGATCCGAATGGAATCTGTATTGGCAAAAGGTGGTTTATTGTTGCATAGCTGTATCATGTCATTGAAGCTGAGGCATCAAGAGTGGCATCTTGAAATAGTTTTTAACTTTGGAGTAACTGCCAGATTTTTTTTAATCATCCGGGAAACATTGTTATACTTTATCATAAATTAATATGATTTGGCAAATATTTCTTACGAGCAATTGAGGTCTCTCCAACACCTGTATATTGCTTCAGAATGCGCTATATCGTGTGTTAGTTAGTGGGGTCCATTCGTGATGATCTGATGGACAAGTTTGGGTTGACAAAAGGTTTGATGCAGCGTTTACGTTAGAATGCGGTGAATGGGACGACTCCATAGGGTACGTTTTCATTCACAGTATCAGCATACGACCATAGTGCAAACTTATTGAAGACTACATGGTTCACATTTTTGGTGGAAGGTTTTTGCCATTAAGGACAGTTCTGTTTGAAACGGTTATTATTACCATTAGCAGTGATGAACTGAATTGATAATCGCGTCCGTTTTTGTGGTCGCCAAACATACGCGAAAGACTTGTCCTTCTACAAAAGTAACATTGAATTGATAATTGACACCCCAACAAATAATTAAGGGAGCCGGTTATTGCATATATTGTCTACGACCGAGGGTTGTCCGAAGATTTCTTCGAGAGCCCTGATAATTACAGATCTTATCCTTAGAACAGAATATCAAGGACGACAGACGACAAATATACAACAGTATACTAGATTACTTTGCTATGTACTTGGAGAACATTTAAGCGTTTATTTGATGCAGTATGGCCAACTGGTAAGTTATTCACCATGTCATATGTGCTGGAATGAGGCTTCGAATTGAGGTTAGACCGTGAAGTCTTCATCTCCATTCCCAACTGCTTGGACATAAGGAGTTGTAAATAAGGAGTGACGGGGAGAAAACCTACTTTTTGGTACTGTGGCGAGACTAATCACCTCGCCCTGTCGTTACCAAAGAAGTAGGCCTCTGGAGTTCCGCCTACGATTAACCAAAATACCCCTCACGCTGAAGCTTCTTGTTCCGCGACACCTGTAATGGGCATACTCGTGACTGAAACAGACTGTCGCCTCTGTACTTAAGCATCTCCACTACTGGCATTAGTTTGGCTTCAGCAACTTCGAAAGAAAATATTGCAACGCATATAACTGAAGTTATTTTATACTGCATACAAGAATTCTACCAATTCTACAAGTTTAGTTATGCTGAAAAGCTTTTGTTTTATTCATTTGATCACATGAAATATATTAAGATACCATTTAAGCAACTTAAGTAGTAATTGATGTTCCAAAATTAAGCAGCCCCAACACTGGTCTAAATTCTTAGTCGATTATTTAAAAATAAAAATTATGTTTTTATGTACATATATATTTGACTTGGAAAGATGTGTAGAAAGACGTGAATTGATTGAAAAAATAATGAAAGTGCTCAGTGTAAAGAATAAATCTTTCTTTATGCAATTATTTAGTGAACTTGATGATTTTTATCATCCGTGCCTTCAAGTGTGATACAAGTGCATATTTTGTCTTGTCGGACTTTCATACTTTCAGAAAACATTATCGACAAAGAACCTTTCATTGTCTGGTGATTTCCATTCTCTTGCAAGACGCATTCTTATTTGTCTTGATTTCTTTTTTATATAATCATGTATAGATATTTGTGATAGGATAAAGAACATATAGGAAATGTTTATCAATCTAACATCTTTCACTTTTATTAAAGCTTCAACAGAAAATGGTATATAGAGAAAAATAAATCCTGTATGAATGGGTTGTTTCTCATTGGTTAAGCAGGTTTCACGCTCATCTGACTTGTTAAGTATCATTCGTGTGTATGATTTAAGGCGTTCTGAACTCCAAGAGAGATGGCGTGTTTTTTTTCGAAGCTGCCCAAAAATGAAGGCATTTTAAGTTTAGCTGAAAACCTAAATATTGTTTTATCTATGTAGGCATATCATAATTCTATGTCGGATTCGGGTGATAATGTATATTCGTAAGTGTGTGTGTGTGTGTGTGTGTGTTTCTAGTAGTCCTTACTTATGTTTGATGGGTGTTCGATTGTTAATTTGGGGATTTATTTGCATAAACACCGGGTGTGGAAGATAAACATATGTTCGATTATTTAAAATTGAATTTAATAGATGTTTGGAGATATAGTGTTTTTGAGGTGTGCATATAGTTTGTAGAGTAGAGGCGGAAGTGAACAGTATCAAATCAAAGGAGCAAATGACAAAATTAAGCACACCGCGCAAGGGCTTCCCGCAGCCTTCCGGGTTTCAAGCATACTTCAAATTTTCAATTTAATAAAAAAATAAATAGCCAATAAAATCATCTCCCGCCACTAAATAAACACAGGCTTCAATCTGGAATCTACACGAAACCATAAAAAACAAGCATTCATTCAATACGTCAGAAGGAATGACAGCAGTAAAGAGACACGAGTCAACCTCGTCGTCTTGTCTTTCTCACCAAAGCAAGAGCGGGCCCCTTTGATCTTGTCTCCCAATTCCACTATCTCACTGAAAGAATATACCCCTCGATTTGCTTACATTCAAAGAGAAGAAATTTCTAACTTTCATTTCATGATAAGTAATTACAGTTAAAATTAATATATCTATATTAATTATTTGATTAGGATTGAATAAGAAACAAGTAGGAAATCTTTATAAAAACTGCTTCCACACAAGCAACACAAACAAAACAAACTTAAAATTAATGCAATAAAATCAAATATATAGAGGAGGTTCTCGACTTAAAACAGAATTCCGTTCCTAGGATGCGTCTGAACGCGATTTACGGTGTAAGTCGGAATGTGTTCCTAATTTAACTTAGTGATGACTTTCCTTCTCTCCGGAGCATCGCCTTCAGAAGAGGTTGCACAACGCTTGAGAACCATAATTAAAAGTCAATAAGATTCCACGGGGACAGCACAAACGAAAGAGAACAACAATCCAATATGGCATACTACCAGGAAACAAGATTAAAGGAGCTTGTGTCATTAAAAAAAAAGAATCATCGTAGATTGAGACTGTCGTAATCCAGGTACATGCAAAAGTTTTGGACCAACTACATAAAATTATTAAAAATAAAGGTGTATAATCAAAATAAAATGATTACGAAGTAAAGATTGTTTAGCAGCATACTTGTATATGCTGACCTTGAGAATTGGAAAATAAGTTATTACATTTTCGTAGTTACCGTGTAACAGAAGATACATTAAAATTATCGTTAAAATCTTTGCTGGACCAAAAATGAAGGTCTATAGTGGTCATTTTTAGTTCGTAATCTCTGAAAAAAGTTAATCAGTTCCTTTCTCGATCATTCTGTTTCTTGCACTTGTTTTACGGAAGAGAATTACACCGTCACATCTGTAAAGTCCGTTGTTCTTAATGTTGAAAATAAATCTTAATCGCCATAATAACAAAATTCCAACCAGTTCGCGTGTCTTAGCAGAATGAAACGCACCCATAGCAATACTAAATTATGCATCGTTTCTTTTAGTCCACAGACAACCATTATGATATAACATAGGTTTTTACGCATGCTTTATGATTTTAATCTTGCTATCGCTAATCGGACAGTAATCTTTAGATAAATTGATGACAGACATTCGGTGATGGACGGAAAAATCACAAATATCGAATTGGATGAACGTACAATCGTTCTTCCTTTTTTATATTAGTAAAAACCATTCTATGGCTTCAATTGTTTTATTCCACTCCAAAAGCATTTTTCATATATTTGCTCTTTCAAGGATACTTTTACTAATTTTACCGATATTACTTTTAGTTGAGTAATTGATTTCAGGGATTATTTTGTAAAATAGTTTTGTGGTTTTTAATTTTAATGAATACTTATTGTTTATCGAATTTATATATCCCATCATCAAATTTTGAATCCAGTGGCTATTTTTTTTTTCTGGTTCATTGTTGATATAATTTTTCCAACTGATGGGTGCCTTTTTATAAAACTTAACTTCTTTGTTAATAGGTTTGTGGTACTTATCCACATCGATATTTTAATGATTGTCCGTCTTGTTTGCTTTGATAATTATTTAATCTGATTTCTTAATCACTAAAACATCCTTTTGTATTTTTTTATTTATTTATTTTATTTATTTATTTTTTTTCGCTTGAGATCTAGTAGATTTAATTTTGTCGATTGTTGATCCTTTCCGAAGTCAATTAGCTTTTCGTCAGGTGGTGGTGGTGTTGTAGACTTAAATCCTAAAAGCTCGACTTTCTTTAGTCACCCACAAGAGAAATGAATTGTTGGTCACATGTACGCATAAAAATAAATATCTGTTGAAATACGTCAATCCAGATTAATTTCTGTTGTTGATTGTAAACTTTCCTTTTTTATTTTCTTCTGTTTACTTATCTTACATCAGGCATACATAATTTTTTAATAGTTTTAAGACCGTGTATTTTAATACAATTTTTTTAAAAATACAATAAATTCCGTTTATTTTAAATATAAAATAAAACCTTTAATCCCTGTTTAATTCAAATAAAAATATAAATCCCTCCAAAATAATCGTTTGCATCTTTTTTTTTTTTTTATTCCAATTTTTTATTTGTTTTATAGGTTTAGATCCGGCTATTTTTATACAGAGTGAAAAAAAATTAATAATCCCCGTTTATTTCAAATATAAAATATAAATCTCGACTGTTTTAAATAACGTTTTTATAGTTTAATCCGTTTATTTTAATACATATTTTTTTTAAATAATATTAATGCCCGTTTATTTTAAATATAAATTATAAATCCCGTCTATTTTTTAATAATATATATATATATATATATATATATATATATATATATATATATATATATGTATATATATATATATATATATATATATATATATAATAATAATAATGGACTTTCCCGTCGGTTTCGACGTATGAGGATCTGAAAGATTATTGATTCAGTTATGAAATTTTGTGCGATAATCTTAAGTGGCACTTAAGACCCGCTAGTGATTTACAAAGGGGTCCACATACATATATATATATATATTGTTTTTTTTTTTTTGTTTTTTTAAATAAGAAACAGTAACCCCCGTATAAATATATGGGTTGTACCAGCATTGAATTAACGAGATAATTTATTTAAAATTTAAATTAAGTAACAGTCAGTCTCTTCTCAGCAGTTGAAGATTGCGCTGTGCATGGAAATCCGAGTCATGCTACCGGTGAGGAATAATATGTATATTTATTAATAAATTAATTTATTAATAAGACGATGGCTGGCGTACTGGCACCAGTAAGCGTACCACACTTTGATTAGCACTGCTGTAGACTGCATCGACCAGAACATTGCAGAAACAATATATTAACAACAAAAACTGCAACTATTAAAAGGGGAAGTTCTTCCTTTTAAAAGTATGTATAAAAAATAATATAACTGTGACGTCACCCCGGCCTCTCTACCCCCGTGCTATCCTGTGACGACCAATGTGATTTGGTGTTGGTCGCGGCGCCAAATGTGACGTTCTAACCCTTGGCTCATTCGGATGGGAATCTGGTTAGATTCGGTATCAGCTTTGTCTTTCCCAGCTCGCCTCCAACGTCTGGTTACCGAAGTAACTGCTTTGATTTCTAGTCTAACCTACCCACGTTGTGATTTGATCTTAGGTAGACGAAATCAATCAGTCGCCGGGCCGTAATGCAAGCCGAATTCGAGCAAAAGTGACATCGCACAAGTATATGTAAAAGAAAATAAAGTAACAACTCGAAAAGTTCAAATGTGTTAAAGAAAAAATAACAAATATTTTTATATCTGGTTGCTGAATACAGGACTGCGTCTTCCTCCCAAACCGCTTCTATGGATACGTAACACTTTGCGTTTGTTAGGCGAGTCTTAATATCTTAAGTTGTTTTTCAATAAACTGGTTTTTGGTGTCTTCAGGCGATATTCGTAAGTCTAAGTGTGAGTCTAAGTCGTTCTTCAAAAATAAATTGTTTTTGGTTAGAAGTCTAAGTCGGAATGCGTGGATTTCTTTCAGTCAGCTTCCTGCGAGGTTGGTTTGCGAGCTCACAGCTCAACTCTGTCTGCTCTGTCCGCTGTCTGCGTCTTCTGCGTCTTCGTCTGCTGCCTGCGTCTTCTGCCTAACTGCCACCGTCTACTCCGTTTATATGGACGCCGACCAAAACCGGGTGTGGGCTTGTCGTGGATTGCGTTCATCAATAATTCCAAATCTACAATAAGGATTTTCTTTGTTTTCGGACAGGAAAATTTATCACTTTCCATTTTTGGAAGTCCATTACTTTCTGTTTTAGAGGGGTTCTTAAGGGAATTGTCCTCCCAAATTCTTCCTTTCTCATATTGGTATCTCACACCAATCCCCTCAGAGGGCGTCAACAGATTTCCCTTCTTTCTCATATTGGTATCTCACACCAATCCCCTCAGAGGCGTCAACAGGTCTCCCCTCCTTCTCATATGTTTACCTTCGACCACCGCTCACGCCACCACTCAGCCAATGAACGCTCGGCAGTGTGGGCGCGGCCAGTCTGGCCTCAGCTTACAATTATCGCTCAAAGAAAAAAATTATCTTCCTTTTTTTTTTCATGTTCTTTCTTTTCCCTGACTAGAACCCTACGACTCGTAGTGTAGTCCTTAATCTCTATCTCAACTGAATGTCATCTGGAATTTATCTACGAGATGTTTGCCAAGTGATTAACTGGGTGGTCAACTGAACGTCTTCGCACCCTGTCGCCAACAATCTGTCCGGTAACAAACTTTTATCATGTCCAGGTCTGGACATAAAACAGGTGTCTCTTCCCAAAACCAAATAATATCTCCGAAAGATAGTTAATGGTTTATTCTTTTCTTTTTTCTCTTTTCCCTTCCTTTTTTTCTTTGGGGTGGTCTCAGCTGATCTTTTTCTCGGTCGGTGCTCGACCTAAATAACGATTATCTTTTAGCATTTCGCCCTGCGAGCCACTTGACCAATTTGAAATTTTCATTTTTGCAATGGGCAGATTGCTATCTTTTATTCGCCGCATCATAGCATAAATTGATTCCGACAGATCCGAGATCTTACGAATTTCTTATCTTCTGCACAGAAAAAATACTTTTTTCGCAAACGAAAATAAAATCTTCACCACTTTTCTTTGTTAAAAAATATAACATCGCTCAGTATGTCTTTCGATTGTGAGGCCTTGTCATGTTATGCATCTTGATGTATATAACTTTGGTCAGATATTCCCATAACGACCCTGAGGCCGTATCATGCAACGCAACGAGGTATATATCTTCGGCCAAATGTTCTCATAATGATACTGAGTGTTTGTCATGGTATTTATCTTGAGGTATATATTTTCGGACAGATGATCCCATAATGATTCTGAGGCCTTTTCCTGCTATTCATTTTGAAGTAATAACCTTCGGCCAGATGTGCGCTTAACGACTGTGAGGTCTTGTAACGTTATGCAACGAGGTATATACCTTCGGACAGTTATTCCCATAACAACTCTGAGGCCTTATCATGCTATGCAACTTGAGGCATATACCTTCAGTTAGATGTTCCCATAATGATTCTGAAGCCTTGTGATGCTATGCAAAATGAGGTATATACGTTCGCCCAGATGTTCCTGTAACATCTCTGAGGGCTTGTTATGCTATGCAAAATCAGATATATATACCTTCGGCCAGATGTTCCCATAATGATTCTGAGGCCTTCTCTTCCTATGCATCTTGAGATCTATATCTTTGGTCAAATGTTCCCATTACGACTATGATGCCTTTCATGTTATGCAACTTAAGATCAAATGGTGCTGACGCCGTTGAGGAAAGGAAGTTACTTGAAATTGAGTGGTCTTGTGGAAAATACTTGCACTTAGATTTTTCTTAGCGCTATCAGTATTAAATTTGTTACTGGACAAAACGTTTTTAAAAAGAAAACGTTTGATAAATTACGGCATTAACAATTCCTTCATTTTCTGTATCGGGAATAATTAAATGTTAGCATGATTATAATCTAGTTATATTATTTTTTTTTTATATAAGATAGTACTGATATTTCCCTTGATCACAATGAAAATCTTATAAATAATGGACATTTGGGAATTGTATTAATAATTGGATAGTTAAAATTCACTTCATAAATTAAACTTCATTTAGTGTCTCTCCCGCCTCATTGCTCAGATAACGACGTATTTACTTTTTGTATCCAGTTCAAAATCAGGATTTCCAAGGTTGATTTACTTAGCTTGAAATTGTCACTATTTTGAAAATTAGCACAACGCCATATTTTTTACCTTCTTTTGTTAGTGTACTGTATGAAGTTAAATTTAGTTGCGTCATCAAAATAATTTAAAATGATGAAAATTCCCATTTGTTTCAAAAACTAACTTATTTTTAGCATTTTGTAGACGAACAATAATAATAATAATAATAATAATAATAATAATAATAATAATAATAATAATATTGAAAATTGTAAATTTTATGTAATTATTTTTCATTTATTGTTAAGTAAAAATACATTCACTGCTTCTTGACTTTAGTGCAATTTTCCTCATTGGTTCTTTTGATATTTTTGTTTAGCTATTTATTTATTTCAATTTGAATGTTTCTACTTGAGAATTGGGTCTTGATATGATGTTTGTGTTAATTCATGTCATGGTAAATAAGAAATTTGTTGAATACTGTATTTATAAACAAAAATGTATTGCGGTGACTTTGATAAAAGCTTAATTGTCGTGGTTAGAAGACATCGTCAGGGTATTTATGAAATGCCATGGCTTTTTGCGTGTTCGCATTATTATCTAGGACACTGGATATATCTATGCAAAAAGTAAACAGACGTTTTCCCGCCAACTACGGAAGTGCTACTATGTCAGAAATTGCAGATAGCTTTAATACAAGTGAAGGAACGAATGCATCACTACACGGTGCTGTAATCAGTGTTGCATTAGATACTGCATATCCACAGGCCAGTCGAAGCAAACCACGTTTAACTAATGTACGGCTACAAAAGTGTCAGTACGCATACATCAGTATTGGACGTTGTCAATATAAGAAAGTCGCTTGATACAATGAGTTTCCATTTCTTTTTAATAAGATGAACTGCAATAGCATCAGAATTAACATCAGATTAACTCCTTTATCGCAACAAACTTCTACAACGGCACAGCCACACAGCACGAATTCTATAAGAATAGCTAATATGAACATGAAGAATACTTCACAGCGTTGACCTGTCAACCAATCCTCACAGAGATTTTATTCCAGTTGGAAACATGGAATTTACTGTACGAAGTTTGCTTTGCAGGACCTTCAGCACATCACTTGCAGCAATTTAAATACTTGCTACCATCAGTTTCTGAAGAAATTTTGTAGGTCTTGTAATGGCCACACTTTATCTTTTAAGAGTTATTTTACGGGCACATGGAAAACGAATATTTTATTAGAGAGATTCTCATGAGTTTAATCATAATTGTATGCGGATTACTTGGATGATGCTTTTCTCCGGGTTCAATCACTGTTTGTTGATTTTTAGAAGACTTGATAATGATTTCTAATAGCAAAATATTTACATAAATGATTTCATTAAAAAAAACAAATTGTAAAAGATAAACGCATATCGTTTAGTGTCACCACTGATAAATTCCGTTATTACTAATACTTATACGATATCGTTGATGGTTTCTTAAATTTCAAGACATTTGATTCATAATGGTAATCTCTGACATAATCACTCATAGTTATTTTTATATTGAAATTATTTTATTACCATTTTTCAGACGACATAATATTTGTTTAGGGATTCAATTCTTTAACCAAATTCAAATAAATTTCAAGAAATATCAAGTTTATAAATTCCTACAAATTGACATTAGGTTGGTGCAAAAATAATGTCGCTTTCTCACATATGTTACCATGTGAGAAAACGACATTATTTTTGCACCAACCTAATACTATTTCTTGGATCAATCTTTATCAAGCTAGTCAGATTCTTATATAGTGTGATAAATAAAATCACATGGTATCAATTGAATATTAATGACAAAACTCAAAGCCTAAATTTATCAGAATACATGCATTTTTTTTAATTTCTATTTTATTGCTGATACTTATGTAGTTAGATGAGTAAAAATACATAGTGTCGATTATAATTAATTTTACGCAATATTGATAAAAATAATCGATTCCTAAAGATGACAGATTATTAGCATTTTTTACATTTCCGGATTATTGTTGATTGTAATCTCGTTTGATGCGTAGAATCACATGGTGTCACTAAAATTAATTTTGATCAAAATTCGTAACAAAATCTAAAAAGAGAAGAATAAACGGATTTTATTTTTGTCACAATGTGATTCTATTCATCAAATTACATAAGAATTAACAATAAATTGGAAATTTAAAAAATAAATTCACGTATACTCTAATATTTAGGGCCTTATTAGCGTTATTAATATTGCTCAAAATTAAATTTAATTGGCACCAGGTGATTCTACACATAAAATACACAGGAATCTGAAATGAGCAGAAAATGAAAAAAAAAAAAATAAACGTATTCTTCCATATTTAGGCTTCGGTTAGTGTTATTATTATTGTTCAAAATCCATTTTAACTGACACTAAATGATTCTACACATCAAACTACTTAAGAAACAGCATTAAACTGGAAATTTAAAAAAATGCCCGTATTCTAGCATCTTGAGTGTTCGATTATTTTTATTAATATTAATTAAAATTGATTTTAATTGAAATCATGTGGTTTTACGCATCAAAATACATGAGAATCAGCATTAAACTGGCTTCGATTATTGTTAATAACAATATTAAAATTCATATTAATTGACAACTTGTGATTTTGCGCAACAAACTGCATAACAATCAGCATTAAAATGAAAATTTAAAAAAATGCCCGTATTCCGACATCTTGGAGCTTCGATAATTTTTATTAATATTGCACAAAATACATTTTAATTGACACTATGTGATTCTACACATCAAACTACATAAGAATCGAGATTAAACATGGAATGTAAAAAAGGCACGCATTGAGACATCTTGAGGATTCGATTATTGTTATTATTACTGCCCAAAATTCATTTTAATTGACACCATGTCATTAAACGCATCAAATTAAATAAGAATCAACATTTAACTGGGAATGTAAGAAAATGTACACTAAACCATCATTTGTTTTTTTTCGGTTATTATTAATAATTACTCCAATTGATACCATATGATTTTACGTATCAAACTACATAAGAATAAGCATTAAACTGGTAATGTAAAAAAAATGAACGTATTCCGACATTTTAGTTTTTGATAACTGTTATTAATATTGCTGAAAATTGACTTTAATTGAACGATTGTTAAATTACGAATAATGGCACATAGGAACAACTGTTGGGATATATTAAATCCATTGCCTTCAAATTCGTCCACCCAGAAGTGTGTACCGTCAGCAATTTTTTGCAATGAAGCAAACCAATGGAGAAACCATGACGTTGTTTATTATCCAGATTGAAGTCACAAGCGATGCTCTGCGCCTTCGAAAGACAATGTTGTTGTGATAACAAGCACTGCACAACCTCGTTCTCCAGGGACATGATTAAATCCTAAATCAATGTCGGCCTACGGGACACCTCCCACCAGAATAAAATTTTGACAGAAATCAACTCTTTGCCAAACAGCATATGAATCAGCATTAAACTTGGTGTATTTAAAAGAGGCGCGTAATGGGCCATTTTCAGGCTTCAATTACTGTTATGAACATTGCTAAAAATTGATTTTTCCGATTCTACGCATCACACTACGTAAGAGTCAACATTAATCTCTATATGTAAAAAGTGATAATCATCAGCCGACATTTTCAGGCATCGATTGCTGTATTTAATATTGCTGAAAATTGATATTAATTGACCATTTGTGATTTTACGCATCAAAATACTCTGGAATCTTCCACAACACAACCAGCCTTACCTCTTTTTAGGAAATGCACTCTTCCTATCTGATAAGCAAAATTCTACTTTCATAAAATATAACAAGTATTCATTGGTCATTCACCTCCAATCTGGCTTGCTGATTGGTCAGTTCCGACCAATCAAACCGCCTGCACGCGACCAATCTGTTTTCCCGCTCATGTGCTGGGAACCAGTATAAAAGCAAAAACAGGTGTGAACTTTTTAGAGAAAGGATTAGTAATTTTCATTTATCTCTCTCGCACGTCTCAAGATGTAACCTTCGCCAAATTCCGTCTTAGTCATTGCTGACAAGACGTTTTTAAGACAATTACCAACATTCATGAACTCTGAAATCACTCCTGAACTTTTATCAACTTTAGAACTCACAATTCCAAACTTTATTCTTATGAATTACAAGTTCAATATTACAGTAAAAGGTAAATTACTTCTTAAGAACTTTCTGTTTAAAAGACACTTAATATTAACAACTTTAATATCAACATTAACGAACGATTACAAGAAAGACATTCTAAAACTTAAAACATCATACATATTTGCCAACATAACATATACCAAATATTCTGCTTGTACATTGTTTTGAATGTTTTATAAGTTTCTAATTAGATATGTCTTGTTCGTAATATGAACTCTGGTACAAATATTTCCAAATCAAAGGGACACGACTCTGTCCTACCTTTTCTTTGCATGTTGTACACCAACCTAAATAAATCTAATTGTTACGTTTTAAAACAATTCAGTTGAATTTTGTATTTTATTTTGATGTTAGTGGAAATAGTTAATTGACATGCAACTTATTCTCAACAAATATTACGACATAATTAACCCATCCACTCCACTACATAACAATCACCATTAAACTGGGTAAGTAAAAAAGTAATCGTAATCTGCCATTTTTATGCTTCGATTTCTGATATTAATATAGTTGAAAATTGATTGGAATTGATGTTTTCTGTTTCTACGAATCAAACTATGTATGAATCAGCATTAAACTGGGAATGTAAAAAGCATTCTTAATCCGCCATTTGAGGCTTCGATTACTGTCATTAGTATTGCTCAAAATTAATTTTAATTGAATGATTGTGAATTTACGCATTAAACTACATACGTATCAGCATTAAAATGGTTATGTTAAAAAATGCACGTAATCTACCATTTTCAGAATTAGATTACTCTCATTAAACAAAAATTAATTTTAATTGAACGATTGTGAATTTATGCATTAAACTACACTAGAATCAGTTTAAGACCCAAAAAATGCACGAAATTCGACAATAGGTAAGCTGGTAAAAAAGTTGATTTCAAGAAAATTACTATTTGAGAATAAAAACACTCATTTGTGATAGTAAAGATTATTCTACAGTTTAAAAAATCTAAAATCCTGAAACTATTAAAACAATATATATATATATATATATATATATATATATATATATTGTAGAATTTTGAAAAAGTTTCATAATTTTAAGTAGCCTCAAGAGTTAATAAGAAATTAAAGAGGAACTATAAAACTGTTCTCATCTTAGTTTGATTTGTTAAATTTTACAGTGACATGAAATGAGTCAGATTTTATTCCCATCTGTTTTGACATTAAAAAAACAGAAATCCTTACTGTCAATGGCGCGTGTGTTTTATTTTTAAACTTAAAAAAAAAGAAAAAAAAAACGAAAAACTACAATATTTATTTGTATAGTGTATAGAAAATGTGACATAAGGCCAAAAGGGGAATAAGGAAAAGGACAGTCTTCTTCTGTCTTAACACGAAACTTAGCTAGCCACAAAGGCAGATCCAAACATACTACAATATTCCTAATACCAAAACAACGCATTCTTACTTACCATTCCTTACAACATCTACCATAATACCTCAATGTCTGTATGAAAATCCTAACTAACTCCAATATGTACAATTCATGTCTGTGGTGGGAGGAGAAAATAACAATTTAAAACCAAAACTCCAATGTTTGTTTACAATATGAATAAAAACTATTTAGAAGAAACTAAATAAAATATTGTTAGTAAGAAAAACTCTGACAATCCTTAAATGTGGCAGAAACATCAGTTAACTGAACGAAATCGAGGCGGAACTTTAATAATAAATAACACCCATTCGTCCAAAAACACTCATTCGTCCAAAAACACTCATTCAACACACACTCATTCAAACACTAAAACAATTACGAAACACACACCCGAAATCGAAAGGCGTCCCGTATCCACCAGATAACTGACGTCTCTGGACACCTAATGAGGGGGAGATTAAAATAAAGAAAGCAGGGACAGAAATAAAAGGGGGCAATGCGCATATATCCACAAGCTAAGTTAACTTAAAGGAAGAAACTAAATCACAAAAATAAGGCTAACCCTAAGCTATTTTCGGGTGGGGTTGCCAATTTTCGACACAGATAGCGCAATCTCTTGATACCTAACCGGCATCTAAATGCCACTCTAAGTCGGCTCCTCTTACTCGACACAAACGCGCTATATTCACCCACCTTTTGCCAAATTCTGCTTGAGGGAGCCGCCGCTTTTCCGTCCTAATCTTGACTTTAAGCTGATACTTAAAGAACAAGATCATTTGGGAAGAATTGAACTTCTCGCCCCTATAGAATCCCTTTTGACGTGTCGTCCATATCACGACTCTCATAACACCTAGCAAGCAAAAGAACACAGTTCAGCCTTCTTCATCAGCGGTACCACATTGTTACATACAGAACTGACTTCAAGGACGAAAAAGTTTTTGCGCAGCCTGCGAACTATGATGCCTTCAATAAACTTGCACAACGGGACTACGAGCCTGCAATAAAAGAAGGCATGTCCGAGGGTCTCCACCTCACTGTCACAGCGAACGCACTTTGGAGATTTCTCCAAACCAGACGAACAAAGTCTTTTGCCAACCCAGAGGCTCCACAAATCACCAAGCCAGGTAAGTGATACCTCATTATCAGTGAAGCAATTCAATCCGGGCGCATAAGGCCATATTGAGCGAGGCTCCTGCTTCGTAAGACCTAGCTCGTCAATCAGATCATCTCGTACGAATACCGTAAGTAACACCTGATATAATTCTTTTCATGATAACGCCTGAACGTCGAAGTGGCCACCCGACGCCTGTAAGAGATGTTTTAGAGCAAGACGACATTCACAATAGAAGGAGTACTCACCTCGGGGTAAATTGCGGGCCTCCTCCTCGCACGAGTGCACTTCTCAGGGATGGGAAGTTCTTACTGGTATCTTCCTTCCAGAATTCACCCTCCTCATCCGAGTCGCTACGCATTTGATCTAGAAACGCTATCCGAAGCATATGTTGACGACTCTCAACACTGGGCATACCCACGCCGCCTTCAGAAGAGTAGAAGTAACAGATCTTGCGAGCTACCTTAGTGGACTTGCTTCCCCACAAGAAGGAGAACAATAGCCTTTTGACCGACCCGTCCGTCCAAAGGAAAGGAAATTCTGTTCCAAGCACCCAACCGCAAGCCAACAGACTTATCGCGGTTGATCTTCTTGGCCATTGTCACCGTCTCATACCCTCTGATTTCTTTACTGACTTCCTCAATCTCGGCTCTGCTCGACACAAGAACCACCGAAAGGACAGCCTCCAGAAATCGATGGTCCATCCTATCGAAAAGTTTGAACTGATCTAAAGTGATCAGCGCAGCTTCACTGTCGACTTGCGTACCATATGAAGGTTGTCCTGAATAGTCCTGACCTTCAGAGCACAAGTTTGTTCGGAGCCAATCAGACTAGAGAGGACAGCCTGCAAACTGTTGACTAAGATCTTGGTTAAAATCTAACTCTGTATTTAACAACGAAAGTTACCTATCCCATCCCCACCGTTTTTGTCCTTGCGAAGCAACTTGATAACACCCCTGGTGAAGCGTTGAGGTGTAGACCCTGCTTCAACTAGCTGTAGAAAATCAGTGCCAGCAAAGGAACTAAAACGGGCAACATTTCGTAGGGTAGACCATCTAATCCCGGAGATTTATCCAGGCCAACCCGCTTCAGCAATTCCCAGATTTCCGACCCTCGCATCCAGCCGCTTTAACTGCCTCCAGGCAGGGAAAGTCGGCTAAATAGGTGTCGAACTGAGCAGTGCTCATACAGGGCTCCTAGTGAACAGATCCTGAAAGTAGTCACGAAAAGACTCACATATGCCCGCGTCTGTAGTCACGGTCCAATTATCCAGGAATGTGACGCATGTGACGTCGTTGAGATGCATTCCAAACCTGCTTTGCACGCAATGCAGCCATATTCATTTCATCGGAAGATATTCTTTTTAACCTAGCCCTAAAAACCAGAGCTTGATAAGCAAGGACAACTATGCCTTAGCTAAAGCTACGTCCCCGCTATCACGGGATTTTACTGCCCGATCAACCTTTTTGTTCACATGCCGTTTGCGCCGCTAATCTAGCTAGATTGAGTTGGCGACGATATTCAGCAGAAAACAACCTAATTTGGGATTTTAATTTATCCCATCACAGATTCCCAACCACAGCATCTGTCAGTTCCCGCTGTAGTATTAGTAGTAGCCGTTTCCGAAAACCTTGCTCAGCAAATAATGAGGATTTCAATTTCCAGTAGCCAGCCAGCTTAACCTTATCTAAATTTACCTGAACCCGGACGAGCCTATGATCCGAATAAACTATATAATGAAAGATTGGGCGCCGTATGAGCCCAGATCGACTCTCCTAACTAAGACTCGGTCGATGTAGCTAGAACGTACATCCGTAGCCGAGCCGCCACTATTTTTCCAAGTTCACACTACTTCCCGAGGATGTTCATTACAGCAAGAAAATTATAGATTCTTTTAAAGTTTATGGTGTCAATAAATGCATAAAATTGTAACGGACATTTTTGAGGAGTACATATCACATCCAAGAAGCTTCTATTTCTTCTCATAATGCAAAGTAGACTTTTGCCCATCTAGCTTAGTTTCTCCAGGTATTAATCCAATAGAAAATCATCATTAATAGATGTATAGAAGAATAGAAATCAATATCCAAGCCAAAAATGTCCTTGGGAAGCAATACAGACAGCGTAGCAATATCACCGGACTACTACATTGGTGTAAACTCATCAGGTGTATGAATACATCTGGTAAGCCGTGATCAGGTCTAAGCCTCAGCACTAATCATCCAACAAGCCTGTACAACTTTGTCTATAATAAAAAAAAAATGTCACTATAGTCTTCCAACGTATTATTATAGACAAGTGTAATTAATACTAGTAGAAAATTGGGTAAAATCAATTTGTGAAAGCATGATGAAAGTTAAAAGAATATCAAAGAGACTATATTAAATAAAATAATTTATTTGTATATCTGGGATATTAATCAAATTTATTTCTATGGTCTCTATATCATGCAAAAATGTCACACTTTGCTATATTTTTGCTTTTGTTATGTCTATGCTTATTTCAAATAGATAACTTAAAGATAAGATATATAAGTAGATATTAAAATTTCAACATCTCTTAATATCATTTTTATCATGAAAACATTGATTTGCATAAGATCTGACATTGTGTTAGTTACAGTACATCAACCACTTTAAGCAGTTTATCAAGTTTTGATAAACATGGGATTAACAGATGTAAACAAAAATATTTTTTTACCAAGATTTTCTTTAAAAAAAAATTCTAAAATAATTTTATTCATTTGTGAAAAAATCCTGAAAGTTTCATTAAATTCTGGCAATTTGATTTTTGCAAGAATTTCCAAATCAATGTGTTTTTCACTGGAAAAAAAAGGTGCTAAAATAGCCATCTGGGTCACTGCTGATGAAAGAAAAACAATATTTTTAACCAAGATTTCAAATGTTCTAGTAAGGATTAAACAATTTAATAAAATAATCAAAATATACTTTGTTCTTTCCTCTTGATAATAACAGAGACATTTTTATCAAGTTTGGAGCCCTTTTTTTTAATCATGATATTCTCTTTTTTCAGTGACTTAATGGAAGTACCAACCCGATAGATTTTCTTTTTTTCTTTTCTGAACATAGAACAAATCTTTGGGTTTGTTTTAAACTGATCAGTAGGAAGCTTATTGTATAGACAATTTCCCATTGTAGTAGTTTAAATGTGGAACAAGGCCACAAGTATGGGGCATCCAGTAAGTATCGAACTAACTACTCAGTCAAGATAAGCTTGTTAGCCATTACACTATGTTGAAGTGCCCTTTATTAATGTTGAGTTGTCTAATATTTTGTATTTGTAAATGGTTGTGCTTTTTGTAAGAGAAGCTGGACAGTAGCACAGAGAACAGAAAGCGGAGAGAGAGAGAGAGAGAGACTTCATACATGCACACTAACCATAGAGGCAACCCGGAGCACAGCTGATTGCCTGTCTGACCATTAGGCTTTGAAAACAATCTCCTGTAAAGACAGAAAGAGAATGAACTATATTATTGCACATGACAAGCCTAAACTGATTGCTACCAAGCAGTTAGCCTAGTTAAGCAAAATCTTTTTCCACACACTCACTCCACACCTCATACACCACATATTCGAACACTGCAGCAGACCAATTACCAGAGACATTTTGTAAATGAAAACAAATCTTTGGTTGTTTCTTCAAACCAGTATCTAATTCGTTTCTCTCCTCCAATCAACTTCCATCCCGGATCAGTATTTTCATAATGCATATGAGTGATTTTATATTCTATGGGAATTAACATTAAAAAAAAATGTGATCTCAGAATTTAAAAGGAAATTCAAAGTAGGTACTCAGGACAATGGAACATTCAAATGTTTGGGATTGACTGTTAAGCAATCCAAAAATAGAATTACTCTAGATCAAATCATTCATATCACCGATAGAATTAAAGAAAGGAGAAAAAATGATGAGATGAATCAAGAGCAAAGGACTGAATTAAAAAGATTTGCTGGTCAAATGATGTGGGTATCTATCTACGCAGACACATCCACATGTATAGTTTGTTGTCTGTAAAATGAGTACTACTGGAAAATATCCTAAAGTGAAAATGCTTTTTGAAGCCAATAAGCAGAGGTTTCATATCTTTTCTGAAGTTGGGAAAATGCTCAGAATTGAAGATTGATTGTTATTAGTGTAGCTGCTGATGCTGGTGTTTAACAGTGGCTAAGTTACAGGAAGTATTCCAACTTTAGTTCTTTGCAAAGCTACAAGCTGGGTATTGCTGTTTCCATTTGATTTCCCAGCCAACCAGAAACCAATAATTTTGCATGATCAAGATCCTCTTCGGGCCTCCCATCATCACTACCATAACCTCAGTCAACCAACCCACCAATGCATCCACTCCAAAATTCAAAAACATTCAAAATCACTACATCTTGCCCACACAGAGACATTCTACTTGCATCTGCTGCATCAGCAAATACAAAAGAATTTTATATTTTTAATATTTATAATCTTTTTATTTTGCCTCGCCAATGGTATTTTGTTTATTCTCCCATGCTACCATACACTTTTGTTGCATTTACTCTGATGCAAAATCAAAACTAACACTCTTGATCTATTAAGCATACTTAGCTAATATCACAAGCAAGCAAGTATGGAACACTCAGTCAGGATTAAATTTACTACTTATCTGTAACTGATTTGGTAAGACAAGTTTACTAACCATTACATTACACAATAGCACAATTTCTCATTGTTGTAAGCAAAGCTCTCACAGAAGTTTTCGCCATGTGCTTCATTAAGATGACTTTAGAAAATATTTGTCATGAAACTTACATTGTGGGTGTTTTTCATAGTTTAACCTTCTACTGGATTACTTTAAAGGGTCCTTACCATGTAAGAGTTAGCAATCTTAGTGAATTTAATTCTTATAGGTATATCACTGTTATAACTTTGTAATAGTTAATGGCCTATTAAACAAACCATTACAGCATAGTGAGTTCAGTCCTAATTGGATACTGTACAATTATGGCCTAAGTTGTTTAATAAATGTGTATTTATAATTCAAATTACCATTGGAAAGTGCATATATTTTGGAAGCTACTGCAAAGGTTAAAGGTAAGTCTAAGTTTAAAATTTCAAGATTTTGAAATCAGGTGAAGTTACACACTCTATTTAGGTTAAAAAAAATAAACAACTTTCAATTATTAGCATTGCATTTTACCAGCATATTCATTAAATTCTATCATCTATTTCAAGTATAATTATTTTCTTTTTAAATAAAGATTATCAATTATGGATGTAGTCTAAGTTCTCCATGATGAATCACTCTTCTTTGGAATATGGTTGGTCTTATTGTTTTGGTTAATGAAAAACATTTAAAGAAAACTTTGTTTAAAATAGTCTGCATTGCTTATGAGAAAGTGTTTAGCTACTTATTTCTCATTTGAATATCAGTCATATCCTTATTTTATGTTTGTAAGTCAATTGTTAAGAATTTCAAAATTACTCCATAATGAAATGTTTTCCAAAAAATAAACGAATCCTAAACTAACCAAGTTGTTTGGATTTGGCGTTTTATTATTATTACTTCTGGAATCTTATTTGCTTTCATTTAGTCTTTCCTTTTAATTCCCTGAAAATTGGTGGCATCTTCTAACTTGCTGCTTGGTATTTAAAAGAGCCCAAATTATCAGATATTTTAATGTCATATTATTGGGAACT
Source organism: Acanthosepion lycidas (assembly GCA_963932145.1). Lineage (NCBI taxonomy): Eukaryota > Metazoa > Mollusca > Cephalopoda > Sepiida > Sepiidae > Acanthosepion > Acanthosepion lycidas. Next base: position 63,175,315 of record OZ010610.1, on the reverse strand, counting down.
CATGATAATGAAATATTGTTAATGGATAAATAATACTTTATTTGTTAGAAAATTTGAAATTCTTTTATTGGAAAGATCACTCACTTCATAAAATGAATGTTTAGGAGATCATTTAAAACAATACAATCAAGCTTTTATTGTTGAGATTTACACAGTTTAGCTTAGTATGGAACAAAACTGCAAGTATGAAGTACTCAGTATGGACCAAATTCACTTCAGAGGAGTAATGGTCTGTTAGACTAGAAAAATAGTCATTAAATTGAAAACCTACTTCATTCATCTTCAAGTTTTCATGCACTCTGATTCAACTATAATTTTCTTAATTGTAACATACTAACAGTATAATTTGATAGATTTTGCTTTCATCTGTAGTACTTCACAATGTCAGTTTATTAATAATGTCTCTTCTTTAATTTGAATTCTGCAAAAAGACTGCACTGCTATAATTATAATGATATAAGCCAAAAAATATATTTCAGCTATCTACATCACAGAGAAATAATTATGTAGCCAGTTTCCATTTGGTGAAAAATAAATAAATGTTGAAAACACTTAAATTTCATTTGATGATTGAAAAATGTAAATAATTATGGTTTTACTAGTTGCATAATCCATCTATATTTCGCAAATAAATAATTAAAACACATAATAATTTAAAATTATAATAAATTTCTCGAATCCCAATAAATTATTGACTAATTCAATATCAAATTATAGCAATTTAGAAGAATAAAATTATGGTCTAAGGGAAATAATTGCGCTTTACTCTTCACGTTTATCTCCCTTGAAATAATATCAAAACAAAACAAAATTGTTCTCTTGCACGGCAATCAAAATACTTTTCTGAAATGAAATCCCGGTAATAATACTTTAAACGTCCAACAATTTAAATAAATTATTGCTCATTAATTGCATTGTTGAATTAGATATGATGGCATAAACAAGAACTAACTTTCAAGATATAATAAAATATAAAAATATCTATTGACAATAGCAAATCAGTATATATTCTGTCAATTATAATAACAAATCGCAATTAATAATATCCAAGGAATTTGATTTCCTGTCGGTCAGTTCTCCTTATTTGTAAGACTGATGCAAAATGTTAAATAAGCAGAACTCTAGAACTCATTAATTGAAGATAAAGTTATGAAAATAAAAATAAAATTATCAAAATAAAGGAAGGAACTGTTGGGTAATACAGTGTAACCCGGATATAAGAGATCCGGATATAAGAGAAACCCGGGTATAAGAGAGATTTTCTCTGCTCCCAAATTAGAGCCATACTTACCTAAACAAAATAGACCAAACCCAGATATAAGATAAACCCGGATATAAGAGACTTCTTCTCCGGTCCCGACCACTCTCTTATATCCGGGTTACACTGTATAGAGATTGAAAAAAAAAAGAAAGTAAGTCTAAGAGAAGTTACTTCCCATTTAGGACAATATGATTCTGTGTTTAAATTTCCAGTTTAATGGAGGTAACAGCATTTTAGGTTACGAGTGTTAATAAATAACATAAAATTCAAGATAATTTATCAAATTAAATTTTTTATCAATCACTAAAAATTGCTGTCTTGAAATTTTTATCATTATCAGTTTTTCTCATTTTCCATCGTATTTTCCTTTGTTGTTTATTAGTTTTTAACTTTGGCTCATGATGCAGATTAACACGTCAAGAAAATGTGGGAAATGGTTTATAAGAAATACAAAATAATTTGAATGGTTCATATGAAGACACTCTGAAATGGTTATTTTTTAAATATAAATGCACTTTTGTTTAGATAGAGGTGAAAATTTGGGAGTATTTATGATTGTTGTAGTTCATTTGTATGACAACATTTATAGTAAAATGCGTTAAGCAAAGACACTAAGCAACATGGAAAAGTTCATGAGACCCAAACAATTTAATACCAATTCAAATTCATTTGAGGCTGCAAAGCATTGCAAGTATTGGTTGGGATATTTCAATAATTTTGTAGAATTTCTGGTTCCAGAATCTTAACTTATTTGTTACTTATATGGAATCTAAATGTTTATGCAAGAGACTCTGAAGATAATATAAATTAAAGAATTGCATTTTTGCTTGGCATTTTTTCACAATGTAAAAGTAACAATTAAAAGAGACATTTCTAGTTGAACTAAAACTCAAGTAACAATTGCAATTTTATAAATGTCATGATTGGGTAATATAAATCTGAATCCATTTCTGGTGTTTTCATCAATGACATTATGTCAATCAGGAGATAGTAAAAACCTCTTGAGAATAAACCTCTAGACTTGATTATTGCCTTTGTTCCTGCTAGATGCCTAATTTTGTCAACAATGCTCTACTGTCTACAGTCAACATTTATCTGGATAGTTTAACACTGGGGCATCAATAACTCTACTGTCAGAGCAGTTACAAACTTATATTTCTTTTTCAATATCAGATTCAAACTCATTTGCTAAAACCTAGCAAATCTGTTGTATCTGTGGTAATGAGCACCACCCAGGTATTTGTTTAGCTGGAAAGATGTTAATTGGAAATGTAAAAAAGTTGGAATCTTTGAAAAAATGTCATTTTACCAAATCTGCTGTTATTCTTATTTCAAATAATAATGATGATTCATTGGAAATGTTAAATATCCCACTCCCTACAAATTTATAGACAAATCTTACAGAGGCATGCTGGGATTTCTTCCTTTCTTCAGATGGGCACACCATGACCACAAACAATGGCATATGTGAGGTTTTCTGATCTTATTTTCAGGATACTTTTACCAGAGCGCTCAGTTTGACTGCTGTTCAGTTTGATTTCTATTTAGCTAACTTTCCTCACCTCAAGGTGACAGAAGCAGCTGGGTGGGAGGAACCTTTAACAGAAGCAGAGATCATGGATGTGTTGAAGCTTGTTGGCAGATACAAGACTCTGGGTATCGATGGTCTTTCCTATGAAGTGTACTTGAGGATGTGTTTGTACCTTTGCTGGAACTGGTTTTCTTCTAATGAATGAAGAACAGGAATATTCCCAAATTCTTCACCAGAAATGTGATCAGTTTGCTGCCCATGGATAAATACAGCGGGGATAAGATTAGCAATTTTACACCCATAACTATGTTGAATACAGACTTAAGGAATTTGGCCATTGTCTTTGTGAAATGATTTCCTGCCTAGTCTTATTGGCTCCAAACAGATTTGTTCTGTGAAGGGTTGGACTATCTAGGACAACTTGCATTTGATATACTGATCAATTTATATAAGTCCAAAGCATTCAATAGGGTTGACTATCATTCTCTTGAGGCTGTTCTCACATTGGCTAGATTTGATCTTTCACTCTTGGATTCATCTTTCATATCAGTCTCTTGATATGAGAGTGGAAGTGAATGGAAATCTCTTCTGATCAATTTGTCAATTTTGCTCTTGCTCATGCCCTATTTGCTTATGTTGGAGCCGTTCCTTTGTAATAATGAACGGTTCTAACATAAGCATATAGAGTAGCTGGTCCTATGCAGGATTATCCTATCTGGTTCTACCATCTTGGACAAGTATTCTACCTATGCTAATGACATGACCATGCTTGTCATGAACAATGTCGAGATTGACAGTTGATGGTGACAGGGACCAAGATCAACTGTGATGTCTGTTGGTTTGCAGTTAGGTGTATAGAGGGGAGTTTTCTCTGCCTAGCCCCTTCACTTGGATGGATGAATGAATGGACCTTGTAATATACTCATGTCTGGTTTGGTCCTAACCTCCATCATTTGTTCAGCAAAAAGTGATTTTTAATGTAAATAGGTCTTAATTCTTTAAAATGATATAATTTTAATGAAGACAGAATAGAACATATTCCAAAAGAGATCTTTCTATGTTATTTAGTGTTGGAATTATGATATTAAAATATTCAACAAAAGATTTTTATTGATGCCGTCATTAATTGGTTTTTAGATCACTCTACAGTCAAAAAATAATTAAAATCATCTGTTAACTTTTAATACTTTTTTATTAAAGTTATTCCAAATCAATACAGTTCATACAGAAAATATTTCTTATTAGAAATTTACAGTTTTTAAAGTAAATTATTTGGTTTACAATCCATTCATGATACTAGTGAGATGGATAAGGGAGTTTGGAGTAAATTGGTCATTATCAAACAGTACTGAAACATAACAAATTTCAACACTTGCTTGCCAACAGGCGTCATTCATTTCTCTTCCTTCTCTTCAAAAATAAAAGAATAATAATTCAAGGTAAACAACTCTTCCATTTCCGATAAGAGTTGTTTCCCTTGAAATAATAAACCATGGATTGATATTTGGAGCATGCAAATTTTATATTGATTGGTATCACACACACACACACACACACACACACACACACACACACACACACACACACACACACACACACACACACACACAACGCATTTTAAATAACTTTAAATCAATGTATCAATGTAAGAATCAATAATTAGGAAAGAAACCAGGATGAACATAAACTGATCCCCAAATTTTTGACCAGTAAAAATCTTAATGTAATAACATTTTTCTGGGCAAACGTACACCTCTTTTACATTCGGTAGAATCATCCTATTTAAAACAATTTTCACGGCGGAATATAGAAAAAAATTGTTGAGTATCAATGTACGAATCAGTAGTTTGGAAGGTAGTATAAAGCTAATAAGGCCAGGGCAAACCATAAATTTATGTCCCACTTTTTTGAACAATAAAAATCTTACTTTTTCTACGCCAACATGCACCTCTCATAGACTCTTCCTATTCAAAAACAATTTTCACCACCGAATATAGAAGAATTTGGCCGTGTAAGAATGAAGAATTTGGAATAAAAAGTATGAGACAAACAAGCCAAGGCGAATATAGTTTTATTTAGATACTTTGGCTTTATAATCTTAGTTACAAGGATGCATGCTGAGAAAATAAAATTTAATTTTACTACAACACTCTTCTTTTCGCAATTGTAGTAATTTTTTTCATTTATAAGTAATATAAGTAATTTATAAGTAGTTTTTACTTAATAGCAATATCACCTAACCGGTACAAATGCAGAATTTTAAGATTTAAAACTTATAAACTATTTTAATTAAAATTTTTAAAATTGAAGAAACGGTTCTTGTAAAAATTCTTTATTCATAAAAAAAATGTTTTTCTTAAGACAACAGTAATATGGCAATATTGTCTATATCTTATTCATGAAGTAATTAAAGGCTTTTAATTAAATAATGTCTTAGACTTAGTTTTATAGATATCTTATCATTCAGCATGTAAGCAGTTTTTTATTTCTATGAAAAAAGAGACCAACTTAAAAAATGGAGTAGGCAATTCATATTTAAATGAAAGTAGTATTTTTTAATTGTTTATTTTTTTTTCCTAATTACATTTTTCAGTGACGTTGAACACAGATTTGTCATGAAAGCACATACACTTCTTAATTTGCGACATTCTACAATGGACCCACATCATAAACATATACCAGAAATTAAACAAAAAATAGCATTCCCAAGTGGATTTTTTCCCTTCGTAAATAAAAGTGGAAATTTAACTTAGGTGGAAAAATGCACAGATAATAATTCAATTTTTATGGGAAATAATTACAGAAGAAAAGTTCACATTTTGTTCATTACTTACTTCAATAACGTCAATAAATTATACTGGCTACGAATCACTTTGATTTCATAACTTCTTTTTGCAGCGTTGCCACAGGTTTTTTCACTTTAGTTTTGTTGAGCCACTGGGTGAGTTCATTGGTATCCTGTTGATTGTAGGAAATCGAACGGCCGCAATTCAATCTCTACTATTTTTACATTCAACAAATGTGTCAAGAAACAATAAACAACAAAACTAAGAAATAACAAATTTGACAAATCAATGCAATAACAATAATAGATTTTTCTTTTATCAGTGACAAAAAAAAGTTGATGTTTCGTATTGAAATTATTATTGTTGGTTTTAAATTTGCATACAACTGTTTTTGTGTTACGTAGAAGTTTATATTTACTTCAACGTTCTTTGCTAGTTCGTTTGAAATAGTAATTAAAGCTTTGTGGAAAGAATGTATGTTGAAGTTGTCTCTCTTTGATCGTAAGCCTTTATTTGGAGATGATGTTGAAATGTAGATGTGAACATTAAATATTATAATTTAGTTCTGTTATCAAATGTTGATATTGATAAAATTTCAATGAACTCACTGGTGAGAATGAATAATGATCGCTGTGTAAGTAAAGTGTTTTTTCTGCAGGCTGAAAATATCTTCAGAAGTAACTTAAAATCTGAGAATTGTGTGACGAATTCAGTAGGCGAATGATTGCTGGTCAGTTTCTCACTAGCACGAATGTGATTGGGTAACATATTTATTTATTTTTTAATTACGTGATAGGCTCGAGAACATGTTTTCATTTTTTTAGTTTGAACAGGCGGAAAGATGACCAATCAGATGTTAGTTGCTGAAAACTTGGTTTGGAGCCTATATGTGTTTAGCTGTGCAAGATTAAAATCACGTGAAGATAAACAAAATTTTCATATTTATTGTCAAATCAGGACGTTGTTTAATGACAGTATTATGGAAACTTAGGTGTGATCCACTGAAATGTAGAACTTAGATTCTACATGATTTTACAAGAGATTATCGAAGAGGGGCTTAAATCCAGAAGAAGAGAAGAGGGTTAGAATGAGGAAATTAAAAAAAACAAAGAATTGAGGTAATTGTTTAGGGGTAAATTTACTTTCAAAATGTGATAACGAAGCAAACAATAAACACAAAGCAGTGCCCCTTGCAAAATAAAAGGAAAAATATTAAAATGTGAATTTTAATTAGAAGCACCTCTGAAGCGATGCTGAAAAATTGAAAAGTTTTCGACTTGACCCACTTCCAGAAATCTGACCAAACTTTATGAGTCTTTTTTTACTTTCATTGGAAGAGCTTTTAGTCAGGCTGAGAACTTTCCATCACTTACTCGTAAATCTAACAAGCAAGGTTTATCTGGGAAAATAGCACAATATTGTTGGAGAGAGAGAGACAGAGAGAGAGAGAGAGGGAGAAATGGCTCGAAAAACAAAGTAGTTTTAGATTTAGAATTTAGACTGTTCCTTTTTTTTTTTTGATTTTTTTTTCCAACACACATAAATTTAGTTTTGGGAATTTTTGTGAATGAATGTGAAACTTCAATTCATTTTTAAATTTGTCGCCAAAATGTCAAGTGAGCATACACAATTTGAACAAAATTTTCAGCTCCTCAAAAATAAATTTACAACCCTTTTTACAGAGATTAAATTTTCAATAAAAAACGAAAATAAAAAATCGCATATCCTGTTTTCGTTTTTATTTTTATTTTTATTTTTTCTTAGAAGCACCCAGGCAAGTCAATCTACCACAATTATTCTTATAAAAAGTAAACCTTTTACCTTAGACAACAGAACACCGTTTTAAACTTTATTTGTGAAAAAGTATTCCCTTTCTGACATGTCCAGTGTTTTCTCAAGAATAGTTGTTATTTTTTTTTTTTTTTTTTTTTTTTGAAAATCAAAAATCTAAATTTGCTGAGTCACATGAAATGGCGGGTAATTAAATAAACGGTATTTTTAAAAAATTCTTTCTTTACTAAAGAAAATAAAACTAAAAAACAACTTTTGTTTTTTATTAACCAAGTTTAAGATTTTTTTTAATTGTTTTTTTTTTTTTTTTTTTTTTTTAGTCTTTATTTTTAGGTTGTAAAAAAAATAAAAACAATAAAATTTGGGAGTGAAACAAGAAAAATTCACTCCACACTCATACGTTGTACTGAAAACAAGCCTAACTCTAGACAAAAAAAAATATCACGTTTATTTCGTTTGGTGGGAATAATAATAATAATAATAATAATAATAATAATGATAATAATAATAATAATAATAATAATAATAATAATAATAATGATTCGGAGTTATCACGTTGAAATAATTAAAAACCATTGATTTTGGTGAAAATATTATATTCTTTTTTGACTCCATAGGTATTTTGATAGGATTGTATTGTTTGTACATTTTTTTCTTTCTTTCAAATGACATTTTGTGGTTATAATATCTTCCTTTAAAAGTTCTTTCTGTGGACCCTATGTAATTTTTTTCGTCTGTGGTACGATGGCTTTGTATATTATGTATATATTATTGGTTAGGCATTTATTGTTAAATGGACAATTTTCTTTGAATAACAATAATGGATAGATGTAGGCATATAAATAAATATTTTTACTTTGCAATCTAAGCTCGAACTAAAAATAAAGAAATAAATATAAATAAAATAAATATAAACTTAAAAAATATATAACAAACTTTAAATAAATTAAAGAAACAATTATAATATGAATGTACTTTATTAATAAACAAATAAACGAACAAATATTAATGTACACACCTATACGCGTGTGTGTATACGTGTGCATGTGGACATGCACACACCCAAACACTAAAAAATGAACTAACCTAACCGATCATAATTAATACCTCAAAAAATATATTGAAACAAATACAGTTTATTTAAAAGATGAAAACTTTGGAAAACAACTTCTGGTAAAGTTGAACATGTAGAGCTTAACCTCTACAAGCCAGTGGATCAGAACCAATGATTGAGTTCACTACGTCCTCATTGGACAATAAATATTAAAACATTTCTAATTTACATTTTCATGTGTTAGTCGTAGATTTTTGTGCAAGCTAAACACAATCCAGGCTCCAGACGCAAGTTTTACAATAATTGTTTCTGATTGGTCAATATATTTCAAAGTCGTAACAACGCCTACGCACACGTGTTTAAACACAAAATACCGCCAAAATCTTGAAATGTGTTCGCGAGCTTCACACGTGACTAAGAATGCAAATAAATACGATGCACGAACACAAGTTTACCAGTGAGATTCGTGACGGTTTTTGACCTTTTGTTTGATATTTTTGACTTGCGACGAACCTTTTTTTTTGCTGCTAACGTTTTTCCTTTCAGTGCTTCAAGAACTTTTTGGACGAACTTCTGAGGATTTTTTCTGATAAGTTATTCTTTAAGTTTTATTTTTTTTGATTTTATTCTTCTATTTCTTTTTGTTTGTTTTATTTTTGGGGCTTCGGCCCTCATAATTTTTTTATTTTAGTCCGGTTTGACAAAGTCTTACCGGACGATTTCTTTTTTATTGTTTATTTCTTTCTAGTTGTTTTAGAGAAAAAAAAGTCAGCACAGTATTTGAAAAAAAAGAAAAAGAAAACTTTATTTTTTTTCCTTTTTATTAGCGACTTCGGTCGCATTCTCTCGTCTCGTTTTTGGTTTAACTAGTTTGTTTTTTCTTTTGCATTTTTATTTTCTTTAGCGGCTTTGGCCGCAAACCTTTATTTTTTTTTCTGGTTGTAAACCAGACTTTTTCTTTTCCTTTCTTTTTCTTTTTGTACATTTTCGTGAATTTTTAAAAAAGAGAGAGGAGTTTCTGTTTTTGTTTTTTGCTTTCGGCTGCCTTTGGGCGCCATTTAAATTTTTTTTTTTTTTTTTTTTTTTTTTTTTTCCTGTTTAATTTTTGTTTGTCTTTTAATTTTCCCAGTTTATTTATTTTTTAAAAAAAAGTTTATTGTCTTTGTTTCTCTTCTTTTAATTTACTGGTACATCCAGGCTTATTTGTTTAATTTTTTTTCCCTCCCAAAACTCCTTTCCCCAAATTTGGTGATTACATTTAAAAAGACCCGCAGGTGGTAGTTTCCACGTTTTTCAATATGGCCGACGGTGCCAGTCGGGCCAATATAAAAAAGGACCTTTTTGGGACGGCTGCTAAAGCCAACCCCCCTGATAATGCTGCCAAGAAGCGGGCTGATGGTAGCCCCAAAGCTGACCGTACTAGTAGCTCCAAGAAGGGAGAAGCTAGTAATAAGAATATTGAGGTGCCAAAGGAGGCACAAAAGACAGCCGAGGAATTGCCCTCATGCTGGAAGTCCCCACCAAGTTGTATTCTGAACATGGCGGATTTCCTGGATAAGGCGAAAAGTTACGCCCATCTTGTAAATAAAGATGGGTTCGTCGATGTTGTCCAGGAGCTCGATGTGTTCACAAAAAGAATGGTGACCGTTTTTGTGGTGGACAAAAAAACCAAAAAGATTTGTCGCTCCACTAAAGACACAGTGATTAAATCACTTTTGTCCCTGGGGATAAAACCCCAAAGAGTAATTAAGGGTAGAGGGTTCTTCATGTGGGACATTCTGCTGCCCACACCAGAAGATTGCCTAGACATGGCAAAAAAAGAATTGATCACAAAAGATCTAATACTAAGAACGGAATATGAAGGCCGAAGACGGACCAGGGTGGCCGTGTTCGAGGTTCCTCCTCAAATTTCGGGAGAGCTTCTGGCTGCATTTTTTATGCAGTACGGCCAAATTTTAGGGGCTCTCTCCGACAATTTGAACGGGGGATGGACTTTTGATATCATGCTTGATCAAGAGGCCTTCAAGTCTGTCCCCAACTGTTTGGTGTTTGGTGACCGGAAAATGCCGGTCATAGTGACCGGTAGGAGACCAACTTGCTGGAGGTGTGGAGAGACTGGTCACCTTTCCTCCTCCTGCCCAGGGAAGAAGGCCCCTGGAGTTCCGGTCACAGGCGACCAAAATACCCCCTTGGCCGAGAAAGTAAAATCCGCGGCGCCTGTAGTGGGCCTAGCTGCGGGGCGTACTGTTGGGGAAAATCCCTCGGTTGGGTCCAGACCCACATTACCCTCAAATCCGACGCCTGCCACAAGTGTGGTTAAGGAGAAGGATGAGGGGGAATGGCGCCTCGTGGTTAGGGGCAAGGGGAAGACCCAAACAGCGGTTCCTCAGTCCCAGCATGACCCCGGGGACATTGTCACCTACAGCCCCATTCCCTCTACCAGCTCTGAGGGCGACGCCTCGGCGTCTTATGCTGAAACTGCTACTGCAGCCCAAAAATTGAACGAACCAAGTTGGCAGAAAATTTTGGACCTAAAAAAGTTGAAAGAAAAAGTGGAGGCCAAGCGGGCTAAAAATAAAAAATCGCTGGGGGTACCGGGCCCCCTATCCTCTGCCCCGTCTTCCCCCCCATCACTTAAATACAAATTCACAAAACCACCTCCGCCTAAATCTTTGACAAACTCTCCAGTGAAATCTCTTCGTTCCTCCAAACCTTCACCCGTAAAGACACCTTCCGGCATGACTCCATCAACTACACCGAGAGACACTCCTATGCATACACCCACTCACTCTCCTCAGAAAAAAAGAAACAGAAGTCCGGATACTCAATCAACTACGGACAAGAAAAAAAAGAAAATAAAACCACCATATCTCCCGGGGGAAGACGTCTGCCGCGTATCCCGGGATCAGGCTGACAGGGTCTTCGGGCAAACTAAGAACCCGATGCCCTTAAAAGTTCTCTGGAACTTCCGGCACATCAAGGGTGTAGATGTGGAGGTGCCGGAAAATTTTGAGGCCCGAAATCAACTAACCGTGGTGAGAACTGGCCCGGGTACGCGGGAGATATGGGGCATGATAGAGGAGGCTAAGGCCTCCTTGAAAGTGGTGCCCCCAGCAGTAGTTCTCCTTGAGGAAAACTTAGACGAAACGAAAAAGTGTAAAGGGAGGGTCCCTCTTTATGTTCACCCATCCCTTTATAGGGCTCTTAAGTTAACTTATCCCGCGGACATCGGTAGCTTGTCTCAGAGTGATACTCTCGATACTGAGATGATGTCAGGTTCGATGGGACAAGCTGTCGGTGTCCTCACCCCAGCCATGTTCTATCCTGAAGGACAACCCTAATTCGATTGACAATGTCTCTCTGGTTAGCTACGTTGAATGTCCGGGGCCTGAGGTCCGAGTCTCGCAGGGCGAGGCTCACTCGTGACCTTCAGCGCCTCGGGGTGAATGTATGTTGTATACAAGAGACCCGGTTTTCTTCTCATGATCGTGAGGACATACTGTCTAGGGGGTTTGCCCTTTATTCAGCCTGTTTTGATGGTCGTTCGAGGGGTGTCTCTTGGCTAGTGAGCAGGTCTTTGAAGGCTGCTTGTACCCTTGTCTTCGCGGATCCGGCGGGCAGACTTTGCGTGCTGGATGTTACCATAAAGGATAAGGTTCTACGTCTCATTGGGGTTTATGCGCCCAATACCCATTCCGAGCGGCCTGCTTTGTTTCGGCAGATCGCGCCGTTCTTGACGACGTCTCGTCGGGTAGTTTTAGCGGGGGATTGGAATGCCGTCCTTGACCCCGATATAGATCGTATAGGGCAAAAACAAGGTACTAACAACCCGGATGTGAAACCGTTTCGGGACTTTATCGATGAGTTTGATCTTGTCGATAAGTTCCGGAATGAACACCCTCGGGAGGTAGCATGGACTTGGACAACTAGTGGCAACTCGGCTCCCGGGACGCTTGCGAGCTACCTGGACCGGGTCTTAGTTAGGAGAGTCGACGTAGGGCTCTTAGGGTGTCCAAGTTTCCATTATATAGTTTATACGGATCATAGGCTTGTCCGGGTCCGTGTAAACTTAGATAAGCCTAAGGTTAGATTGGCTGGTTACTGGAAATTGAACTGTTCCCTTTTTGGTGATCAGGGTTTCCGGGACCAGCTTTTACTAATGATACAAAGGGAACTGACGGGTGCGGTTGTGGGAAATGCCTGGTGGGGCAAATTAAAATCTCAAATTCGAACGTTTGCTGCCGATTTTAGTCGTCGACTCAATCTAGATAGATTAGCGGCGCAAACTGCTTTAGAAGATAAAGTCGATCGGGCAGTGAAATCCCGTGTTAGTGGGGACATAGCTTTAGCTAAGGCAGAGTTGTCCTCCTTGCTTATCAAGAAGGATCAAGCTCTGGTAGTTAGGGCTAGGTTAAAAAGAATGTCTTCTGAGGCAACGAATATGGCCGCTGAACTGCGTGCAGAGGAAAATCGAAGCGCGTCTAAGCGACATATCGCATGCGTCACGTTGCCGGATAAGCGGACCGTGACTACAAACGCGGGCATATGTGAGGTGTTTCGGGACTACTTTCAGGATCTTTTCACCAGGGAGCCCGGTCTGAGCTCTGCTCAGTTCGACGCCTATTTAGCTGACTTTCCCTGCCTTTCGGCAGCTGAAGCGGCTAGGTGCGAGGGTCCCATAACAGAGTCGGAGATCTGGGAAGCGCTGAAGCAGGTTGGCCTGGATAAGTCTCCGGGACTAGATGGTCTTCCCTACGAAGTGTACTTGAGGTTGTCGCACGTTTTTGTGCCTTTGCTGGAGCTGATTTACAACCACTGGATGAAGCAGGGGTCTTTACCCCAACGCTTCACCAGGGGTGTGATCAAGCTGCTGCGTAAGGACAAGAACGGTGGGGATGGGTTAGGGAACTTTCGCCCTTTAACGATGTTAAATACGGACTTAAAGATTTTGGCGAAGATCTTAGCCAACCGTTTGCAGCTTGTCCTGTCTAGTCTGATTGGCCCTGAACAGACTTGTGCTGTGAAGGGGAGGACTATTCAGGATAACCTTCATATGGTACGCTTGATCTTAGAACAAGTCGACAGTGAAGCCGCGCTGATCAATTTAGATCAGTCCAAGGCCTTCGATAGGGTTGACCATCGATTTCTGGAGGCTGTCCTTTCGGCAGCCGGTTTCAGAGCCGACTTTCGCTCCTGGATCCGACTTTTGTATGCGACTCCCGGTGCGCTGGTGGAAGTGAATGGGGTAAGATCGAAGCCTTTCGTATTGTCTCGCTCCATTCGTCAAGGTTGTCCGCTCTCGCCTCTGCTTTACGTTCTTGCGTTGGAACCTTTCCTTCGCAAGTTAAAGGCGAATCCGGTCCTGCGCGGAATTTCCCTGCCTGGGGCTTCCACCTCAGCCAGGTATTCTGCCTATGCTGACGACGTTTCGGTTCTTGTGTCGAGCAGAGCCGAGATTGACGTCGTCAGCAAAGAGATCAGTGGGTATGAGATGGTGACAGGGGCCAAGATCAACCGCGATAAGTCTTTGGGCTTGCGGTTGGGTGCGTGGAAGGGAGTTTCTCTTCCCGGACCTTTCCTCTGGACGGATGGGCCGATCAAGATACTCGGCGTCTGGTTCGGTCCTGATCTCCAGTTGGAAATGAATTGGTCGGAGGTGCAAGGGAAGGCCGAGATCGCGGGTAAACTGTGGTCTCGGAGGAGACTTTCCCTGAAGGGAAGGGCGGAGGTATGTGTTTCACACATATATCCGATCCTCCTTTACCGACTTTCTGTGCTTCCGCTCCCGTATGCCAGACTAATGTCATTAGTCCGGACCTTGTTCTCTTTCTTGTGGAGAGACAAGGCCCCTATGGTGTGTCGCGAGATCTGTTGCCTTCATCCCTCTGAGGGCGGTCTGGGTATGCCTAGCATTGAGATTCGTCAATATATGCTTCGCATTACCTTTCTAGACCGAATGTGTCGCGGATTGGATGAGGTGGGCACCTTTTGGAAAGAAGATGTCCGAAAACATTTCCCATCCCTGAGAAGTGTGCACTCGTGCGAGGTGGAGGCTGGCCGTACACCTCGTGCCGAGTGCTCCTTCTACCGCGAATGTCGTAGTGCTTTGAAGCTCCTCTTGCGGACGACGGATGGCCTCTCCGACGCCCAGGCGTTGTCTCGTAAGGCATTATATCAGTTGTTAGTTAGGGGGTCCGTTCAAGATGGTCTGATCGACGAGCTCGGTCTTACGAAGCAGGAGGCTCGCTCGATATGGCCTTGGGCGCCTGGGTTGAAATGTCTCAATAACGATGAGGCATCACTCACCTGGCTGATGATTCGTGGGGCCCTCTGGGTCGGCAAGAGACTTTGTTCAGCAGGTTTGGAGAAATATCCAAACTGTCGTCGCTGTACTGGCGAAGTCGAGACCATTGGTCACGCCTTTTTTCAGTGCAAGACGGTAGTGCCGTTGTGCAAGTTTGTTGAAGGCCTCATGGTTCGCATGCTGCAGGGAAAGTTCTTTGTCCTGGAAGCCAGTTCTGTTTGTAGCAATGTGGTGCCGCAATTGACGAAGGCTGAACACTATGTGTTCTGTTGCTTACTAGGGATTATGAGAGTCGTGATTTGGACGACGCGTCAGAAGGGATTCCATGAGGGCGAGAAGTTCACCTCTTCCCAACTGATCTTGTTCTTTGAGCATCAGCTTAAAGTCAAGATTAGGACGGAAAGGCGGCGGCTCCCTTCATCGGAATTCGGCAAAAGGTGGGTGAATCTTGCGCGAATGTGTAGAGTGAAAGGGGCTGACCTAGAGTGGCACTTGGATGTCGGTTAGGTACAGAATTTTGTCCTAACAGGGTTGAACATAGGCAACCCACCCAGATTTTAGGTTAGACTAGGTTTTCGATTTTTGAATCTTTAGTTTTCCCTTTTTCTAGTAAACTTAGCTAGGGTATGCATGCGCATTGGTCCCTTTTATTTCTGTCCCTATTTTCCTTTTGTTTTAATTCCCCATCCCCTCCCTCGTTAGGTGGTCAGTGACTTCAGTTCTCTGGTGGATGCGGGGCGCCTTTCGTTTCGTGTGTGTGCTTTTTCGTATTTGTTGTTGTGTATGAATGTGTGTGTGTCTGTGTGAATGCTTGGAGGAATGAATGTTTTTTTTTCTTATTTTTCTTAGCCCCGCATTGATTTCGTCTAGTTAACTGATTTTGCTGCCACATTTATGGTTTGTGGGGGGTTTTACTACTAACACAGTTTTGTTTAGTTCTTATTGTAAATACTTAAGTCATATTGTATATACTCATTTGGGGATCTTTTAAAAGTTGTTGTTTTATTGACCCTCCCCCCACAGACAATTTTTGTACATAAGGGGACTACTTAGGACTTCATAGAGAATTTGAGGCATTATGGTGGACGTAGTAAGAAAGGTAGGTTTGAATGTGTTGTTTTGGTGATTGGAATATTGTTAGTTTGTTTGGGTCCGTGTCTGGGACTAGCTAAGTTCAGATTTAAGACAGAAGAAGACCGTCATTCCCCATCCCCTTTTTAGGCCTTGTGCCACATTTTATACACATTTGTATAAATAAATATTGTGAGATTCGTGACGGTTTTTGACCTTTTGTTTGATATTTTTGACTTGCGACGAACCTTTTTTTTTTGCTGCTAACGATTTTCCTTTCAGTGTTTCAAGAACTTTTTGGACGAACTTCTGAGGATTTTTTCTGATAAGTTATTCTTTAAGTTTTATTTTTTTTTTTGATTTTATTCTTCTATTTCTTTTTGTTTGTTTTATTTTTGGGGCTTCGGCCCTCATAATTTTTTATTTTAGTCCGGTTTGACAAAGTCTTACCGGACGATTTCTTTTTTATTGTTTATTTCTTTCTAGTTGCTTTTGTAAAAAAAAAGTCAGTACAGTTTTTGAAAAGAAAAAGAAAACTTTATTTTTTTTTTTTTTATTAGCGACTTCGGTCGCATTCTCTCGTCTCGTTTTTGGTTTAACTAGTTTGTTTTTTGTTTTGCATTTTTATTTTCTTTAGCGGCTTTGGCCGCAAACCTTTATTTTTTTTTCTGGTTGTAAACCAGACTTTTTCTTTTCCTTTCTTTTTCTTTTTGTACATTTTCGTGAATTTTTAAAAAAGAGAGAGGAGTTTCTGTTTTTGTTTTTTGCTTTCGGCTGCCTTTGGGCGCCATTTAGATTTTTTTCCTGTTTAATTTTTTTTGTCTTTTAATTTTCCCAGTTTATTTATTTTTTTAAAAAAAGTTTATTGTCTTTGTTTCTCTTCTTTTAATTTACTGGTACATCCAGGCTTATTTGTTTAATTTTTTTTTTCCCTCCCAAAACTCCTTTCCCCAAATTTGGTGATTACATTTAAAAAGACCCGCAGGTGGTTGTCTCCACGTTTTTCAATATGGCCGACGGTGCCAGTCGGGCCAATATAAAAAAGGACCTTTTTGGGACGGCTGCTAAAGCCACCCCCCCCCTGATAATGCTGCCAAGAAGCGGGCTGATGGTAGCCCCAAAGCTGACCGTACTAGTAGCTCCAAGAAGGGAGAAGCTAGTAATAAGAATATTGAGGTGCCAAAGGAGGCACAAAAGACAGCCGAAGAATTGCCCTCATGCTGGAAGTCCCCACCAAGTTGTATTCTGAACATGGCGGATTTCCTGGATAAGGCGAAAAGTTACGCCCATCTTGTAAATAAAGATGGGTTCGTCGATGTTGTCCAGGAGCTCGATGTGTTCACAAAAAGAATGGTGACCGTTTTTGTGGTGGACAAAAAAACCAAAAAGATTTGTCGCTCCACTAAAGACACAGTGATTAAATCACTTTTGTCCCTGGGGATAAAACCCCAAAGAGTAATTAAGGGTAGAGGGTTCTTCATGTGGGACATTCTGCTGCCCACACCAGAAGATTGCCTAGACATGGCAAAAAAAGAATTGATCACAAAAGATCTAATACTAAGAACGGAATATGAAGGCCGAAGACGGACCAGGGTGGCCGTGTTCGAGGTTCCTCCTCAAATTTCGGGAGAGCTTCTGGCTGCATTTTTTATGCAGTACGGCCAAATTTTAGGGGCTCTCTCCGACAATTTGAACGGGGGATGGACTTTTGATATCATGCTTGATCAAGAGGCCTTCAAGTCTGTCCCCAACTGTTTGGTGTTTGGTGACCGGAAAATGCCGGTCATAGTGACCGGTAGGAGACCAACTTGCTGGAGGTGTGGAGAGACTGGTCACCTTTCCTCCTCCTGCCCAGGGAAGAAGGCCCCTGGAGTTCCGGTCACAGGCGACCAAAATACCCCCTTGGCCGAGAAAGTAAAATCCGCGGCGCCTGTAGTGGGCCTAGCTGCGGGGCGTACTGTTGGGGAAAATCCCTCGGTTGGGTCCAGACCCACATTACCCTCAAATCCGACGCCTGCCACAAGTGTGGTTAAGGAGAAGGATGAGGGGGAATGGCGCCTCGTGGTTAGGGGCAAGGGGAAGACCCAAACAGCGGTTCCTCAGTCCCAGCATGACCCCGGGGACATTGTCACCTACAGCCCCATTCCCTCTACCAGCTCTGAGGGCGACGCCTCGGCGTCTTATGCTGAAACTGCTACTGCAGCCCAAAAATTGAATGAACCAAGCTGGCAGAAAATTTTGGACATAAAAAAATTGAAAGAAAAAGTGGAGGCCAAGCGGGCTAAAAATAAAAAATCGCTGGGGGTACCGGGCCCCCTATCCTCTGCCCCGTCTTCCCCCCCATCACTTAAATATAAATTCACAAAGCCACCTCCGCCTAAATCTTTGACAAACTCTCCAGTGAAATCTCTTCGTTCCTCCAAACCTTCACCCGTAAAGACACCTTCCGGCATGACTCCATCAACTACACCGAGAGACACTCCTATGCATACACCCACTCACTCTCCTCAGAAAAAAAGAAACAGAAGTCCGGATACTCAATCAGCTACGGACAAGAAAAAAAAGAAAATAAAACCACCATATCTCCCGGGGGAAGACGTCTGGCGCGTATCCCGGGATCAGGCTGACAGGGTCTTCGGGCAAACTAAGAACCCGATGCCCTTAAAAGTTCTC
The DNA here is from genome assembly GCA_963932145.1 of Acanthosepion lycidas. NCBI lineage: Eukaryota > Metazoa > Mollusca > Cephalopoda > Sepiida > Sepiidae > Acanthosepion > Acanthosepion lycidas. The sequence continues at coordinate 63,156,844 of OZ010610.1, read as the reverse complement.
TGGAACTTCCGGCACATCAAGGGTGTAGATGTGGAGGTGCCGGAAAATTTTGAGGCCCGAAATCAACTAACCGTAGTGAGAACTGGCCCGGGTACGCGGGAGATATGGGGCATGATAGAGGAGGCTAAGGCCTCCTTGAAAGTGGTGCCCCCAGCAGTAGTTCTCCTTGAGGAAAACTTAGACGAAACTAAAAAGTGTAAAGGGAGGGTCCCTCTTTATGTTCACCCATCCCTTTATAGGGCTCTTAAGTTAACTTATCCCGCGGACATCGGTAGCTTGTCTCAGAGTGATACTCTCGATACTGAGATGATGTCAGGTTCGATGGGACAAGCTGTCGGTGTCCTCACCCCAGCCATGTTCTATCCTGAAGGACAACCCTAATTCGATTGACAATGTCTCTCTGGTTAGCTACGTTGAATGTCCGGGGCCTGAGGTCCGAGTCTCGCAGGGCGAGGCTCACTCGTGACCTTCAGCGCCTCGGGGTGAATGTATGTTGTATACAAGAGACCCGGTTTTCTTCTCATGATCGTGAGGACATACTGTCTAAGGGGTTTGCCCTTTATTCAGCCTGTTTTGATGGTCGTTCGAGGGGTGTCTCTTGGCTAGTGAGCAGGTCTTTGAAGGCTGCTTGTACCCTTGTCTTCGCGGATCCGGCGGGCAGACTTTGCGTGCTGGATGTTACCATAAAGGATAAGGTTCTACGTCTCATTGGGGTTTATGCGCCCAATACCCATTCCGAGCGGCCTGCTTTGTTTCGGCAGATCGCGCCGTTCTTGACGACGTCTCGTCGGGTAGTTTTAGCGGGGGATTGGAATGCCGTCCTTGACCCTGATATAGATCGTATAGGGCAAAAACAAGGTACTAACAACCCGGATGTGAAACCGTTTCGGGACTTTATCGATGAGTTTGATCTTGTCGATAAGTTCCGGAATGAACACCCTCGGGAGGTAGCATGGACTTGGACAACTAGTGGCAACTCGGCTCCCGGGACGCTTGCGAGCTACCTGGACCGGGTCTTAGTTAGGAGAGTCGACGTAGGGCTCTTAGGGTGTCCAAGTTTCCATTATATAGTTTATACGGATCATAGGCTTGTCCGGGTCCGTGTAAACTTAGATAAGCCTAAGGTTAGATTGGCTGGTTACTGGAAATTGAACTGTTCCCTTTTTGGTGATCAGGGTTTCCGGGACCAGCTTTTACTAATGATACAAAGGGAACTGACGGGTGCGGTTGTGGGAAATGCCTGGTGGGGCAAATTAAAATCTCAAATTCGAACGTTTGCTGCCGATTTTAGTCGTCGACTCAATCTAGATAGATTAGCGGCGCAAACTGCTTTAGAAGATAAAGTCGATCGGGCAGTGAAATCCCGTGTTAGTGGGGACATAGCTTTAGCTAAGGCAGAGTTGTCCTCCTTGCTTATCAAGAAGGATCAAGCTCTGGTAGTTAGGGCTAGGTTAAAAAGAATGTCTTCTGAGGCAACGAATATGGCCGCTGAACTGCGTGCAGAGGAAAATCGAAGCGCGTCTAAGCGACATATCGCATGCGTCACGTTGCCGGATAAGCGGACCGTGACTACAAACGCGGGCATATGTGAGGTGTTTCGGGACTACTTTCAGGATCTTTTCACCAGGGAGCCCGGTCTGAGCTCTGCTCAGTTCGACGCCTATTTAGCTGACTTTCCCTGCCTTTCGGCAGCTGAAGCGGCTAGGTGCGAGGGTCCCATTACAGAGTCGGAGATCTGGGAAGCGCTGAAGCAGGTTGGCCTGGATAAGTCTCCGGGATTAGATGGTCTTCCCTACGAAGTGTACTTGAGGTTGTCGCACGTTTTTGTTCCCTTGCTGGAACTGATTTACAACCACTGGATGAAGCAGGGGTCTTTACCCCAACGCTTCACCAGGGGTGTGATCAAGTTGCTGCGTAAGGACAAGGACGGTGGGGATGGGTTAGGGAACTTTCGCCCTTTAACGATGTTAAACACTGACTTAAAGATTTTGGCGAAGATCTTAGCCAACCGTTTGCAGCTTGTCCTGTCTAGTCTGATTGGCCCTGAACAGACTTGTGCTGTGAAGGGGAGGACTATTCAGGATAACCTTCATATGGTACGCTTGATCTTAGAACAAGTCGACAGTGAAGCCGCGCTGATCAATTTAGATCAGTCCAAGGCCTTCGATAGGGTTGACCATCGATTTCTGGAGGCTGTCCTTTCGGCGGCCGGTTTCAGAGCCGACTTTCGCTCCTGGATCCGACTTTTGTATGCGACCCCCGGTGCGCTGGTGGAAGTGAATGGGGTAAGATCGAAGCCTTTCGTATTGTCTCGCTCCATTCGTCAAGGTTGTCCGCTCTCGCCTCTGCTTTACGTTCTTGCGTTGGAACCATTCCTTCGCAAGTTGAAGGCGAATCCGGTCCTGCGCGGAATTTCCCTGCCTGGGGCTTCCACCTCAGCCAGGTATTCTGCCTATGCTGACGACGTTTCGGTTCTTGTGTCGAGCAGAGCCGAGATTGACGAAGTCAGCAAAGAGATCAGTGGGTATGAGATGGTGACAGGGGCCAAGATCAACCGCGATAAGTCTGTGGGCTTGCGGTTGGGTGCGTGGAAGGGAGTTTCTCTTCCCGGACCTTTCCTCTGGACGGATGGGCCGATCAAGATACTCGGCGTCTGGTTCGGTCCTGATCTCCAGTTGGAAATGAATTGGTCGGAGGTGCAAGAGAAGGCCGAGATCGCAGGTAAACTGTGGTCTCGGAGGAGACTTTCCCTGAAGGGAAGGGCGGAGGTATGTGTTTCACACATATATCCGATCCTCCTTTACCGACTTTCTGTGCTTCCGCTCCCGTATGCCAGACTAATGTCATTAGTCCGGACCTTGTTCTCTTTCTTGTGGAGAGACAAGGCCCCTATGGTGTGTCGCGAGATCTGTTGCCTTCATCCCTCTGAGGGCGGTCTGGGTATGCCTAGCATTGAGATTCGTCAATATATGCTTCGCATTACCTTTCTAGACCGAATGTGTCGCGGATTGGATGAGGTGGGCACCTTTTGGAAAGAAGATGTCCGAAAACATTTCCCATCCCTGAGAAGTGTGCACTCGTGCGAGGTGGAGGCTGGCCGTACACCTCGTGCCGAGTGCTCCTTCTACCGCGAATGTCGTAGTGCTTTGAAGCTCCTCTTGCGGACGACGGATGGCCTCTCCGACGCCCAGGCGTTGTCTCGTAAGGCATTGTATCAGTTGTTAGTTAGGGGGTCCGTTCAAGATGGTCTGATCGACGAGCTCGGTCTTACGAAGCAGGAGGCTCGCTCGATATGGCCTTGGGCGCCTGGGTTGAAATGTCTCAATAATGATGAGGCATCACTCACCTGGCTGATGATTCGTGGGGCCCTCTGGGTCGGCAAGAGACTTTGTTCAGCAGGTTTGGAGAAATATCCAAACTGTCGTCGCTGTACTGGCGAAGTCGAGACCATTGGTCACGCCTTTTTTCAGTGCAAGACGGTAGTGCCGTTGTGCAAGTTTGTTGAAGGCCTCATGGTTCGCATGCTGCAGGGAAAGTTCTTTGTCCTGGAAGCCAGTTCTGTTTGTAGCAATGTGGTGCCGCAATTGACGAAGGCTGAACACTATGTGTTCTGTTGCTTACTAGGGATTATGAGAGTCGTGATTTGGACGACGCGTCAGAAGGGATTCCATGAGGGCGAGAAGTTCACCTCTTCCCAACTGATCTTGTTCTTTGAGCATCAGCTTAAAGTCAAGATTAGGACGGAAAGGCGGCGGCTCCCTTCATCGGAATTCGGCAAAAGGTGGGTGAATCTTGCGCGAATGTGTAGAGTGAAAGGGGCTGACCTAGAGTGGCACTTGGATGTCGGTTAGGTACAGAATTTTGTCCTAACAGGGTTGAACATAGGCAACCCACCCAGATTTTAGGTAAGACTAGGTTTTCGATTTTTGAATCTTTAGTTTTCCCTTTTTTCTAGTAAACTTAGCTAGGGTATGCATGCGCATTGGTCCCTTTTATTTCTGTCCCTATTTTCCTTTTGTTTTAATTCCCCATCCCCTCCCTCGTTAGGTGGTCAGTGACTTCAGTTCTCTGGTGGATGCGGGGCGCCTTTCGTTTCGTGTGTGTGCTTTTTCGTATTTGTTGTTGTGTATGAATGTGTGTGTGTCTGTGTGAATGCTTGGAGGAATGAATGTTTTTTTTTTCTTATTTTTCTTAGCCCCGCATTGATTTCGTCTAGTTAACTGATTTTGCTGCCACATTTATGGTTTGTGGGGGGTTTTACTACTAACACAGTTTTGTTTAGTTCTTATTGTAAATACTTAAGTCATATTGTATATACTCATTTGGGGATCTTTTAAAAGTTGTTGTTTTATTGACCCTCCCCCCACAGACAATTTTTGTACATAAGGGGACTAGTTAGGACTTCATAGAGAATTTGAGGCATTATGGTGGACGTAGTAAGAAAGGTAGGTTTGAATGTGTTGTTTTGGTGATTGGAATATTGTTAGTTTGTTTGGGTCCGTGTCTGGGACTAGCTAAGTTTAGATTTAAGACAGAAGAAGACCGTCATTCCCCATCCCCTTTTTAGGCCTTGTGCCACATTTTATACACATTTGTATAAATAAATATTGTGAGCTTCGCGACGGTTTTTGACCTTTTGTTTGATATTTTTGACTTGCGACGAACCTTTTTTTTTGCTGCTAACGATTTTCCTTTCAGTGCTTCAAGAACTTTTTGGACGAACTTCTGAGGATTTTTTCTGATAAGTTATTCTTTAAGTTTTATTTTTTTTTTGATTTTATTCTTCTATTTCTTTTTGTTTGTTTTATTTTTGGGGCTTCGGCCCTCATAATTTTTTTATTTTAGTCCGGTTTGACAAAGTCTTACCGGACGATTTCTTTTTTATTGTTTATTTCTTTCTAGTTGTTTTAGAGAAAAAAAAAGTCAGCACAGTATTTGGAAAAAAAGAAAAAGAAAACTTTATTTTTTTTTCCTTTTTATTAGCGACTTCGGTCGCATTCTCTCGTCTCGTTTTTGATTTAACTAGTTTGTTTTTTCTTTTGCATTTTTATTTTCTTTAGCGGCTTTGGCCGCAAACCTTTATTTTTTTTTTCTGGTTGTAAACCAGACTTTTTCTTTTCCTTTCTTTTTCTTTTTGTACATTTTCGTGAATTTTTAAAAAAAGAGAGAGGAGTTTCTGTTTTTGTTTTTTGCTTTCGGCTGCCTTTGGGCGCCATTTAGATTTTTTTTTCCTGTTTAATTTTTTTTGTCTTTTAATTTTCCCAGTTTATTTATTTTTTTTTAAAAAAAAAGTTTATTGTCTTTGTTTCTCTTCTTTTAATTTACTGGTACATCCAGGCTTATTTGTTTAATTTTTTTTTCCCTCCCAAAACTCCTTTCCCCAAATTTGGTGATTACATTTAAAAAGACCCGCAGGTGGTACTCTCCACGTTTTTCAATATGGCCGACGGTGCCAGTCGGGCCAATATAAAAAAGGACCTTTTTGGGACGGCTGCTAAAGCCAACCCCCCTGATAATGCTGCCAAGAAGCGGGCTGATGGTAGCCCCAAAGCTGACCGTACTAGTAGCTCCAAGAAGGGAGAAGCTAGTAATAAGAATTTTGAGGTGCCAAAGGAGGCACAAAAGACAGCCGAGGAATTGCCCTCATGCTGGAAGTCCCCACCAAGTTGTATTCTGAACATGGCGGATTTCCTGGATAAGGCGAAAAGTTACGCCCATCTTGTAAATAAAGATGGGTTCGTCGATGTTGTCCAGGAGCTCGATGTGTTCACAAAAAGAATGGTGACCGTTTTTGTGGTGGACAAAAAAACCAAAAAGATTTGTCGCTCCACTAAAGACACAGTGATTAAATCACTTTTGTCCCTGGGGATAAAACCCCAAAGAGTAATTAAGGGTAGAGGGTTCTTCATGTGGGACATTCTGCTGCCCACACCAGAAGATTGCCTAGACATGGCAAAAAAAGAATTGATCACAAAAGATCTAATACTAAGAACGGAATATGAAGGCCGAAGACGGACCAGGGTGGCCGTGTTCGAGGTTCCTCCTCAAATTTCGGGAGAGCTTCTGGCTGCATTTTTTATGCAGTACGGCCAAATTTTAGGGGCTCTCTCCGACAATTTGAACGGGGGATGGACTTTTGATATCATGCTTGATCAAGAGGCCTTCAAGTCTGTCCCCAACTGTTTGGTGTTTGGTGACCGGAAAATGCCGGTCATAGTGACCGGTAGGAGACCAACTTGCTGGAGGTGTGGAGAGACTGGTCACCTTTCCTCCTCCTGCCCAGGGAAGAAGGCCCCTGGAGTTCCGGTCACAGGCGACCAAAATACCCCCTTGGCCGAGAAAGTAAAATCCGCGGCGCCTGTAGTGGGCCTAGCTGCGGGGCGTACTGTTGGGGAAAATCCCTCGGTTGGGTCCAGACCCACATTACCCTCAAATCCGACGCCTGCCACAAGTGTGGTTAAGGAGAAGGATGAGGGGGAATGGCGCCTCGTGGTTAGGGGCAAGGGGAAGACCCAAACAGCGGTTCCTCAGTCCCAGCATGACCCTGGGGACATTGTCACCTACAGCCCCATTCCCTCTACCAGCTCTGAGGGCGACGCCTCGGCGTCTTATGCTGAAACTGCTACTGCAGCCCAAAAATTGAATGAACCAAGCTGGCAGAAAATTTTGGACATAAAAAAATTGAAAGAAAAAGTGGAGGCCAAGCGGGCTAAAAATAAAAAATCGCTGGGGGTACCGGGCCCCCTATCCTCTGCCCCGTCTTCCCCCCCATCACTTAAATACAAATTCACAAAACCACCTCCGCCTAAATCTTTGACAAACTCTCCAGTGAAATCTCTTCGTTCCTCCAAACCTTCACCCGTAAAGACACCTTCCGGCATGACTCCATCAACTACACCGAGAGACACTCCTATGCATACACCCACTCACTCTCCTCAGAAAAAAAGAAACAGAAGTCCGGATACTCAATTAACTACGGACAAGAAAAAAAAGAAAATGAAACCACCATATCTCCCGGGGGAAGACGTCTGCCGCGTATCCCGGGATCAGGCTGACAGGGTCTTCGGGCAAACTAAGAACCCGATGCCCTTAAAAGTTCTCTGGAACTTCCGGCACATCAAGGGTGTAGATGTGGAGGTGCCGGAAAATTTTGAGGCCCAAAATCAACTAACCGTGGTGAGAACTGGCCCGGGTACGCGGGAGATATGGGGCATGATAGAGGAGGCTAAGGCCTCCTTGAAAGTGGTGCCCCCAGCAGTAGTTCTCCTTGAGGAAAACTTAGACGAAACTAAAAAGTGTAAAGGGAGGGTCCCTCTTTATGTTCACCCATCCCTTTATAGGGCTCTTAAGTTAACTTATCCCGCGGACACCGGTAGCTTGTCTCAGAGTGATACTCTCGATACTGAGATGATGTCAGGTTCGATGGGACAAGCTGTCGGTGTCCTCACCCCAGCCATGTTCTATCCTGAAGGACAACCCTAATTCGATTGACAATGTCTCTCTGGTTAGCTACGTTGAATGTCCGGGGCCTGAGGTCCGAGTCTCGCAGGGCGAGGCTCACTCGTGACCTTCAGCGCCTCGGGGTGAATGTATGTTGTATACAAGAGACCCGGTTTTCTTCTCATGATCGTGAGGACATACTGTCTAGGGGGTTCGCCCTTTATTCAGCCTGTTTTGATGGTCGTTCGAGGGGTGTCTCTTGGCTAGTGAGCAGGTCTTTGAAGGCTGCTTGTACCCTTGTCTTCGCGGATCCGGCGGGCAGACTTTGCGTGCTGGATGTTACCATAAAGGATAAGGTTCTACGTCTCATTGGGGTTTATGCGCCCAATACCCATTCCGAGCGGCCTGCTTTGTTTCGGCAGATCGCGCCGTTCTTGACGACGTCTCGTCGGGTAGTTTTAGCGGGGGATTGGAATGCCGTCCTTGACCCCGATATAGATCGTATAGGGCAAAAACAAGGTACTAACAACCCGGATGTGAAACCGTTTCGGGACTTTATCGATGAGTTTGATCTTGTCGATAAGTTCCGGAATGAACACCCTCGGGAGGTAGCATGGACTTGGACAACTAGTGGCAACTCGGCTCCCGGGACGCTTGCGAGCTACCTGGACCGGGTCTTAGTTAGGAGAGTCGACGTAGGGCTCTTAGGGTGTCCAAGTTTCCATTATATAGTTTATACGGATCATAGGCTTGTCCGGGTCCGTGTAAACTTAGATAAGCCTAAGGTTAGATTGGCTGGTTACTGGAAATTGAACTGTTCCCTTTTTGGTGATCAGGGTTTCCGGGACCAGCTTTTACTAATGATACAAAGGGAACTGACGGGTGCGGTTTTGGGAAATGCCTGGTGGGGCAAATTAAAATCTCAAATTCGAACGTTTGCTGCCGATTTTAGTCGTCGACTCAATCTAGATAGATTAGCGGCGCAAACTGCTTTAGAAGATAAAGTCGATCGGGCAGTGAAATCCCGTGTTAGTGGGGACATAGCTTTAGCTAAGGCAGAGTTGTCCTCTTTGCTTATCAAGAAGGATCAAGCTCTGGTAGTTAGGGCTAGGTTAAAAAGAATGTCTTCTGAGGCAACGAATATGGCCGCTGAACTGCGTGCAGAGGAAAATCGAAGCGCGTCTAAGCGACATATTGCATGCGTCACGTTGCCGGATAAGCGGACCGTGACTACAAACGCGGGCATATGTGAGGTGTTTCGGGACTACTTTCAGGATCTTTTCACCAGGGAGCCCGGTCTGAGCTCTGCTCAGTTCGACGCCTATTTAGCTGACTTTCCCTGCCTTTCGGCAGCTGAAGCGGCTAGGTGCGAGGGTCCCATTACAGAGTCGGAGATCTGGGAAGCGCTGAAGCAGGTTGGCCTGGATAAGTCTCCGGGATTAGATGGTCTTCCCTACGAAGTGTACTTGAGGTTGTCGCACGTTTTTGTTCCTTTGCTGGAACTGATTTACAACCACTGGATGAAGCAGGGGTCTTTACCCCAACGCTTCACCAGGGGTGTGATCAAGTTGCTGCGTAAGGACAAGGACGGTGGGGATGGGTTAGGGAACTTTCGCCCTTTAACGATGTTAAACACTGACTTAAAGATTTTGGCGAAGATCTTAGCCAACCGTTTGCAGCTTGTCCTGTCTAGTCTGATTGGCCCTGAACAGACTTGTGCTGTGAAGGGGAGGACTATTCAGGATAACCTTCATATGGTACGCTTGATCTTAGAACAAGTCGACAGTGAAGCCGCGCTGATCAATTTAGATCAGTCCAAGGCCTTCGATAGGGTTGACCATCGATTTCTGGAGGCTGTCCTTTCGGCGGCCGGTTTCAGAGCCGACTTTCGCTCCTGGATCCGACTTTTGTATGCGACCCCCGGTGCGCTGGTGGAAGTGAATGGGGTAAGATCGAAGCCTTTCGTATTGTCTCGCTCCATTCGTCAAGGTTGTCCGCTCTCGCCTCTGCTTTACGTTCTTGCGTTGGAACCATTCCTTCGCAAGTTGAAGGCGAATCCGGTCCTGCGCGGAATTTCCCTGCCTGGGGCTTCCACCTCAGCCAGGTATTCTGCCTATGCTGACGACGTTTCGGTTCTTGTGTCGAGCAGAGCCGAGATTGACGAAGTCAGCAAAGAGATCAGTGGGTATGAGATGGTGACAGGGGCCAAGATCAACCGCGATAAGTCTGTGGGCTTGCGGTTGGGTGCGTGGAAGGGAGTTTCTCTTCCCGGACCTTTCCTCTGGACGGATGGGCCGATCAAGATACTCGGCGTCTGGTTCGGTCCTGATCTCCAGTTGGAAATGAATTGGTCGGAGGTGCAAGAGAAGGCCGAGATCGCAGGTAAACTGTGGTCTCGGAGGAGACTTTCCCTGAAGGGAAGGGCGGAGGTATGTGTTTCACACATATATCCGATCCTCCTTTACCGACTTTCTGTGCTTCCGCTCCCGTATGCCAGACTAATGTCATTAGTCCGGACCTTGTTCTCTTTCTTGTGGAGAGACAAGGCCCCTATGGTGTGTCGCGAGATCTGTTGCCTTCATCCCTCTGAGGGCGGTCTGGGTATGCCTAGCATTGAGATTCGTCAATATATGCTTCGCATTACCTTTCTAGACCGAATGTGTCGCGGATTGGATGAGGTGGGCACCTTTTGGAAAGAAGATGTCCGAAAACATTTCCCATCCCTGAGAAGTGTGCACTCGTGCGAGGTGGAGGCTGGCCGTACACCTCGTGCCGAGTGCTCCTTCTACCGCGAATGTCGTAGTGCTTTGAAGCTCCTCTTGCGGACGACGGATGGCCTCTCCGACGCCCAGGCGTTGTCTCGTAAGGCATTGTATCAGTTGTTAGTTAGGGGGTCCGTTCAAGATGGTCTGATCGACGAGCTCGGTCTTACGAAGCAGGAGGCTCGCTCGATATGGCCTTGGGCGCCTGGGTTGAAATGTCTCAATAATGATGAGGCATCACTCACCTGGCTGATGATTCGTGGGGCCCTCTGGGTCGGCAAGAGACTTTGTTCAGCAGGTTTGGAGAAATATCCAAACTGTCGTCGCTGTACTGGCGAAGTCGAGACCATTGGTCACGCCTTTTTTCAGTGCAAGACGGTAGTGCCGTTGTGCAAGTTTGTTGAAGGCCTCATGGTTCGCATGCTGCAGGGAAAGTTCTTTGTCCTGGAAGCCAGTTCTGTTTGTAGCAATGTGGTGCCGCAATTGACGAAGGCTGAACACTATGTGTTCTGTTGCTTACTAGGGATTATGAGAGTCGTGATTTGGACGACGCGTCAGAAGGGATTCCATGAGGGCGAGAAGTTCACCTCTTCCCAACTGATCTTGTTCTTTGAGCATCAGCTTAAAGTCAAGATTAGGACGGAAAGGCGGCGGCTCCCTTCATCGGAATTCGGCAAAAGGTGGGTGAATCTTGCGCGAATGTGTAGAGTGAAAGGGGCTGACCTAGAGTGGCACTTGGATGTCGGTTAGGTACAGAATTTTGTCCTAACAGGGTTGAACATAGGCAACCCACCCAGATTTTAGGTAAGACTAGGTTTTCGATTTTTGAATCTTTAGTTTTCCCTTTTTTCTAGTAAACTTAGCTAGGGTATGCATGCGCATTGGTCCCTTTTATTTCTGTCCCTATTTTCCTTTTGTTTTAATTCCCCATCCCCTCCCTCGTTAGGTGGTCAGTGACTTCAGTTCTCTGGTGGATGCGGGGCGCCTTTCGTTTCGTGTGTGTGCTTTTTCGTATTTGTTGTTGTGTATGAATGTGTGTGTGTCTGTGTGAATGCTTGGAGGAATGAATGTTTTTTTTTTCTTATTTTTCTTAGCCCCGCATTGATTTCGTCTAGTTAACTGATTTTGCTGCCACATTTATGGTTTGTGGGGGGTTTTACTACTAACACAGTTTTGTTTAGTTCTTATTGTAAATACTTAAGTCATATTGTATATACTCATTTGGGGATCTTTTAAAAGTTGTTGTTTTATTGACCCTCCCCCCACAGACAATTTTTGTACATAAGGGGACTAGTTAGGACTTCATAGAGAATTTGAGGCATTATGGTGGACGTAGTAAGAAAGGTAGGTTTGAATGTGTTGTTTTGGTGATTGGAATATTGTTAGTTTGTTTGGGTCCGTGTCTGGGACTAGCTAAGTTTAGATTTAAGACAGAAGAAGACCGTCATTCCCCATCCCCTTTTTAGGCCTTGTGCCACATTTTATACACATTTGTATAAATAAATATTGTGAGCTTCGCGACGGTTTTTGACCTTTTGTTTGATATTTTTGACTTGCGACGAACCTTTTTTTTTGCTGCTAACGATTTTCCTTTCAGTGCTTCAAGAACTTTTTGGACGAACTTCTGAGGATTTTTTCTGATAAGTTATTCTTTAAGTTTTATTTTTTTTTTGATTTTATTCTTCTATTTCTTTTTGTTTGTTTTATTTTTGGGGCTTCGGCCCTCATAATTTTTTTATTTTAGTCCGGTTTGACAAAGTCTTACCGGACGATTTCTTTTTTATTGTTTATTTCTTTCTAGTTGTTTTAGAGAAAAAAAAAGTCAGCACAGTATTTGGAAAAAAAGAAAAAGAAAACTTTATTTTTTTTTCCTTTTTATTAGCGACTTCGGTCGCATTCTCTCGTCTCGTTTTTGATTTAACTAGTTTGTTTTTTCTTTTGCATTTTTATTTTCTTTAGCGGCTTTGGCCGCAAACCTTTATTTTTTTTTTCTGGTTGTAAACCAGACTTTTTCTTTTCCTTTCTTTTTCTTTTTGTACATTTTCGTGAATTTTTAAAAAAAGAGAGAGGAGTTTCTGTTTTTGTTTTTTGCTTTCGGCTGCCTTTGGGCGCCATTTAGATTTTTTTTTCCTGTTTAATTTTTTTTGTCTTTTAATTTTCCCAGTTTATTTATTTTTTTTTAAAAAAAAAGTTTATTGTCTTTGTTTCTCTTCTTTTAATTTACTGGTACATCCAGGCTTATTTGTTTAATTTTTTTTTCCCTCCCAAAACTCCTTTCCCCAAATTTGGTGATTACATTTAAAAAGACCCGCAGGTGGTACTCTCCACGTTTTTCAATATGGCCGACGGTGCCAGTCGGGCCAATATAAAAAAGGACCTTTTTGGGACGGCTGCTAAAGCCAACCCCCCTGATAATGCTGCCAAGAAGCGGGCTGATGGTAGCCCCAAAGCTGACCGTACTAGTAGCTCCAAGAAGGGAGAAGCTAGTAATAAGAATTTTGAGGTGCCAAAGGAGGCACAAAAGACAGCCGAGGAATTGCCCTCATGCTGGAAGTCCCCACCAAGTTGTATTCTGAACATGGCGGATTTCCTGGATAAGGCGAAAAGTTACGCCCATCTTGTAAATAAAGATGGGTTCGTCGATGTTGTCCAGGAGCTCGATGTGTTCACAAAAAGAATGGTGACCGTTTTTGTGGTGGACAAAAAAACCAAAAAGATTTGTCGCTCCACTAAAGACACAGTGATTAAATCACTTTTGTCCCTGGGGATAAAACCCCAAAGAGTAATTAAGGGTAGAGGGTTCTTCATGTGGGACATTCTGCTGCCCACACCAGAAGATTGCCTAGACATGGCAAAAAAAGAATTGATCACAAAAGATCTAATACTAAGAACGGAATATGAAGGCCGAAGACGGACCAGGGTGGCCGTGTTCGAGGTTCCTCCTCAAATTTCGGGAGAGCTTCTGGCTGCATTTTTTATGCAGTACGGCCAAATTTTAGGGGCTCTCTCCGACAATTTGAACGGGGGATGGACTTTTGATATCATGCTTGATCAAGAGGCCTTCAAGTCTGTCCCCAACTGTTTGGTGTTTGGTGACCGGAAAATGCCGGTCATAGTGACCGGTAGGAGACCAACTTGCTGGAGGTGTGGAGAGACTGGTCACCTTTCCTCCTCCTGCCCAGGGAAGAAGGCCCCTGGAGTTCCGGTCACAGGCGACCAAAATACCCCCTTGGCCGAGAAAGTAAAATCCGCGGCGCCTGTAGTGGGCCTAGCTGCGGGGCGTACTGTTGGGGAAAATCCCTCGGTTGGGTCCAGACCCACATTACCCTCAAATCCGACGCCTGCCACAAGTGTGGTTAAGGAGAAGGATGAGGGGGAATGGCGCCTCGTGGTTAGGGGCAAGGGGAAGACCCAAACAGCGGTTCCTCAGTCCCAGCATGACCCTGGGGACATTGTCACCTACAGCCCCATTCCCTCTACCAGCTCTGAGGGCGACGCCTCGGCGTCTTATGCTGAAACTGCTACTGCAGCCCAAAAATTGAATGAACCAAGCTGGCAGAAAATTTTGGACATAAAAAAATTGAAAGAAAAAGTGGAGGCCAAGCGGGCTAAAAATAAAAAATCGCTGGGGGTACCGGGCCCCCTATCCTCTGCCCCGTCTTCCCCTCCATCACTTAAATATAAATTCACAAAACCACCTCCGCCTAAATCTTTGACAAACTCTCCAGTGAAATCTCTTCGTTCCTCCAAACCTTCACCCGTAAAGACACCTTCCGGCATGACTCCATCAACTACACCGAGAGACACTCCTATGCATACACCCACTCACTCTCCTCAGAAAAAAAGAAACAGAAGTCCGGATACTCAATCAACTACGGACAAGAAAAAAAAGAAAATAAAACCACCATATCTCCCGGGGGAAGACGTCTGCCGCGTATCCCGGGATCAGGCTGATAGGGTCTTCGGGCAAACTAAAAACCCGATGCCCTTAAAAGTTCTCTGGAACTTCCGGCACATCAAGGGTGTAGATGTGGAGGTGCCGGAAAATTTTGAGGCCCGAAATCAACTAACCGTGGTGAGAACTGGCCCGGGTACGCGGGAGATATGGGGCATGATAGAGGAGGCTAAGGCCTCCTTGAAAGTGGTGCCCCCAGCAGTAGTTCTCCTTGAGGAAAACTTAGACGAAACTAAAAAGTGTAAAGGGAGGGTCCCTCTTTATGTTCACCCATCCCTTTATAGGGCTCTTAAGTTAACTTATCCCGCGGACATCGGTAGCTTGTCTCAGAGTGATACTCTCGATACTGAGATGATGTCAGGTTCGATGGGACAAGCTGTCGGTGTCCTCACCCCAGCCATGTTCTATCCTGAAGGACAACCCTAATTCGATTGACAATGTCTCTCTGGTTAGCTACGTTGAATGTCCGGGGCCTGAGGTCCGAGTCTCGCAGGGCGAGGCTCACTCGTGACCTTCAGCGCCTCGGGGTGAATGTATGTTGTATACAAGAGACCCGGTTTTCTTCTCATGATCGTGAGGACATACTGTCTAGGGGGTTTGCCCTTTATTCAGCCTGTTTTGATGGTCGTTCGAGGGGTGTCTCTTGGCTAGTGAGCAGGTCTTTGAAGGCTGCTTGTACCCTTGTCTTCGCGGATCCGGCGGGCAGACTTTGCGTGCTGGATGTTACCATAAAGGATAAGGTTCTACGTCTCATTGGGGTTTATGCGCCCAATACCCATTCCGAGCGGCCTGCTTTGTTTCGGCAGATCGCGCCGTTCTTGACGACGTCTCGTCGGGTAGTTTTAGCGGGGGATTGGAATGCCGTCCTTGACCCCGATATAGATCGTATAGGGCAAAAACAAGGTACTAACAACCCGGATGTGAAACCGTTTCGGGACTTTATCGATGAGTTTGATCTTGTCGATAAGTTCCGGAATGAACACCCTCGGGAGGTAGCATGGACTTGGACAACTAGTGGCAACTCGGCTCCCGGGACGCTTGCGAGCTACCTGGACCGGGTCTTAGTTAGGAGAGTCGACGTAGGGCTCTTAGGGTGTCCAAGTTTCCATTACATAGTTTATACGGATCATAGGCTTGTCCGGGTCCGTGTAAACTTAGATAAGCCTAAGGTTAAGTTGGCTGGTTACTGGAAATTGAACTGTTCACTTTTTGGTGATCAGGGTTTCCGGGACCAGCTGTTACTAACCATCCTAAGGGAATTGACGGGAGCGGTTGTGAGAAACGCCTGGTGGGGAAATCTTAAATCTAAAATTCGAATGTTTGCTGCCGATTTTAGTCGTCGACTCAATCTAGATAGATTAGCGGCGCAAACAGCTTTAGAAGATAAAGTCGATCGGGCTGTGAAATCCCGTGTTAGTGGGGACATAGCTTTAGCTAAGGCAGAGTTGTCCTCCTTGCTTATCAAGAAGGATCAAGCTCTGGTAGTTAGGGCTAGGTTAAAAAGAATGTCTTCTGAGGCAACGAATATGGCCGCTGAACTGCGTGCAGAGGAGAATCGAAGCGCGTCTAGGCGACATATTGCATGCGTCACGTTGCTGGATAAGCGGACCGTGACTACAAACGCGAGCATATGTGAGGTCTTTCGGGACTACTTTCAGGATCTTTTCACCAGGGAGCCCGGTCTGAGCTCTGCTCAGTTCGACGCCTATTTAGCTGACTTTCCCTGCCTCTCGGCAGCTGAAGCGGCTAGGTGCGAGGGTCCCATAACAGAGTCGGAGATCTGGGAAGCGCTGAAGCAGGTTGGCCTGGATAAGTCTCCGGGACTAGACGGTCTTCCCTACGAAGTTTACTTGAGGTTGTCGCAAGTTTTTGTTCCTTTGCTGGAACTGATTTACAACCACTGGATGAAGCAGGGGTCTTTACCCCAACGCTTCACCAGGGGTGTGATCAAGTTGCTGCGTAAGGACAAGGACGGTGGGGATGGGTTAGGGAACTTTCGCCCTTTAACGATGTTAAATACGGACTTAAAGATTTTGGCGAATATCTTAGCCAACAGTTTGCAGCTTGTCCTGACTGATTGGCCCTGAACAGACTTGTGCTGTGAAGGGTAGGACTATTCAGGATAACCTTCACATGGTACGCTTGATCTTAGAACAAGTCGACAGTGAAGCCGCGCTGATCAATTTAGATCAGTCCAAGGCCTTCGATAGGGTTGACCATCGATTTCTGGAGGCTGTCCTTTCGGCGGCCGGTTTCGGAGCCGACTTTCGCTCCTGGATCCGACTTTTGTATGCGACCCCCGGTACGCTGGTGGAAGTGAATGGGGTAAGATCGAAGCCTTTCGTATTGTCTCGCTCCATTCGTCAAGGTCGTCCGCTCTCGCCTCTGCTTTACGTTCTTGCGTTGGAGCCTTTCCTTCGCAAGTTAAAGGCGAATCCGGTCCTGCGCGGAATTACCCTGCCTGGGGCTACCACCTCAGCCAGGTATTCTGCCTATGCTGACGACGTTTCGGTTCTTGTGTCGAGCAGAGCCGAGATTGACGTCGTCAGCAAAGAGATCAGTGGGTATGAAATGGTGACAGGGGCCAAGATCAACCGCGATAAGTCTGTGGGCTTGCGGTTGGGTGCGTGGAAGGGAGTTTCTCTTCCCGGACCTTTCCTCTGGACGGATGGGCCGATCAAGATACTCGGCGTCTGGTTCGGTCCTGATCTCCAGTTGGAAATGAATTGGTCGGAGGTGCAAGGGAAGTCCGAGATCGCGGTTAATCTGTGGGCTCGGAGGAGACTTTCCCTGAAGGGAAGGGCGGAGGTATGTGTTTCACACATATATCCGATCCTCCTTTACCGACTCTCTGTGCTTCCACTCCCGTATGCCAGACTAATGTCATTAGTCCGGACCTTGTTCTCTTTCTTGTGGAGAGACAAGCCCCCTATGGTATGTCGCGAGATCTGTTGCCTTCATCCCTCTGAGGGCGGTCTGGGTATGCCTAGCATTGAGATTCGTCAATATATGCTTCGCATTACCTTTCTAGACCGAATGTGTCGCGGATTGGATGAGGTGGGCACCTTTTGGAAAGATGATGTCCGAAAACATTTACCATCCCTGAGAAGTGTGCACTCGTGCGAGGAGGAGGCCGGCCGTAGACCTCGTGCCGAGTGCTCCTTCTACCGCGAATGTCGTAGTGCTTTGAAGCTCCTCTTACGTACGACGGATGGCCTCTCCGACGCCCAGGCGTTGTCTCGTAAGGCATTGTATCAATTGTTAGTTAGGGGGTCCGTTCAAGATTATCTGATCGACGAGCTCGGTCTTACGAAGCAGGAGGCTCGCTCGATATGGCCTTGGGCGCCTGGGTTGAAATGTCTCAATAATGATGAGGCATCACTCACCTGGCTGATGATTCGTGGGGCCCTCTGGGTCGGCAGGAGACTTTGTTCAGCAGGCTTGGAGAAATATCCAAACTGTCGTCGCTGTACTGGGGAAGTCGAGACCATTGGTCACGCCTTTTTTCAGTGCAAGACGGTAGTGCCGTTGTGCAAGTTTGTTGAAGGCCTCATGGTTCGCATGCTGCAGGGAAAGTTCTTTGTCCTGGAAGCCAGTTCTGTTTGTAGCAATGTGGTGCCGCAATTGACGAAGGCTGAACACTATGTGTTCTGTTGCTTACTAGGGATTATGAGAGTCGTGATTTGGACGACGCGTCAGAAGGGATTCCATGAGGGCGAGAAGTTCACCTCTTCCCAACTGATCTTGTTCTTTAAGCATCAGCTTAAAGTCAAGATTAGGACGGAAAGGCGGCGGCTCACCTCATCGGAATTTGGCAAAAGGTGGGTGAATCTTGCGCGAATGTGTAGAGTGAAAGTAGCTGACCTAGAGTGGCATTTGGATGTCGGTTAGGTACAGAATTTTGTCCTAACAGGGTTGAACATAGGCAACCCATCCAGATATTAGGTTAGTTTAGTTTTTGAATTTGATCCTTTAGTTTTCGTTTTTTTTGTTGAACTTAGCTAGGGTGTGCATGCTCATTGGTCCCTTTTATTTCTGTCCCTATTTTTTTTCTTTTGTTTAATTCCCCATCCCCTCCCTCGTTAGGTGGTCAGTGATGTCAGTTCTCTGGTGGATGCTGGACGACTTTCGTTTCGTGTGTGTGATTTTTCGTATTTGTTGTTGTGTATGAATGTGTGTGTGCCTGCGTGAATGCTTGGAGGTATGAATTTCTTCATAGTCCCGCATTGATTTCGTCTAGTTAACTGATGTTTCTGCCACATTCATGGTTTGTGGGGGTTTTTATTACTAACACAGTTTTGTTTAGTTTAGTGTAAATATTTAAAGCATATTGTAAATATTCATTTGGGGATCATTTTAAAAGTTGTTAATTTTGCCCCTCCCCCCATGAACAATAATTGTACATAAGAGGTCTAGTTAGGACATCATAGAGAATTTGAGGTATTATGGTGGACGTAGTAAGAAAGGTAGGAGTGAATGTGCTGTTTTGGTGATTGGAATATTGTTGGCTTGATTGGGTCAGTGTCTGTGACTAGCTAAGTTTAGAATTAAGACAGATGAAGACCGTCCTTCCCCATCCCCCTTTTAGGCCTTGTGCCGCATTTTGTATTTATCATACAAATAAATATTGTGAGCTTCACGACGGCCTTGACCTTTTTGTCGTGGTTTTGACGATTGCGGACAGCTGTTTTCCGCTCGACTCTTTTTTTTGAAATTTACCCGTTTGAATTTTGATCTTCATTTGGTTTATTTTACTTTTACATTTTTTGAGACTGTTTTGAAAAAGGTTTTTTGATTTTTTCTTTCTTCTCTCCATTTTATTTTTTCTCCACCTTTAATTTTTGTACTTTTTCTTTTTATTCCAGTTTTCCTATTTGTTTTTCATTTTTAAGCCCTTTAATTTTTTGCTCTTTTTGATTTTCATTTTTACCCCTTTAATTTTTGCAGTTTTTTCTTTTCTTATTTCTACCCCCTTTAATTTGCTCTTTTATTCTAGTCTTCCCTTTTAATCTTCATTTTCTTTAATTTCTTTAATTCTATCTTCGTTTTCTTTATTCTGTGTTTCGCTTTATTTTTTATTAATTTATTTATTTAATTGTTTCTTTCCATCCTTTAATTTTTACGTGTTTATTGTTTGTAATCGTTTGTATTGTCCAATTTATTTATTTGCTTTCGTTTGGTTCGACTCGCGTCGGCCATTTTTATTTTTGTAACTAGCTTCGGCTATTTTTCATCGTTGCGTATTTTTTCTGTTTATTGACGTCGGCCATTTTGATTGTTTATAACTAGCTTTGGTTATTGTCCTCGTTTTCGTATTTTTTTGTTTATTGACGTCGGCCATTTTGGATTTTTTTTAATTAAGCTTCGGCTTTTGTTGAAGTTTTATATATTCTTTGTTTTCCGTTTTCATTGTCTAACGTTTTTTATTTTATTGTTTATTTTTTTACGTGTTTTCTTTTATTGTTTCGCCTTTAGGCGATATTCGTTTCTTTATTGTTTTTTCTAATTTTTATTGTATTTTTTAAATGTGTTTTACGTATAAGTGAACCGTGTTTTTTGTTCTTTTCGTCAGGTAATTATTTTTGTGTGCATATTTTATTTTGTTCATTGTTGTCTCGCTTTCGGGTGAGTTCATTTTTTGATTTCATTTATTTAGTTAAATTTTTCCTATAATCTTGTTTAATTATTTCCCACTCCCCTTTTCTTTCACCCCTTCCCTTCTGAAAAAATGGAAAAGAAGGAAAAAAGGGCGCCTCCTTTATTAGCTATTAAAAGAAAATCGAATTTGACGGACTATAGAAAATCCATAAGGAAACATTTATTTAACCCCCCCCAAAAAAAAGACCGCCCGATAAAGAGAATTTAAATGATTACCCAGCCCTTGATGTAATTTCCCCTAGCGAGGATGTCATCTCGGGGAAAAATGAAAACAAAAGTATGGAGGCCAAGAATAGCAAAAAGATAACTGAAAACAATACGGAGGCCAATAATGGCAATAAAACCCATATAACGGGGAAGCCAAAAATTGCTCTCAAAACAAAACTGAGGCCGGGGAATCGCCCTCTTGTTGGTCGTCCCCATCGAAATGTATTATCAATCTTGCGGAGTTCTTGGAGCGTGCTAAGAATTACGCTCACCTTGTCGTAGAAGGTGGACTCTTAGAAGACCCCAAGAATTGAAGAAGATTGAAAAACGAATTGTGTCAGTTTTCGTCGTCGACAAATGTACGCGCAAAATTTGTCGCTCGACGAAGAAAAACATGACAGTATATGAGGTCCCTCCTCAGGTTATCGGGGAACATCTCGCTGCTTTCTTTTCCCAGTACGGCGAAATTCTGGGCGCCTCCTATGATAGCCTGAGCGTGGGGTGGAGCTTTGATATCATTGTTGGACGAGAAAGCCTTCCGCTCCATCCCCAACTGTCTGGATGTTGGAAGCTTGAAGTTACCGGTCATAATAACCGGCCGAAGACCGGTATGCTGGAGGTGTGGAGTGACTGGTCATCTCTCCTCCTCCTGCCCAGAGAAGAAGGCCTCTGGTAGTCAAGCTCCAGTTAACCAAGATTCCCCTTCTGACCGCGTCTGTACCTTCCGCCTCGGCCGTACAGCTAAACTTCAAGCAACAACAAAAAAAGTATGATCCAGCATATGAAAAAACGGAATAAAGGAATTAAAGAAAAAATTGGATAGTGAAAAACCTTCCAATCCCATTCTGTCCATGTCTTCGGCCCGGTCCGATCCTTCTCCCAAGAAAAAACCTTCCCCTCCGACAACCCCGCCCAAATCTTGAGACCCCAGCCCTTACAAACATAGGTCTTTTATACTCCCCTTCATACTCCCAGTCCCTCCCCTGTTAAACAAATTTCATCCCGCACCCCTTTGCATACTCCCAGTCCTTCCCCCGTCAAGAAAGCTGAAATGCCTCCTCCCTCTTCTAAACGGGAGAGAAGCCCCACTCAAGCACATAATGAAAAAAAGAAGAAAAAACACATTTTCAACACAGGGGAGGATATCTGCAAAATTAACGCAGCTCAGACAGAGAGAGCCCGGGACTATGGAAATCGGGTTAAAGACCTAAAATATCTTTTATCCATTAGGCAATATGCCGATCTGGATGTCGAAATACCTCAAAATTTCCCGCATGCCCAAAGGGTCCTAACGGTCATACGGACAGGACCTGGCTCCAAACCAATTTGGACAATGTTAGAGGAGGCCATTATTTCTTTCAAGATGGCCCTGCCTATCGCCATAGCGCAGAAGAAAAACTTAAAGCAGCTGTCAAAACTTTGTGCAGGGAGGGTCCCCGTTTTAGTTCACCCATTCCTGTATAGAGCGCTAAAATTGACTTTCCCCTGGGATATCGGCGGAATCTCCCAAGACGGTACCATAAAAAATGAAATGGGCCATGGGTCTGTGGGAGAGGCTGTCGGTATCCTTACCCAGGCCATGTTTAATTCAGGTAAACAACCCTAATCGGACTTCTCGATGGCGCTCTGGTTAGCTACTTTGAATGTGCGGGGCCTGAGGTCCGAGTCTCGCAGGGCGAGGCTCTCTCGTGACCTTCAGCGCCTCGGGGTGAATGTTTTTTATGTGCAAGAGACCCGGTTTTCTTCTCATGACCGTGAGGATATACTGTCTAAGGGGTTCGCCTTTTATTCAGCATGTTTTGATGGTCGTTCGAGGGGTGTCTCTTGGCTAGTGAGCAGGTCTTTGAATGCTGCATGTACCCTTGTCTTCGCAGATCCGGCGGGCAGGCTTTGTGTGCTGGATGCTACCATAAAGGATAAGTGTGACATCCAACCTTTAGTCAAATTGTGACGTCAGCCGATCCCGGGTCTTGTCCTGGTCACGGCGCCAGTTGTGGCATCCAACCGTTACGTCCAATTGTGACGTCAGCCGATCCCGGGTCTTATCCTCGTCGCGGCACCAATGGTGGCATCCAAAACCGATCCAGAGTCTTATCCCGGTTGCGGCACCAATGGTGATGATCTAACCTTTAAGTGATTCGGATGGGAATCTGGTTAGATTCGATATCAGCCTCGTCGTTCCCAACTCGCTTCCAACGTCTGGTTACCGAAGTAACTAATTTGATCTCCAGTCTGCCTACCCACGTTGTGAATTGATCTTAGGCAGACGAAATCAATCAGCGTTGGGGCCGTACTGCAAGCTTGAGTTCGAATGAGGGCGGTATCGCACAAGTACAGGCAAAAGAAAATAAAATAATAAGTCGAAAATGGTATCAAAATAAGGATAACAATACTTTATATCTGGTTGCTGGATACATAGGACTGCGTCTATCCCCCGACCCGCTATATGGATTGTGACACGTGGTTTTCAGGCGAAATTCACAAGGCTTATTTTGGTGGTGTGAGTCTAAGTCGTCCTTCAAAAAATAAATTGTTCTTGGTTTGAAGATAAGTTCGGAAGTTGCGCGAATCTTGGTCAGCTCTTCGTAGCGGGGCTTCAGAGCTCTCAACTGGAACTCTCTCTCGAACTCAAAACTAAACTCAACTGAAACTCTAACTGAAACTGATTTTTGCTCGCTGCGAATTTGCTTATATGGACGCCGATTCAAAACCGGGGGTGGGCTCGTCGGGGTTTGAGGTTCCCTGATAAGTCTAAATCCATAAACCCCTTCTTTTGTCTTCGGTCAGGAAAAATTCATTATTTCCATTTTTGGAAGTCTTCTCTTACTCCCACCTTCTCTTATTTTCATATGGACATCTTCCCACTTCTTCGTAGTAATCCCTCATACTTTTACTCACTGCGGCTGCCTCTTTTCGTCACATGATCACCTCCGCCTGGCTGGTTAGCGTTCAACCAATGGTCGATCAACAGTGAGAGCGTGACTAGACTAGCCTTGTTCTTAAAAAAATATATATTTTGTTCAAAGAAAAAAAAAATTATCTTTTTCTTTTCCTTTTCTTTCTTTTGTTTCTCTCTTCTTCTCTGGCCGCCAAAAAGACAATACGACCCGTAGAGTGACAATCTCAATTCTTATCCTAACGTCACGGCATATGGAATTCTTCAATCAGATTTTCGCCAGCACCAAGAGGCTAGTCAACCAGACACACTCATTCTTCGGCGCCAACGAAATATTGTTTCGCTGTCATATTCAAATTCCAACACAGCCCAGATGTGTTTTCTCTCAATGACACCTCCCATCGACAAAGACCCAACCTAGAGATGACTCTCTTTGTGTGTGGTCAACAGATGACCTATTAAATTGTTCGCCGTCATGTCACAAGTAAATCTTTATCTATTTAAAACTCTGTATCACCTGGTGTTTGTCAGTTAGCTTTATGACAATGGCCATAAGAATTTTCACCATTCTTCATTTATCAAAACAACATTTTCAAATGTCTCTTCTCGTAGGTGACTTTATCTTTAAAATTTTCCTCGCAGGGAACCCCACCAACCCCGACAGTCCGCCTGTCACAAAGACACAGTTAATTTTTTTTTTATCTAAACAAAACAATGTATTAACCTGGACCCTTCCAGCCAGCCCCAAGACAATGGCCGACAGAACCCTCACCAGTGTCTTCCATTATCAAAATAACATTTTCAAATGGTATTTCTCGTGGGTGGCCTCCCGTTATCATATAAGTTAAGTTTCGGCTCTCTTTTTTCTTTCTTTTCTTTCTCTTTTTCCTTTCCTTCTTTTTGCGCCCGTAAATGGTGTCACAATCTTCCCCTAACCTATTTGTCATTTACTCGTAAATGACACCTAATTTAGCATGCATCATGCACCATGCATCATGCACCATGCATCATGCACCATGCATCTGTCCCATGCAATTCTATTCTTCTGTTCTACATGCAATGTAATGTTCTTTCATCTTCTTCTGTTCTACATCCAATTGTAATGTTCTTTTTCATCTTCTTCTGTTTCTACATGCAAATGTAATGTTCTTTTCATCTTCTTCTGTTCTACATGCAAATGTAATGTTCTTTTCATCTTCTTCTGTTCTACATGCAAATGTAATGTGTGCGTGTGCCTGTCGGTGCATGTGTGTGGTTACTATGGCTTGTTCTTCTTGGTCAATGTTTTCCTCTCCGCTGTGAGGGGGTTTCCGCCGCACGCGTCGGTCTCACGCCAGCCTCCTCCGCTGGTCTTTCTGCAATCCCTTCGCCGATTCTGTATGAATAAGGAACACTGCTCGGCATCTCCTTCTCGAGTTGCTGCATGCTCATTTGATTATCGCTCGTTAATTTCCTCTTACTCCTAATGTTCCATATTACTATAACCCCTAGGGCTATATTTATGAATGTACCCATTACCACTGACCAACTTATCGCGATCTGCTCATCGTCTTCCCATACCTTCATTTCCCAACGCACTTAACTTGTCCCTCAATTGATCCATATCGATCTTTTCTATCGGCTTCATTAGTACTGGCATTTTATTCAAGGTAACATTGGGGAATCCCTTCACTATTGGCTCCCACAATTCTGTACAATTGACTAAGCTTCTGCCAATCATGTCTATGATTGAATCTTTCTCTTCATATCTTTCTTCTTCCTGGTAATAGGGGGGTAGGGAAATAGATATCCCAAATGCCGAACATCCCATGGGTAACTTTAACAGGAATAATGGTGGTCTTACTCTTAATGTCCTTGTGGACTCTCCACCACATACCCTAGACAAGCTGATAGGTTTCTGTGTGGCCACTGCCCACACCCCGTCTGAAACACTGATAGCTTGTGGTAATGCCGTGTTTGCTAATACCTCTACTTGGCAAGTTCTCTTAATTCCCTCTCTCTTCCCTTCAAACAATTCTAGTATGCACATCTTGTGGTTACCAGTTATATAGATAGGGCTTAACGAGGTACAAGTCCCTAGAGCATCATTTCTACACTTTCTAGCTTCTTCAGCTGTTAGCAACATGAATTTTGTTCTACCCGAATTTAAAGCTATATATTCTGTTTCCACCTTGTACCTTGCTACCATTCCCAAACCTTGATCTCTTCTGGGGTAGGGAATAGGTAAATTTATAACCTGGTATATCTCGAATTTACTCTCTCTATCTAACAACGGAACAGATATCAAAACCAATAATCGTCTATTTTCCAACAAGGTCACACATCCCAGTGCATTATAATATTTCCACAATTATTTAGTGGGGTCCACTGGCAGTCTCAAATGGTGGGGTAACTCGGCCTGTATTCCGAATAGCACTTCCTTTAGGTGACTCGGGTTTACTATGCTTGGGGAGAGATGTCCCAATGACAACATGTCCAACTGTGCTCTCACATGTTCCAGCAAGGTCGTCAACGACTGACTAGTTTGTCGTACCTTATTCGTAATTGTCATTAGTTGGAAATATCTTTGCATGAATCCGCTCATTTCTTGTAATTCGATCATTACAGCTTCTGTATCATTAATTACCTCTTGTCTCAACCCCGCCAGGTTATTTATTAACCAATTAATTCAGGCTCTATTCTTGGCCACTTCCAACCTTGTCACATTCAATATTGTCACACTCTCCCTTGCCACTTGAGCCAGCGTCCTCTGGTTTACTTCCACTTCTCCCAGTTTCCTTCTTATGAATTTAACGTTATCATCAGTCACTGTTCCAAACAGGACATTTAATGCTTTTCCCACAATCGGAACTACTGATCTCTTTTCCCGCGTCTGCAGTAACTCTATTCCCTTCAGGTAATTTTGCATGTCCCTCCATTGAGCCTCTATCATAGTGACCTCCGATTCCAGGGAGTGTAATAAACTGAGATATCCTTTCTCCTTGGAATAATCTTGCCCTACCTTCAACCGGGCTGCATACAGCTGCGTTAGATCATTTCTTAGTTTATTTAGTAGTGACTCGTATGGTTTTAAATCTATCACGAATGTGATCAACCATTTAGACCTGGTTATTATTACTTCACTCGTCTTTTTAGAAATGGTATTTCGGCTGTGCTTCCCAGCTTCCGCCATCGTCACCAGTGTGGCCACCATCATCATCATCATCAAACCTTTCATTTTGATCATTCCTGCAAGGTAACAAAATTCTCTTGTTTTTATTCTTCATAACCATTCAGTTTTGCTCAATTCTTTACTCAATTATTCCATAATTTCTTACTAAGTTCAGCTCTTCCCACTTCTAACTAACTCCTAGCAGACAGACGGTCCGGGCAGGTGTGCGTGGCCCCCACTACAAAGGTCGTACTTCATGACACCACTGATGGCCAGTCAGCAATGCCAATACTCTTCTTCCGTCCCTCGTGAGGTGCAGCTCGCGACTCCATCCCTCCATCCACATCCACCACAGTCAGCCAGTAGGTTTTTGGATGAGCCAGTGTCGATACCGAGTGGTTCTATTCTACACAGCCTTCTTTGTTCTATTGAGACTCGGGGTTCTTCGCCCTTCTTAATCTCATCTTCAGTTCCTGCTCAACCTCTAACCTTCCCTCTGTGTTTAATTCCCGTTCAGGAGGTGTGTTGTCCTTTTCTTCCTCTCCTGATTCTTCCTTCTGTTTTGAGTCCTCGCCCTGGACGTCTTCATTACTTCTTGACTCGATGTCTAATTCTCTCCTGTTTCTTAGTTTTTCTTTGAGCTGGGAAAGGGGTATTTGATCTTCTTCCTCCCACTCGCTGAACTCTTCGTCTTGTTTAGGGTGCCTCTTTCTAGAGCCTTTGACTGCTTGATTGGATCTCTTCGCTTTTCTCTTCCATTTCTTCGGACATGGGGGTGCGATGGCGACATCACAGGGTCTTCTCTGCACCGATTCAGGCGACGACTGAACGCCGCTGATCCCCGCCGAGGGTTCCAACTCCGTCACTCGGATTGCTTCGTCTATCTGGCCAAGTCGATCTATCTCTTCATTTACCTCGGAATCTTCCTCCGTGTCTATTTCTTCCGGCTCAACCAAAGTTACTTTCCTTGTCCTTGTCTTCTTAGGCCTCGGCTCGCTCATTTTCAGGTTAGCTATTTCAGCCTTCTTTAGGTCATTGGCATGGACCCTCCTTGCTCGTCCTGCCACTTGATCCCATATTACATATGATACTGGACCCGTCTGCTCCACTATCCGGTAGTACGGTTCCCATCTTTGGTCCAGATTTCCTTCTCTCTGGTGCATTTTATAGTAGACAGGGTCTCCAACCTTCAATTCTATTACCTTTCTTTCAGCATTCACTCTCTCATTTCTTCTCTTCTGTGCCCTCTTTATTCTTCTTCTGGCCTGTACAAATATCTTATGTTGTTGTTCCAGCAACAGCTGATGATGATCTTCTCCCATATACTTTCTTCGGGGCTTCAATAGGTTATCAACAGGCAGGACCACGTCTCTGCCAAACAACATAAAGTAAGGAGAAAATCTGGAGGTTTCGTTTATCGTAAACCTCACGGCCGCCAGAGCCTGTGTCAAATACAAGTCCCAATTTCCAGTGTTCTCTCTGGTCAGCTTGGCCAATACATCTCCCAAGGTTCTATGAAACCTTTCCACCTTAGCATTTCCTTGGGGGTGATATGGAGATGTTTTTACGTGCTCTATATTCAAACCTGTCAGCACTTCTCTCATTATGCTGTTTATATTCTCTGTGCCATTATCAGTGACAAGTTGCACAGGGGCGCCATACCTAGGGAAGATTTCACTTATTATCAAACCGGCTACAGTCCTAGCCTTCTTGTCTGGTACTGCAAATGCCTCAGGCCAATTTGTTAGCCAATCAACAAAACTCACTATATAGTTGTTTCCTTGTGCAGTTTCCCCATATGGTCCTGATACATCCATACTCACTTTCTCGAAGGGGAAGTTCGGCACGTCCATCTCTTCCAATGGTGCCATTTCCTGCCTTCTGCTCTGCGACTGGCATACTACAAAGCTCCGAACATAGTGACCTCTCCGTACAGTTTGGGCCAATAGTACTTTCTCCCTATTAGATCATATGTTCTATCAATTCCCATGTGACCCAACCTCTCGTGGCACTGTTCCAATATCTCTGGTCTTAAACTTTTGGGCACATACAACTTGGGCTTGATTTCCTCATCCCTACCTGAGAGATAATACAGCCTTTCCTGTATTATGGCATACTTGGTGGTCTCTCCTGCCTCCACCTTTTCTCTAAGGGCAGCTATTTCACTGTCCGCCTGCTCCTTCTCAATTCTTTCTGTCCAGTAGGGATCTGTTATTATCTGTGCGTCCCCTTCCTCGTCCGATTCTAACATAGGGCGATCTTTTAGCTTATTTATAGTAAAGATCGCACCATTCAAGTAGTAGTCCAGTTTTTGGAGAGCATACATGATAGCATATGCTTCTGTTTCTATTACTGGCCATCTCTGTTGTGTCTCTGAGAGCTTATGAGAGAGAAAGTATATCGGTATCTCCTCTGGTATGCCTGGCACTGGTCCTTCTTTATCGGGACACGGCTGGGTAAGAACTGCTCCTACACACTGCTCACTGGCATCAGTGTATAGTACCATGGGCTTGCTGAGGTCCGGGTACGTCAGCAGTGGGACGGCTGTCAAATGTTCTTTTAACGTATCAAATGCCCGTTGACAGTCTTCTGTCCACTTGAACCTAGCATATTTCTTCGTCAGGGCTACTAGTGGTATGGCAATTCTCGAGAATGCCGGGACGAATCGTCGGTAGTAACCTATAGCTCCTATAAAGCCTCTTACTTGTCTCACTGTCTTAGGTTCTGGCATTTCCCTTATGACTTTCACCTTATCCATGTCGGGTTTAATATCGTCTCCGTTTATAACAAAGCCCAAATATCTAGTCTCCTCCTTCAGAAACTGACACTTCGACAATTTCAATTTTAAGCCGTGTTTTCTTAACCTTCCCAACACTTGTTTTAGGTGGAAAAAGTGTTGTTCTACTGTTTCTGAAAATATCAAAATATCATCCAAATATGCCATGGCAAAGCGCTCGTATCCTCCTAACACTATTGACATCAGCTGTTGGAAGATTCCCGGGGCATTGGCTAAACCGAATGGCATCACCCTGAACTGAAACAGTCCCAGGTGACACACAAATGCGGCCTTTCCCTTGTCAGCCTCATCAAGGGCTACCTGCCAATACCCGGACCTCAAGTCCAACATGGAGAAGTACTTCGCTTTCCCTAATAATGCCAATATGTCATCAATTAGTGGCAATGGCACTGCCAAAGGCTTAGAGATGGAATTCAGTTTCCTAAAATCCACACAAAACCAGTGCCTGCCATCTTTCTTGTCTACTATCACCATTGGAAAGCTCCAAGGAGAAATTGATCTTTCTATCATCCCAGCTTCCATCTCTTCTACTGCCTCTTCCACAAGGGGTCTATTATGAATAGGTGTCCGGTTGGGCTTCAATTTCACAGGGGGGTGATCGCCGGTGTCGATTTTCATTTTTACCGTGTTATCTGATTGGGCCACCACATCTCGATTATCCCTCAGCAGACCTCCCACCCTGGCCCTAAATTGGTCAGGTGCCAATATATCTTCGTCCACTATTCCTTCTGTTTGCTCTACGAGTTTTCCTCGTTTCTCCTCGAATCTCACTCGATTCAGAGTTCGTAGGGGTAGTGCTTTTCCTATCTCTTCCCCTCTCTTAACCTTTATCGTCTTTTGGGCCTGGTTCACCATTATAATGGGCACCAATTCAGCTGCCTCCACTACTGCCTCACACAGAGTTACCTCATTTTCTTCTAGGCCCTTCCCTTCTACAGGGACCAATTGCAGGGTTCCTTTTTCTATTTTCTTCCCTGACATTAACCTACCCTTTCCCGACACCGCCGTTCTGGGGGGTAGCTTTACATCTTCCTCCACCACTATTGTTATATCTTCTTCTGGTGGGCATCCCAATGGCGTTCTCTCGCCATTCACTATCAGCACAATGGGGTTGAACTCTATCTGAGCCCTCTGGCTCCGAAGCCAATCTTCTCCCAAGATTGCTTCCGTACACAGGTTGGGAGTTACGTAAAAATTTTGGGTTCTTTTTAATTTCCCAATCCTCACAGGGAGCCTCGCCATCCCTTTTATCTCCAGGAGGGGGGCTCCATCTGCTTGCGTGAACTCTATGTCTGCTTCCCGTAACCCACTCTTCCGTTTCACCCGCCTGTATGCTTCCTCTCTCAGCATTGAAACAGACGCTCCTGTGTCTATCAGGGCTTTCACTGCCCTACCTCCTATCTCTGCCCCACACGACAGCTCCCTCTCTTGCGTCAGCGAAGAGAAAACTTGGGCTTTCTTCTTCCTGGGTTCCCACCTTTGGGTCATCCCAGCCATAGGCGCCGGTAGCCACAAATTGCTTTCATTATTCTCACGTGGGGGAGTTCTGCGTTTTCTGCACCTGGGCGGTCCCGGCTGGACCTCTCCCAGTCTCTTGCGGTTGTTCCTAAGAATACAACTCCTCCTCAGGTGCCCTGGTCTCCTACAAAACCAGCACCTTCTTGTCGGACAGCTTACCGCAAAGTGGCCCACCTGACCACATATCCAACATTTTACTCTTCTTCTCTTCAACTGGGACACCCTCTCCCTTATTCTTGGGGGGACCTGCCCTCTACCTAAGTGGCTCTCCTGACCACATATCCAAGGTTTTACTTCCTTTCTTTTTAACTGGGCCACCCTCCCTCTTAATTCCGGGTGGCCCGCTGGCTTGTCTCTTGGGGTCGGCCTTATTTATTAATATCGGTGGGGCTCCTTTTCTCAACCCGCACCACTTGGCTAGGTGTCCCCTCTTTCCACACCTAGTGCATTTATCCTGTTCGAAGTCTGGGGGCAAACCCCACCTCGTCGGACATTCCGCTGCTCTGTGGTCCTCATGCCCACAAGTCCAGCAGACCAGTCCGTATCTACCCGGCGTGGGCTTATAGAACCCATGCCTTGTTGACCAAGCCTTTCTATTGGAGTCCTCTTCCCACACCTCAGGCTCACCTGCCTCTAGCTTGACCCTCCGATTCCACGCGGGGGGTCTTCCTCCTTCCCCCTTTCTTCCTACCTCTCGACTTAGATCTTGCTTCTTCCCACACCTTCTCACTTTCTCCCATATACCCTGGCTCTCTTTGGACAGCTCCACTGCTGCTGATAATCTAAGCGGTCCTTCCTTCAACACATCGTGACGAACACGATCGTCACCGAGTGCTTCAACATACAGGTCCGCCAGCTGGGCCTGCATGACTGCATTATTTCTCACCACCTCCGGGAAGGCTAATGACGACAGCTTTTCCGCTCGGGCCCCCAATTCTCCAGGGGTTTCGTCCCTAAGCTGCGTCAACTTTAGGAGGGCTCTCATGGCCTCTATCGCCGTCCCCTCGTCAGCGTACTCCTTGTTTAATAGCTCCTCCAACCTTTCCCATGGTAAGTGGGGCTCACTAGCTAAGAGTCCCCTTACAAACTCAGACGCCCTCCCTTTCGTGGCATCATATGCCAAATATAGGGCCTCCTGGTCTGTGAGTTTATATATTACCCGGCTCTTATCCAAGATTGCCAGCCAGTTTTTGAAATCTCTTACTGTCGTCAAACGCCGGGACCCTCGGTCCGCCTAATAATCCCCTCAGGTCTGCTGGCAATTCCTGTCTAGCCCCATCTTCCTCTATGTCTATTCTATCGGATTCATAGTCAGACATACTTACAAAAAGAAAAACAATATGAGCAGCAACAATCGAAATTTGGGAGATCAAAACAAGTGTCCTACCTGACAGACGATTCTCCGCTCGTTCCTCTCAGGTTCCGGGTCGTTGCACTAGAGTATCTGGAACCGTATGGTTATAGCCAACCAAGGTCCTTTGGTTCCTACTCTAGTTTGTTTCGATTTGAGTCCTCCAGCAACTCCAGCGGCAGCGGTTGATCCAGGGTCTTATCCCGCTGTCACGGCACCAAATGTGACATCCAACCATTACATCAAATTGTGACGTCAGCCGATCCCGGGTCTTGTCCTGGTCACGGCGCCAGTTGTGGCATCCAACCGTTACGTCCAATTGTGACGTCAGCCGATCCCGGGTCTTATCCTCGTCGCGGCGCCAATGGTGGAATCCAAAACCGATCCAGAGTCTTATCTCGGTTGCGGCGCCAATTGTGATGATCTAACCTTTAAGTGATTCGGATGGGAATCTGGTTAGATTCGATATCAGCCTCGTCGTTCCCAACTCGCTTCCAACGTCTGGTTACCGAAGTAACTAATTTGATCTCCAGTCTGCCTACCCACGTTGTGAATTGATCTTAGGCAGACGAAATCAATCAGCGTTGGGGCCGTACTGCAAGCTTGAGTTCGAATGAGGGTGGTATCGCACAAGTACGGGCAAAAGAAAATAAAATAATAAGTCGAAAATGGTATCAAATAAAGGATAACAATACTTTATATCTGGTTGCTGGATACATAGGACTGCGTCTATCTCCCGACCCGCTATATGGATTGTGACACGTGGTTTTCAGGCGAAATTCACAAGGCTTATTTTGGTGGTGTGAGTCTAAGTCGTCCTTCAAAAAATAAATTGTTCTTGGTTTGAAGATAAGTTCGGAAGTTGCGCGAATCTTGGTCAGCTCTTCGTAGCGGGGCTTCAGAGCTCTCAACTGGAACTCTCTCTCGAACTCAAAACTAAACTCAACTGAAACTCTAACTGAAACTGATTTTTGCTCGCTGCGAATTTGCTTATATGGACGCCGATTCAAAACCGGGGGTGGGCTCGTCGGGGTTTGAGGTTCCTTGATAAGTCTAAATCCATAAACCCCTTCTTTTGTCTTCGGTCAGGAAAAATTCATTATTTCCATTTTTGGAAGTCTTCTCTTACTCCCACCTTCTCTTATTTTCATATGGACATCTTCCCACTTCTTCGTAGTAATCCCTCATACTTTTACTCACTGCGACTGCCTCTTTTCGTCACATGATCACCTCCGCCTGGCTGGTTAGCGTTCAACCAATGGTCGATCAACAGTGTGGGCGTGACTAGACTAGCCTTGTTCTTAAAAAAATATATATCTTGTTCAAAGAAAAAAAAAAATTATTTTTTTCTTTTCCTTTTCTTTCTTTTGTTTCTCTCTTCTTCTCTAGCCGCCAAGAAGACAATACGACCCGTAGAGTGACAATCTCAATTCTTATCCTAACGTCACGGTATATGGAATTCTTCAATCAGATTTTCGCCAGCACCAAGAGGCTAGTCAACCAGACACACTCATTCTTCGGCGCCAACGAAATATTGTTTCGCTGTCATATTCAAATTCCAACACAGCCCAGATGTGTTTTCTCTCAATGGCACCTCCCATCGACAAAGTCCCAACCTAGAGATGACTCTCTTTGTGTGTGGTCAACAGATGACCTATTAAATTGTTCGCCGTCATGTCACAAGTAAATCTTTATCTATTTAAAACTCTGTATCACCTGGTGTTTGTCAGTTAGCTTTATGACAATTGCCATAAGAATTTTCACCATTCTTCATTTATCAAAACAACATTTTCAAATGTCTCTTCTCGTAGGTGACTTTATCTTTAAAATTTTCCTCGCAGGGAACTTCACCACCCCCGACAGTCCGCCTGTCACAAAGACACAGTTAATTTTTTATCTATCTAAACAAAACAATGTATTAACCTGGACCTTGCCAGCCCCAAGACAATGGCCGACAGAACCCTCACCAGTGTCTTCCATTATCAAAATAACATTTTCAAATGGTATTTCTCGTGGGTGGCCTCCCGTTATCATATAAGTTAAGTTTCGCCTCTCTTTTTTTCTTTCTTTTCTTTCTCTTTTTCCTTCTTTTTACGCCCCTAAATGGTGTCACATAAGGCTTTACGTCTCATTGGGATTTATGCGCCCAATAACCATACTGAGCGCCCTGCTTTGTTTCGGCAGATCGAGCCGTTTTTGATGACTTCTCGTCGGATAGTTTTAGCGGGGGATTGGATTGCCATCCTTGACCCCGATATAGGTCGTATAGGGCAAAGAACGGGTACTAACAATCCTGATGTGAAGGCATTTTGGGACTTTATCGGCGGGTTTGATCTTGTCGATAAGTTCCGGAATGAGCACCCTCAGGAGATAGCATGGACTTGGACAATAGTGGCAACTCCTGGGACGCTTGCGAGCTACCTGGACCGAGTCTTAGTTAAGAGAGTCGATGTAGGGTTCTTAGGGTGTCCAAGTTTCCACTATATAGTTTATACGGATCATAGGCTTGTCCGGGTCCGTGTAAACTTAGATAAGCCTAAGGTTAGAATGGCTGGTTACTGGAAATTCAACCGTTCATTATTTGGTGAGCAGGGTTTCCGGGACCAGCTGCTACTAATGATTCAGAGGGAATTGACGGGGGCGGTTGTAGGAAACGCCTGGTGAGACAAATTAAAAACCAAAATTAGAACGTTTGCTGCCGATTTTAGTCGTCGACTCAATCTAGATAGATTAGCGGCGCAAACGGCTTTAGAAGAAAAGGTTGAAGCAGGTTGGCCTGGATAAGTCTCCGGGACTAGATGGTCTTCCCTACGAAGTTTACTTGAGGAAGTCGCCCGTTTCTGTTCCTTTGCTGGAAATGATTTTCAACCACTGGATGAAGCAGGGGTCTATACCTCAACGCTTCACCAGGGGTGTGATCAAGTTGCTGCGTAAGGACAAGAACGGTGGGGATGGGTTAGGGAACTTTCGCCCTTTAACCATGTTAAACACAGAGTTTAAAGATTTTGGCGAAGATCTTAGCCAACCGTTTGCAGCTTGTCCTGTCTCGTCTGATTGGCCCCGTAGAGACTATTCAGGATAACCTTCATATGGTACGCTTGATCTTAGAACAAGTCGACAGTGAAGCCGCCTTGATCAATTTAGATCAGTCCAAGGCCTTCGATAGTGTTGACCATCGGCGGTCGGTTTCGGAGCCGACTTTCGCTCCTGGATCCGACTTTTGTATGCGACCTCCGGTGCGCTGGTGGAAGTGAATGGGGTAAGATCGAAGCCTTTTGTATTGTCTCGCTCCATTCGTCAAGGTTGTCCGCTATTGCCTTTGCTTTACGTTCTTGCGTTGGAACCTTTCCTTCGCAAGTTAAAGGCGAATCCGGTCCTGCGCGGAATTACCCTGCCTGGGGCTACCACCTCAGCCAGGTATTCTGCCTATGCTGACGACGTTTCGGTTCTTGTGTCGAGCAGAGCCGAGATTGACGAAGTCAGCAAAGAGATCAGTGGCTATGAGATGGTGACAGGGGCCAAGATCAACCGCGATAAGTCTGTGGGCTTGCGGTTGGGTGCGTGGAAGGGAGTTTCTCTTCCTGGACCTTTCCTCTGGACGGATGGGCCGATCAAGATACTCGGCGTCTGGTTCGGTCCTGATCTCCAGTTGGAAATGAATTGGTCGGAGGTGCAAGGGAAGTCCGAGATCGCGGTTAATCTGTGGGCTCGGAGGAGACTTTCCCTGAAGGGAAGGGCGGAAGTGTTTGTTTCAATCATCTATCCGATACTCCTGTACCGACTCTCTGTACTTCCACTCCCGTATGCCAGACTAATTTTATTAGTACGGACCTTGTTCTCTTTCTTGTGGAGAGACAAGGCCCCTATGGCATCTCGCGAGATCTGTTGTCTTCATCCCTCTGAGGGCGGCCTGGATATGCCTAGCATTGAGATTCGTCAACATATGCTTCGCATTACCTTTCTAGACCGAATGTGTCGCGGATCGGATGAGGAGGGTGCCTTTTGGAAAGAAGACGTCCGCAAACATTTCCCGTCCCTGAGAAGTGTGCACTCGTGCGAGGAAGGGGCCCGCCGTACACCGCGAGCCGAATGCTCCTTCTATCGCGAATGTCGTCGTTCTCTGAAGCTCCTCTTACGGGCTTCGGATGGCCTCTCCAACGCCCAGGCGTTGTCTCGTAAGGCATTGTATCAAGTGTTAGTTAGTGGGGGGCCGTTCAAGATGATCTGATTGGCGAGCTCGGTCTTACGAAGCAGGAGGCTCGCTCGATATGGCCTTGGGCGCCTGGGTTGAAATGCGTCAATAACGATGAGGCATCACTCACCTGGCTGGTGATTCGTGAAGCCCTCTGGGTCGGCAAGAGACTTTGTTCAGCAGGCTTGGAGAAATATCCAAACTGTCGTCGCTGTAAGGGGGAAGTCGAGAACATTGGTCACGCCTTCTTTCAGTGCAGGGCGGTAGTGCCGTTGTGTAGGTTTGTTGAAAGCCTCATGGTTCGCATGCTGCAGGGAAAGTTTTTTGTCCTTGAAGCCAGTTCTGTTTGTAGCAATGTGGTGCCGCAGATGACGAAGGCTGAACACTATGTGTTCTGTTGCTTACTAGGGGTTATGAGAGTCGTGATTTGGACGATTCTTTGAGGGCGTGAATTTCACTTCTTCCCAACTGATCTTGTTCTTTAAGCATCAGCTTAAAGTCAAGATTAGGACGGAAAGGCGGCGGCTCAACTCATCAGAATTTGGCAAAAGGTGGGTGAATCTTGCGCGTATGTGCCGAGTAAAAGGGGCTGACCTTGAGTGGAATTTGGATGCCGGTTAGGCATTAGAATATTGTTTTCCTGGGTTCAACTTAGGCAACCCATCCCGAAATTAGGCTAGAGTCGGTCTTGGTTTTTGATTTTTTGTTTTTTCATCTTTTCAGTAAACTTAGCTAGGGTGTGTTTGCACATTGGACCCTTTTATTTCTGTCCCCATTTTTTTCCTTTAGTTTAACTCCCCATCCCCTCCCTTGTTTAGGTGGTCACTGATGTCAGTTCTCTGGTGGATGCGGGGCGTCTTTCGTTTCGCGTGTGTGTTTTTCGTATTTGTTGTTGTGTATGAATGAGTGTGGCCTGTGTGAATGCTTGGGAGGAATGAATGGGTCCTTTATTTTCATAGTCCTGCATCGATTTCGTCCGGTTAACTGATATTTCTGCCACATTTTAAGTCTGTGTGGGGGGGCGGTTAGTACTAACTCTGATTTTGTTTAGTTTCTTGTAAATATATTTGTCATATTGTATATACTCATTGGGGATTTTTTTTAAATTGTTGTTTTTTTTATGCCGCCCCTCCCCCCTACAGACAATATTTGTAAATAAGGGGAGTATTTAGGATTTCCATTGAGTCAAAGAGGCAGTAAGAAAGGTATGGATAAATGTGTTGTTTTGGTGAAAGGAATATTGTTCTGTATGATAGGGTCAGTGGTTGTGGCTAGCTAAGTTTTATACTAAGACAAGTGATGACCGTCCTCTACCCCAACCCCCTTTTTGGCCTTGTGCCACATTTATTGTATTACAATAATAAATATAGTGAGCTTCGCGACGGGGAGTGACTTTTTCTGGTTATTTTTTTGGACTGTTGCTGACAGCTCTATCTCTCGACCTTTTTTGTGTGAATTTACCTGTTGCCTTTTTGAACTTCATTTTGGTTAAGTTTGTTTATTTTAATTTTATATTTGCGACCTCATTGAAAAAGTTTTTTGAATTTTTCTTTCTTCTCTCCATTTTATTTTTACCCCCCTTTAATTTTTTTTTTTTTTTTTGCTCTTTCTTTTTATTCTAGTTTTCCTATTTGATTTTAATTTTTACTACCTTTAATTTTTGATCGTTTTTCTTTTTATTCCAGTTTGCCTTTTTTTATTTTCATTTTCACCCCTGTAATTTCCGCAGTTAGTTTTTTCTTTTAATTCTCATTTTTACCCCCTTTAATTTTTGCTCTTTTT
Source organism: Acanthosepion lycidas (assembly GCA_963932145.1). Lineage (NCBI taxonomy): Eukaryota > Metazoa > Mollusca > Cephalopoda > Sepiida > Sepiidae > Acanthosepion > Acanthosepion lycidas. The sequence continues at coordinate 63,119,135 of OZ010610.1, read as the reverse complement.
TTTTTCTTTCTTTCTAGTTTTCCTTTTTAATTGTCATTTTCTTTAATTTCTTCGTGTTCTTTATTCTGTGTTTCGCTTTAATTTTTGATTAATTTATTTATTTTTATTTTTTTTCCATCCTTTTAATTTTTACGTGTTTTTTGTTTGTAATCGTTGTATTGTCCAATTTATTTGTTTATTTTCTTTTGTTAATTGGTTCAACTCGCTTAGCGTCGGCCATTTTGATTTTTTGTATCTAGCTTCGTCTGTTTTCGCTACGTATTTTTTTTGTTTATTGACGTTGGCCATTTTTGATTTTTGTAACTAGCTTTGTGCTATTGTTTCGTAAAATTTTGTTGACGTCGGCCATTTTATTTCTTTTTAGCTTCGGCTTTTGTCGAAGTTTTCCGTTTTTTATTGTCTAACGTTTTTTATTTTATTGTTTATTTTCTTTTATTGTTTCGCCTTTAGGCGATATTTGTTCTTTATTGTTTTTTGTTATACGTATCAGTGATCCGTGTTTTTCTCGTCATGTAATCTTTTTGTGTGCTTAATTATTTTATTTTGCTGTCTTGCTTTCGGGTGAGTCTGTTTATTTTTTATTTAATTTATTTTAATTTTGTTTGACTATTTACTCCCCCACATTTCTCACCCCCTCCCCTTCGGAAGAAAAAAATGGATAAGAATGAAAAAAAAAACGCCTTCATTTTTAATAATAAGAAAAAAGCCGAATTTGGCTGACTACAGAAAGTCAATACGGAAACATTTGTTTAATCCCTCCAAAAAAGACCCTCCTGATAATGATAGTTTAAACGAATATCCTGCCCTTGAACCCTCTTCCTCTAGCGAGGAGGACATTACCGGGAAGGAAAAACCGAATGTAACCTCTCAAAGTACGGAAGCCGATAATGGCCATATGTCCAATGAAATAAACAAGCAGGCCAATAATAGCCTTAAAACCCAAAAAGATACGGATGCCAAGAATGGCACAGAAGACAAATCTAAGGCCGGGGAATCGCCCTCTTATTGGTCGTTCCCTCCAAAATGTATGATGAATTTGGCGGAGCGTGCTAAGAGTTACGCTCACCTTGTCGTAGAAGGTGGACTCTTAGAAGACCCCATATAACTAAAGAGAATTGAGATAAGAATTGTGTCAGTTTTCGTCGTCGACAAGAGTCCTTGGGGGTTAAGCCCCTCAGAATAGTTAAGGGTGCGAAGTTCTTCATGTGGGACGTACTGTTACCCACGCCAGAAGACTGCGTTGCCGCGGCTAGCCGCGAGTTAATAACTGAGGATCTAATCCTTAGAACCGAATATGAAGGCCGTAGAAGGACCAAGTAACAGTATACGAAGTGCCTCATCAGGTTATCGGGGAACACCTCACTGCTTTCTTTTCCCAGTACGGCGAAATTCTGGGCGCCTCCTGTGATAGCCTGAGCGGAGGGTGGAGTTTTGATATAATGTTAGACGAGAAAGCCTTCCGCTCCATCCCCAACTGTCTGGATTTAGGAAGTTTGAGGTTATTGGTCATAATAACGGGCCGAAGACCGGTATGCTGGAGGTGTGGAGTGACTGGTCATCTCTCCTCCTCCTGCCCAGGTAAGAAGGCCTCTGGTAGTCAAGCTTCTGTAAGCCAAGATCCCCCTCTGACCGCGTCTGTACCATCCGCCTCGCCTGTAATGGGCGTACCAGCTTCCGGGACCGGGTCGGTTAATCCTCTGGTTGGTGCAACACCAAAGGCCACATTCCCCAAAGAGCCTTCGCCCGCTGCTAGTGCAGTAGTGGAGAAGGGGGAGGGGAATGGCTGGTAGCTGGTAGGGCCAGAGGGAAGCACCGGACAGCGGGTCCTCAGTCCCCTGAAGCCCCGAGGACCAAAGACACGAACAGCCCCACTCCATCAGGCAACGTTAAGGGCGATGACCCGGCTCTTCTCCAAAATTTTCAAGAACAACAAAGAAAGTTCGATTCCGGGTACGAGAAATCAGAAAAATTAAAGGAACTGAAGAAAAAATTAGATAATAACAAACCTTCAAATCCAATTCCATCCACATCTGCCCGGGAGACACTTTTTCCTAAAAAGAAATTTTCCCCTTCGCCAACCCCGCCCAAATCTCGAGATCCCAGCCCTTATAAACACAGATCCTTCTATACACCTCTTCATATTCCCAGTCCTTCCCCTGTTAAACAAAAATCTTCCCATACCCCTCGGCAGACTCCCAGTCCTTCCCCCTAAAAAAAAAAACCTGAAATGCCTCCCCCCACCACTAAAAGGCAAAGAAGCCCAACTACGGATCCAGCAGAACGGAGAAAGAGGGCGCAAAAACACACCTTTAATACAGGGAAAGACGTTTGTCGGATTTCGCCGGCTCAGGCCGAGAGAGCACGATATTACGGCAACAGAATAAAAGACTTAAAATATTTGTTGTCCGTCAGTCAGTACGCTAACCTGGACGTGTAGAAACCACAGAATTTCGCGCAAGCTCAGCGGGTCTTAACCGTCATTAGAACTGGGCTGGGCGCAAAGCAAATTTGGGCAATATTAGATGAGGCCATAGCCATTGTTCAGAATAAGCGGCTGGAAAATCTCAAACAATTTTGTTCAGGGAGGGTCGCCGTTTGAGTTCACACATCTCTATATAGAACATTGAAACTAACGTTTCAATGGGATATTGGCGGTATCTCCCAGGATGGCACCGTCAAGACTGAGATGGGCCATGGGTCTTTGGGAGAGGCTGTCGGTATCCTTACCCCGGCCATGTTTAATTCAGCTAAACAACCCTAATCGGACTTCTCGATGGCTCTCTGGTTAGCTACTTTAAATGTGCGGGGCCTGAGGTCCGAGTCTCGCAAGGCGAGGCTCTCTCGTGACCTTCAGCGCCTCGGAGTGAATGTTTGTTGTTTGCAAGAGACCCGGTTTTCTTCTCATGACCGTGAGGATATACTGTCTAGGGGGTTCGTCCTTTATTCAGCCTGTTTTGATGGTCGTTCGAGGGGTGTCTCTTGGCTAGTGAGCAGGTCTTTGAAGGCTGCTTGTACACTTGTCTTCGCAGATCCGGCGGGCAGGCTTTGCGTGCTGGATGTTACCATAAAGGATAAGGCTTTACGCCTCATTGGGGTTTATGCGCCCAATAACCATGCTGAGCGGCCTGCTTTGTTTCGGCAGATCGAGCCGTTTTTGACGACTTCTCGTCGGGTAGTTTTAGCGGGGGATTGGAATGTTGTCCTTGACCCCGATATAGACCGTATAGGGCAAAATCCGGGTACTAACAATCCTGATGTGAAGGCATTTCGGGACTTTATCGGCGGGTTTGATCTTGTCGATAAGTTCCGGAATGAGCACCCTCAGGAGGTAGCATGGACTTGGACAATTAGTGGCATCTCGGCTCCTGGGACGCTTGCGAGCTACCCGGACCGAGTCTTAGTTAAGAGAGTCGATGTAGGGCTCTTAGGGTGTCCAAGTTTCCACTATATAGTTTATACGGATCATAGGCTTGTCCGGGTCCGTGTAAACTTAGATAAGCCTAAGGTTAGAATGGTTGGTTACTGGAAATTTAACTGTTCATTATTTGGTGAGAAGGATTTCCGGGACCAGCTGCTACTAATGATTCAGAGAGAATTGACGGGGGCGGTTGTGGGAAACGCCTGGTGGGACAAATTAAAATCCAAAATTCGAACGTTTGCTGCCGATTTTAGTCGTCGACTCAATCTAGATAGATTAGCGGCGCAAACGGCTTTAGAAGAAAAGGTTGCTCGGGCCGTGAAATCCCGTGTTAGTGGGGATATAGCCTTAGCTAAGGTAGAGTTGACCTCCTTGCTTATCAAGAAGGATCAAGCTCTGGTAGTTAGGGCTAGGCTAAAAAGAATGTCTTCTGAGGCGACGAACATGGCCGCTGAACTGCGTGCAGAGGAGATTCGGAACACGTCTAGGCGACATATAGCGTGCGTCACATTGCTGGATAAGCGGACCGTGACTACAAACGCGGGTATATGCGAGGCCTTTCGGGATTACTTTCAGGATCTTTTCGCTCAGTTCGACGCCTGTTTGGCTGACTTTCCCTGCCCTGAGGCTGCTGAAGAGGCTAGGTGCGAGGATCCCATTACAGAGTCGGAAATCTCGGAAGCGCTGAAGCAGGTTGGCCTGGATAAGTCTCCGGGACTAGATGGTCTTCCCTACGAAGTTTACTTGTCGCCCAGTCTCCACAGCCCTCTACATCCCGTCCACCTAAGTCCCCCTCTACAAAGAAATCCACTCCCTCCACATCCTCCGACCCACCACCTTCTCCTCGTCCCTCAACCTCTCTTTGTAGAGTGAAGCCTCCACTTCCTTCCCCCTCCTCTTCTGCCCAGTCCTATATTCCTCTCAGTAGAGACCCCAGCCCATTTCTTTCAGTGCAGGGCGGTAGTGCCGTTTTGTAGGTTTGTTGAAGGCCTCATGGTTCGCATGCTGCAGGGAAAGTTCTTTGTCCTGGAAGCAATGTGGTGCCGCAGATGACGAAGGCTGAACACTATGTGTTCTGTTGATTGCTAGGGGTTATGAGAGTCGTGATTTGGACGACGCGTCAGAAGCAATTCTTTGAGGGCGAGAATTTCACTTCTTCACAACTGATCTTGTTCATTAAGCATCAGCTTAAAGTCAAGTTTAGGACGGAAAGGCGGCGGCTCACCTCATCAGAATTTGGCAAAAGGTGGGTGGATCTTGCGCATATGTGCCGAGTAAAAGGGGCTGACCTTGAGTGGCATCTTGATGCCGGTTAGGCATTAGGATATTGTTTTTCCTGGGTTGAACTTGGGCAACCCATCCCTGGTTTTAGGCTAGAGTAGGTTTTTGGTTTTTTGACTTTTTAGTTTCTCTTCTTTTTCTGTAAACTTAGCTAGGGTGTGTTTGCTCATTGGACCCTTTTATTTCTGTCCCCATTTTTTTCCTTTAGTTTCCATCCCCTCCCTCGTTTAGATGGTCAGTGATGTCAGTTCTCTGGTGGATACGGGACGCCTTTCGTTTCGCGTGTGTGTTTTTCGTATTTGTTGTTGTGTATGAATGAGTGTGTGCCTGTGTGAATGCTTGGGAGGATTGAATGTTTTCCTTTATTTTTCATAGTCCCGCATCGATTTCGTCCGGTTAACTGATATTTCTGCCACATTTAAAGTTTGTGGGGGGTTTTATTACTAACACCTTTTTGTTTAGTTTCTTGTAAATATTTTATGTGTCATATTGTATATATTCATTGGGGTTCTTTTTAAATATTGTTGTTTTATGCCCCTCTCCCCACAGTCGGTATTTGTAAATAAGGGGAGTATTTAGGATTTTCATTGAGTCAAAGAGGTATTTTGGTGGATGTAATAAGATAGGTATGGATAAATGTGTTGTTATGGTGAAAGGAATATTGTTCTGTATGATAGGGTCAGTGGTTGTGGCTAGCTAAGTTTTATATTAAGACAAGTGATGACCGTCCTTTTCCCAACCCCGCTTTTTGGCCTTGTGCCGCATTTATTGTATATATACAATAATAAATATTGTGAGCTTCGTGACGGATAACCAACTGCCAAACAACTACACGTCACTCATACTTTTGAAGTTACAAAGTTAAATTTATTTAACACGAAACAACTCCAATACACTCACTCACCAACCTCTGAAATCACTCCTGAACTTTTATCAATTTTAGAACTCACAATTCCAAACTTTATTCTTCTGAATTACAAGTTCAATATTACAGTAAAAGGTAAATTACTTCTTAAGAACTTTCGGTTTAAAAGACACTTAATATTAACAACTTTAATATCAACATTAACGAACGATTACAAGAAAGATATTCTGAAACTTAAAACATCATACATATTTGCCAACATAACATATACCAAATATTCTGCTTGTACATTGTTTTGAATGTTTTATTAGTTTCTAATTAGATATGTCTTGTTCGTAATATGAACTCTGGTACAAATATTTCCAAATCAAAGGGACACGACTCTGTCCTACCTTTTCTTTGCATGTTGTACACCAACCTAAATAAATCTAATTGTTACGTTTTAAAACAATTCAGTTGAATTTTGTATTTTATTTTGATGTTAGTGGAAATAGTTAATTGACACGCAACTTATTCTCAACAAATATTACCACATAATTATCCCATCCACTACACAGTCTTTTTAAGTTTGTATTGATATTAATAAATGTCGATATTAAGTGTCTTTTTAGAAGGAGTTTTAAGGAGTGATCTACCTTTGATTGTAATGGTTTTTAAGGTTGTTCGCACATTGATGTTTACTTAATAGATAGCGAATATAATTCACTTTAGATAAGCAATGTTTGAGAATCAATGTCCACAGAGTTGATTGAGTTTTTTGATCGTGAGTGAGTCAGCGATGATGTATCTTTGCGCGGTAAAATCGTGACGTGAATTATGTTGGCAATTTCTCTGTGGGTGTTTGTTACTGACTGCCTCGGGCGGTCATCGTTTATTTTTATAAGTCCTGTAAGTCCGAAGTTGACTCACTTGAGTTTTGGCGCAATTTCGTTTTGCACGTGAACTTTCAGTGATGAGCCAATGAGATTGGTTGATTCGCCTAGTACAGTTTTAATTGGTTGGAGTTTTCCGTACGTAGGCGTAAGATATAGACTGTTCTGTTGCTAAGGTTGATAGGTAAGAAAATGGACGAGTCTACAGGCTCATGGTTGACCTAATTTTCTGTTGCTAATTTTCCGGTGTCCAATTTTCCGTTGCATCATTTTCTAGGTACCATTTAATTATCAATGATGTTTGAAAGTATTTTTCTTGACAAAAATGTTCTATTTAATTTTTAAGCATTTTTCGGAACATTATAAATTAACTGCATTCTTTTAAAGGTTACCTAGAGAATTTATACAAAGTTTATTTTTTTGTTTTTCTTTATAGAAGTAAAATAAATTTACATCGTATTTTGATGTTATTATGATTTTAGTTTTAGTGATAATTTAAAAACAATAAATATTTATCATTAGTACCAATGATGGAAAATTAAGTTAAAAATTTAAAAGAATCGTTTTTGGAATCGGAAAATAGACACAAATTTTTCCGATTCCGATACCCCCAAAAGTTCCGATTTTTCCGATTCTCGATTCCGATTCCGATTAATCGTCCCAACACTAGTAGATATATTCATAAGTATATCGCTCACTCAATGGAAAATTGTATCTCAGCGAATTGATACACAGGCAAGACTGAAATTGTTGCACTTTTGGCTTCGTATTTCGCTTTGTTGTTATTAATGATGCAGAGTTAAAACACCATATCATCCGATAAAATGTTACAACAATGTCTCTTGTTAGTAACCAAGAGTTAATTAATTGTCGGATCTGGCTGTGCTGTCCATTGAAAACAAGCTTACAAGACAAACAGATTTTGACGATGTCATTGACCACAATGAAAGCAAGAAAACATTCATTCTAAGACCATAGTATCGAATGTCATTCTTTTGTGTATTGCCGTGTTTTGTATTTTAGTTATTCTGAAAGTGAACAGTTGCATTTTTAAAATCTTTTGATTTGAACTGATTATTTTGTGGTATTGGATTTTGTCTTGGATCATACATGTAAACAGTAACGTACCAGTCAGTAGAGTAAAGTAGAGGTAGAGCATGTATGAAAATTTAGCTACAGCATAGGGTGAATCGGGGTTATTGGGGTGACATTTGAGCGGACCGCCCCGGGTGACGTTTATTCTAGCTACGCCACTGACGCACGCACACATGAACCTTTCACTTCATTTTCCCTGGGACTTTCTCCAACACGAAACTACAAACAATTCACAATTCACTAGTTTAAATGTTTTCTTCATTCATGTTCATCGTTTTGTAACATGTAACAATATTCGATTGTCTATGTATACCCCCCTTGTTTTTGTTAATACATAATTATCATTTGTTTATATATATATTAGGTTGTTGCAAAAATAATGTCGTTTTTGACGTATTTTTAACCTCAAAAAAACGACATTATTTTTGCACCAACCTAATATATATAGTTTTGTTGTTACTTTGTTCATTTATTACCTGGACTAACATTCTAATCTGCCATTTTGGTTGGGGAATAAATATACCAGGAGACATGTGTCTTCCAACCAAAAATACAAGCAGCATACTCCCACAACACATACTTACATTTTAATGCAATAGAATATGATCAGTGGGAAAAAGAACAATGCGAGATACACCACAAAAATGGTAAAATTTGGTGGTGAATACATAATTATGGTAGATGAAAATTAGTAAAAGTTGAAACCTAAACAATGAAAACTATATTAGTTTATTATGGTTTAATCTTGTACTAGACTACGTAGATGGAGAAATCTTTCAGTATGATGCTGCCCCTTGTCACACATCACATGCAACAAAAACGTTTCTTCTGGATGAAGATGTTCAACCTTTGGAGCACTTTTTGCAAAAATAAAATTCCTTTTTAACTTAAGAAAGCTGAAAGGTGAGTTTTTCGCTGGTGGCCCAGTGTTTTTTGCATGACCTTTTTTCAGTATTACTATGCTTAAAGATGCTCTATTATTCACTATACAACATTGGCAAGAATGTAGTAACTTGGTTTCTGGCCCCCAAAGATCATAAAATGTGCTGTTTTGGGGGTCAAATTAACAAAAGTAATTAATCTACTTAGTTAGCCCAAATGTTTTGCATGACATTGTAGTATATTTATTGATTTTGACATTACAAGTAGATCAGTTAATTTAAGTAGTGCTGCCATGAATCCTTTTCACTTCCACAAGCTATGGGTTAAGTAGCAGGGTAGGCTAGGTTCTCTAGCCTTGGCTGGCAGCAAGTCAGGAATCTGACTAATCTGAATTCCAAATCAGGGAAAAGGCATCAGGAATCCATTTCACTATTTCCCAAGAAATTATGGCAATTCACAGATGATAAAGAAAAGGAATATGTGGAGAGTCATGATCAGCATTTAAGAGAGAGTTAGTGAGAAGGGAGGGAAGTTTAGGTTACCTTCACTAGCTTTGGATCTCAGCCAGTTTAGAAGGACTGCTCTGAATTCAAAACCATAGAGAAGGCATCAGGAAACTGTTTCACTATCTTTTTTAAGAAAACATTCAAAGACATTAAAGAAAATGTGTAGAGAGTAATGACTGCCAATATCCTGAAAAAACATGACTTCAAAAGAATTTATTTACATATCTATCTTAGTTTATTATCACATAAAGCCACATGTTGAACGAACATGAAGATTTTATTCATTATTATCCCTAGTGACTGGCCATTCAGACTAAACATCACTTGAAGCTTGTTTAATCTTTATTTGTTTGTTCATTTCTAACCCAGTTTTCTTTTTTATTTTCTATTTATCTTATATTTAATTAGTCATGCTGATCACAACTGTTACATTACAAAGAGCTTCTTTTAAAGATACTTTTATTTATACATGGATTATTTTTTAGTTTCAACAGAGATGGGGGGCGGTAAGGCGAGAGAGTGTGAAAAAATCTATTAAGGAACGAAGGCATAAGATGATGGACTTGGAGAAATTAATCACTTGAGATGATACAGAAATACACATAAAAATATTTAAGTAATATTTTGTGTGTGTGTGTGTGAGAGAGAGAGGGAGAGAGAGAGAGAGGGGGAGAGAGACACTAAAAAATAAAAAAATTTAATATTTCTGAACACTTGGAAAATAACAGCATTTCCCTAACCCCCACAGCCTTGATAATTCAAAATAAAAGCAGCCAATCATCAGTTATTCTGGCAGAAATTCTAAATAAACAAATAAATAATCAACACACAAACACACACACACACACACACACACATGCACACACACACACACACACACACATGCACGCACACACACACACAAATACACACACACAAACAAAAGGTTGACAATATGAAACTCTGAAAGAAATCTTCCAGAAAAAGGCTTATAGCAGAAAAGATTTTAGCAAATCAAATAAGATAAGATTTAATTCAGAATGATTAAATTAATATTTTAAAAAATGAATTTTATTAATCTGGCTTTATGACAATAAATGATTCAAAGCTATATATAAGATAACACAAAGAAATTAGAAACAAATGCAAGCAGACAAAAGCAGAATGGCTCAATGAAAAGTTCACATTAATTGAAAGAATGTGCCACACAGACAAGGCAGATATGTATAAACGACTAAGAGAAATAACAGGACAAAAAATGTCCTCATTCACAGGATGAATAAAATCAAAAGATGGAACGCTGATAATAAAGAAAGAAAAAATACTCCAAAGATGGAAAGAATATATCAGAGAACTCTTCTACAATGAAAGACAAAAACCTGCAAAAAATTTAAAAAAAAACACAAAATATAGAAGGGCTAGAAATATTAAAGTCTAAAGTGAAATCAGCACTGGTCAAGTTGGAAGTGGAACAAAACCACAGGAACAGATAGGATTGTAATAGAGATGCTGGCAGCCATAGATCATTTTGGTCATGGCAAAATTACAGAAATAATAAATGATATATACAACAGTGGTGATATACTGGAAGACATTCACTTCATTCATAGCACTGCATAAGAAGCCAGGTATAAATGAATGTAATCTCCATCAGACAGTCAGTATAATGAGCCACATAATAAAACTTATCCAAATAATTAGATTAGTGCAGTTTCATTTAAGACACCAGAACAAGAATTGCAATATTTATGATCTGAATAATATCAGAAAAAGTAATACAAATACAGAAGGATGTATACCTGTGTTTAATAGATTATGCCAATTTTTTTAATACTTTTGCATTATATCAAGTATTAAGAATATAGTAACTAGGGTTTGCAAACTGGAGGAGAGAGTTATCAATGATAATGTTTTGACTTCAAATCCGATGTTATCTCCCTTCTGCTGAAGAAGGAAAATGGAAACAAAAATGATACTTAAATGTAGAATCAGTAAGAGATAGTTGAATTTTCTAGGGTACATAAATTGAAAAGAGGGCTTAGAGTATTTGACACTAACAAGACATATTGAAGGCAAGAAGGAGAGAAGAAGTAACAAATAACCTGTCTGATAAGTTTGTATAAATGGTTGGTAGAACAGGAATTGGGAAGGATAACAAAAAGAAAAACCTTACTAAAATAGGAAATTGTGGAGAGCCATGATCACCCATGTCCTGAAGAGATACAGCACATAGAAGAAAAATCATTTATTTTTCATTTTAATAAATTTCTTCTATTCTTCCAGGCTTACGGCCACAATATATTGAAAGACCAGTTCCTATATGATCAATGAAGTTAAGCAATATCGCACATGGTCAGTACTTGGATTGGTGACCACTTGGGAATACCAGGTGCTATAAGCTTGGATTTGTAGGTGGTGTAATGGATGATGGCCCAGAATTTTTAATCAGAATACTGAGTTCCAATTCCAGTTGGGTTAATTATATCCACTAATGCACAAATACCCTTGTGAAAAGAATGAATCTGTCTCTTCTCCTTCCCCCAGTTATGTGTTAATTAATAAGACTTGTATCACTAAACTATAATTATCCCCAAAAATAAAATACAATTATGTAGAAAATATTTAAATTTCAGCATTAAATAACCCATAAAGTGTTATATGTTGCTAAAACAAAAACAATCAAAATCTATTCTTCCAATGGAATTTCAGTGTCTTGATTCCTTTTCTTAACTGATTCTCTGACAATGTGTCCCACCATTTTATTTCAGAATGAGATAATTTTCAGCCACTTTGAAACTAACATTTAGGTATCAGTCAGTCAACCAACTGTTGGTTGGACATTTTAAAAAAAATGTTTAAAAAATTTCATGTTACTATTTAAAAATAACATTAAATCTCTAAGATATTGATGAGTTCTTTATTTGGTTCTCTGATAGTAAACGGAATCATTTATTTATTCTTTTATCTGCCTTGTTGTTATGAGTTGTGGGAGCAGTGTCCGTTTTTGGTTCTATGAGAGGTCACTGGCAGCAAAAATTTTCTCTCCTAAATTCCTTTGTAGAAATATTCCCTCAGTCATTTATGGTCAAGATAATTTTTGTTCTCTTTTAAAATAAATTAAAAAAAAGAACAAAGAAAAAAAGATCCTTCCAATATTTTATATATTTATGTATGAATCGAAAATCAAATGTAGATCGGATACGGATAGTAATCTGACAAGAGGATAAAATGAAATGGAGAACAAATTAAGAAACAAATCTCAATCTAACTTTATTAAGGCTTTGTCAGAGATTGAGAATAGAAATGAAAAAGCCAAGAGACAGTGTACTGGAATGTTATGATTTTGGTTAGTTTTCATTGGTCAGACACACGTCACATGTATAAATACAATAGATAATATAAAAAATATGTGTGGGGAACATTTAGGATGTTAAAGTGTGTGTGTGTAGGTAAAGAAACGTTTTGCGTGTGTAGGTGTATGTAGGATGGTAATGTTAATTCATGTTAGTGTATAAGTGTATATGTGAGAGAGGTCTACAGATGTCACCCTCGTTTTTTGTCAGTGAAATGTAGCAATATGTTGCAAAATAATTTTGTATTTGGTCGGATTTTTATATTCTCATGTATGTGTATGTGGGGAAAGTTTGTGGTAGTCAAGTATGCATGTTTTATTTAATTTATCTTATTTTAATTGCTCTCCCAGAAATAATATAAAACAAAGCCATGAGAGGCAAGCAAGTTCTTTTTTTTCTCTGAAAATTTTTTAACTTAAATAAAATCCTATCATCCAGTTCACAAACCACACAAGTCTTTTGATCAGGAGTAGAGGTTTATCCCTTGTTCTCTGTTTAGGATTGGGTTTCTAAAGTTCTTTCATTCTCTTACACTCTCAGTAGACCTTTGCATCTTAGTGGCATTATTGCCTTGCTTATGGTGAACTGCTTAAAAAAAGTCATGCCAACTCAAGAAAACTTCCATTCAAAAAAAAAAATTATGGAAACTCATGTTTTTCTTATTTTACATGGAAAAAAATTACTTCTGCATTTTTTCAATTTTCAACAGAAAAAATGACTTCAAAAAATGCAGTTTGAAGTTGCAATAAAACATTAATTTCCTTGACCAAATCTTCCCCAACTAGCTCTAATTTTATTTTTACAAATCTTACAAATCTTTTTATGGCTCAAAAAAATCAACCAGTAAATCAACAATCCGTTTTTTTATAACTTTTTCTAAAATTAATCAGTTTCTTTTTCTTTCTGTCTCTTTTTTAATTAGCAGTAAAAATAAAAAAAATATTTTGTCCATAAAAATCCAAGGGAGATAACCTTTGTTAACAAAAAAAAATAGTTTTCTTTCCTTTATTGAATATCAACCCATGACACTTTTGCTATAAATTTTAACCTCTGTGGTGATTTATCATCTTCAAATGACCATAATAGTCATCTCTAATTTATTATACTTTAAAACAATGTTAAACATTGAAAAGAAAGTTCATATTTTTAAATTGTGTCTTAAGTATGAGAATGTTCAGGCAGTATAATGGTTATCAGCATGGAATGTGGAATTGGCAAGCCAAGTCTGTGGCATTCACTTTCACATGAATGCCCTTGGGAAATGCATGAAACCATCTTTTCCCCCTCCAGGTATGGGTTAAATAGTCGGGTAAACTGGAATACCTTGGGTGTCAACCATTCTAAGAGAAGGAATATAAAACTGTAGAGAAGACAATGAGAAACTGCTCCGCTACCATTCTCAAGAAGTTACAATTCACAGATAACAAATCAAAGGAAACTATGGAGAGTCATGACCACCTGAAGAGACATACAAAAAATGAATATTAGAGCTTTAGTTGTTTCTTGCTCCTTTGAGTAAATCTATAAATACAGTAAAATTTTATTTTAAACAAACTAACATGCCAAACTTTAGAGATAGATATGAATGTTATTTAACATCAACTTTCAGATTTAGACAAAGTTGAGAAAATCATAAGATTACAGTTTTTTAAAAAAGTAAATTTTAATTTAAAAAATCTAGAACAAAAATCAATTTACCAAATCAAAATTCTTCCAAGCATTAAAACATTCCTTGCCAAATGGTCTGATGCCAAAAAAGGTTTGGCAGACTGACATATTCACATGTGAATATTAAACTGACTTGGTTAAAATCTTTTATTTAAAAATGTTTTTTTTTAATTGAGTTTGCTCCAAGCAAGGCAGTAAAGCCACTGAGACACAAAGGGTTACTGGGAATCTTTACCATAGCAAAGAGCTCACCTGAACAGATTATACAAAACTTATTTTATTTGTAAATTGAAGTGTCAAAAAATTAACAACAATAGTAGATGATTTCCCCCATCAACCAGATGTTGTATATATAACATAATTGGTAAAAAGGTAGAGTGTAACTATAGCAGTGATAACACAGGAGCAGAATTTAACACTGTTTGACTGCAGAATGTTTGTTGAAATGATGTAGCACTTTATCTCTTAGGTGGCAACAAGTTTTTTTTAGGTGGATAACAGTAAAAAGTATATAATAAAAATTATGGACAAACATCAGTAGGACAGGGAAATTATGGGTACCCACATGTGATATAAAAATGACACCATGTGCAGGGAAGTCCAATTTAACTGGCATTATTCAACCTATGATCTAATGCACTGTACAACATACATTGCTTTTCATCAGGTTTTGTATTCATCATCAAAGAAAACTTTATTGACACAAGAGGCTATGACAGATCTGAGTCAGAGATCATTAACACTGGACAGTAAAAGATGAATGGTGTATCACATAATCAAACATGTTTCCAGGTCTTTTGATCAGAAAGTGCAGTTTTAATGAAGATAAGAATTCATGGGGTCATGGATCCCACCTGTTAGCAGAGTTGTTGTCCAATCTGGTAATCAATCTATTATAGTGAGGAGTTTGAAAGGCCCCCTATGGAAACTACAGTCTGTCTTGACACACAGATTTTGATGCACACAGATCTTGTTACAGGCAATTTGCATCATCCATGGTACTTTAGTACATTACCACTTTGAAATGTCCACAGGCATTTTTGTAAAGACTTTATATTTTGTTACAGATGATGTTGGAAAAGGAATAATTGCATTTTTTTATATTAACATTCACCCAGATCAAGGCATAAAGGCCACTCAATACAGTCAACAAAATGGTAATACTGAAGAAGTTATGTGATATGAATTGAAAAGAAAGTGGTAAGAACTGGACATTATGAGGGTAAGGGTGAAAGTTAATGTTTGATGAAATCTTGACCTGAAATTTTCAAGGAAGAAACCACATGGTAGCCTGTTCTACAAAGTGGAAGTTCTTGCAATAAACATGAGTGGAACCATCTCCTTACATTTGGAATATGGGAGAAATGAAAAAGATTCAACTCTGTGGAAGTGTCAAGGTGGAAGTGGGACTAGAGAATGGAGTGTATCAGAACATTTGCCATGGAAATAGTGATAGAATAATAATACTTTAAATAAATTTATATCATTTACTCACAAAGTAAAGGTTTGGAGATTGTCTCAAAAGATTAAAAATGGTTTGTTCACACATTATCCTTTATGTCTTGGCAGAACGGCAGTTTTAGAAGATATAAAAAATATATTTAATGTAATGATGACAGGCTTGGAGCAAGAACTGCCGAGCTGAGTTAAAATTCCAGACACATTTGTTACTTTATTTTTGCACAAATATCCTTAGAAAAGGTATGAATCCAGCTTTTCTTTCCCCAGCTATAGGTTAAATAGCAGGACAAACTTTCTAGCTGTGGTTTGCAACCAGCCTAGGAGAAGGACAACTCTGAATTCAAAACTGAAGTTGTACAAAAATGGTTAGACATAGAGTACATATACAATGTCTGTAAAATAAAAACACAATAGATTCCAGCAACGATGGATGATCTCATTAGAGAGTTATTATCCAGAATGCTGTTGATACCAATGGGTATTGTGCCTAAGGATGGATAGGTGGATGGATGGACTCACAAAATAAGTGTCTAAACAGAAATGTGAAATGTTTTCTATTTCTTGTTTGAAAACAGCATACAAATCCAAATGTTGATAATTTCAATGATTTTAACAACTGCTACCAAAATCTTTTTCTTTTACATTGAAATCATTTCTTCTATTTTGCTGATTTTGAAATCTTGGTAATTGAAAAAGTTGTAAGTTTTTAATATGACATATTCATTTGGGTCATATCCTAGTCATAAGAACCAGTTATGGTCTAGTCTCTCCTCATCATTTGGCCTCTCCATCCAAGTTGTGTATTTTTGATCTGAAGAAGTCTGTTGGCAGAGTTGGTTGAAACATTTATCCAGCTGAGTGTACTTGACTCTGAAGAAAAGAAAAACTGATGAAAAACACCTGTTTAAATGCATAAAAAAGTATTTATTTAGCCAATGTCAAATGAACGTTTCCCCAGTTAAAATGCAATGTCTTTTTACATTGCAATCAGCTGCTAACTTCTCAGATAAAGGAAAAGCACAAAGCACATTTTTCTAAAATGGGCAGCTTTCCAAAAATAGCAGACACCAGAACTTTGAAAGAATGCATAGTTAAGAATATGATAGTAGATAAATAAGTAGGTAACTGTCACTGACTTAGCAGTTGAAAAAGACAAAGTAGAACCCTTAGAAGTAATGAAAGCCCTGCTGGTCTTTCAAGTAATAAAAGCCCTGCTGGTCTTTCAAGTAATAAAAGCCCTGCTGGTCTTACAAATAATAAAAGCCCTGCTGGTCTTTCAAGTAATAAAAGCCCTGCTGGTCTTTCAAGTAATGAAAGCCCTGCTGGTCTTTTAAGCAATAAAAGCCCTGCTGGTCTTACAAATAATGAAAGCCCTGCTGGTCTTTCAAGTAATGAAAGCTCTGCTGGTCTTACAAATAATGAAAGCCCTGCTGGTCTAGACAGGATGTCATCTTTACATCAGCAGAAAAACCCGAAACACTTCTAGACACCCTGCTTAGTTAAAAGGATACTGTTCTGAATATATGTCAACCAGTTTCAGTTTGACTTTCAACCAGCTTTCTTTTCCTTTGACTCCCTTTTCCAATATTTTTCTTGTTCAAAGACATCTCAAAAAGCCGTAAAGAACTTTTTACCTATCTAAAAGAACTTTTGGTATACAAAGGAAGATTTGTGCAACTCTTTCAAAACACTTATTCATTGTTTAACTCATTATTGTATAATAAAAGTTTTTCTGTTTTAAATTTATGTCACCTTTGGATCTACGAATAACCCATCAGAGGGAATATTTTCACAAAAATGGAAGTAAACTTAATACAGAAAGGGAAAAGTAAAGTTGTGCTTCCAAGTGAAAATAGTAATCAACTTATTTCTTTTTTGCTTCTTTAGTCTTTTTACAAAAAACTTTTATTAGTTCAACTATTACTGTCAGTTCCCACATTCTTATGAATATTTTTCTCTACCTGACTTTATTTCTTTAGGCAACCCAAAGAATATTTTAAACAATCACATACACCTATCTTCCTTTTCCCTTAAACAATTTATTGAAAATAATTTCTTTCTGTTTCAATTTCATATAGTGTAAGAGTGATATTATTATTATTATTATTATTGTTGGCTTAAAGGGGTGCTAATTTATATTATTTTTACATACAGGTAAATTCTCATATCTTCTCTTCATTTTAATTTTAGTTCCAATGTCTTCTTAATTCTTATTCTTTTACTGTTTTTGCTCTTTAATTTATGTTTTCTTTTTCTTCTTTCATATTCAGTTAAACCCTTCTTCTGTGGCTTAGTGGCTTTATTAACTTGTTGGGGTGAAGTGATTAAAAAAAATTCTAACTAAAGCATTATTTTTCAGTATAAAAAAACTTTTTTGGCTTTTCATGCAAGGTAGTTTAATGTACTCAGAAAAATTCCATGTTACCCAATATTTTACTCTAGATTTTATTTGATTAATTCTTTCACAAACAACCATAAGGCATACATTTTTCAAGTGTGTCACATTAGCTATTTGAAGTTGGCATTTTATTTTTATGATGATGATGATGATGATCATCATCATTACTGTATCATATATGTTATGGGATTACCCCACTTGTCTGCTAAAGAACTTCTGCAAGATTATTTTCTTTTTATGTGCCATGTCCTTTCAGGACACAGGCAATCATAGCTCTTCACCTCCCTCTATCCCTTGCAGCTCACAGCAAGTTCCTTCCCTCTGCTTCCTTCCCCAGACCACATTCTGTCATCCACCTGCTCAAGCTCATCAGATATGTCGTGCGTTGCTTTCCCTTGTCTCTCTTTCCCTCTGTTCAACCTGTGAGTATCAGATTCTTCAGGTCCTCCTTTCTCATTATATCTCCCAGAAACTCCAGCTGCCTCTTCCTGATGTTAAGTATAAGCCTTCTCCTTGTTTGCAACCTCTCTAAGACCTCAATATTGCTCAAATGCTTGGTCCATGATATCCTTAGCATCCTTCTGTAGAACCATATCACCATCACCTTGAGTCTCTTTTTCATCTTTGAGGAAAACATCCAACATTCACTTCCATAAAGAAGAACAGATGTCATGTAACAGCTCGGTATTCTTTTCTTTGTTAACAAAGAAATCCTCCTGTCTCGCAATACTCTGCTCAGCTTTTGAAATGTGTCCTTGGCCATTCCAATATGTCTACGGATCTCGGCATTACATTTACCATCCTCTGCCAAGATGCTTCCCAGATATTTAAACTTCTGCGTCTGCTTGATTCTAGTGTCCCCAACCTGCAAATCACATTTCAGGCTCATCCTCTTACTGATGACCACGCATTCTGTCTTCTTGTAGTTTATGCTTAGTCCCTTCTTCACACTCTCCATCGCTACCTTCTGTAGGGAGAGTTTGTAATTTCTTTTCCATGTCTGCTATCAGTACTGTGTCATCTGCGTAGCTTATTAGGTTGGTGCAAAAATAATGTCGTTTTCTCACATATGTTACTATGTGAGAAAACGACATTATTTTTGCACCAACCTAATACATTGTTAAGGTTGTGACAACCAATGCTAAATCCTGGTAGGGTTTCCAATTCTCTGAGAATTACTTTGCTGTATAGGTTAAAAAGGTCGGGTGAGAAGACGCATCCTTGCCTTACACTCCTTTCTATTTTTGTATATTCACTGAACTCATTCCCTATGAATACGCATCCTGTTTGCTGACAGTATAGGTTCTTGATTATTCTGATCTCCCTCCCAAATATATCATGGTTGCTTGAGCAGTTCCATCAGACCCTTGTGGCGTACTTTGTTGAAGGCCTTTGCGTAGTCTATGAAACATAGGTACACGTCCTTCTGCATCTGTATCACTCTTTCTGATAACATTCTGAGCATGAATATCGCATTTCTTGTCCTTTCTCTGGCCTGATTCTGCTGCATGTTCTATTCAACAAAATGTGGATGATGAGTTTTGTCATGTGGCTCATCAGGCTTATTGTTCAGAGTTTGCATTCATTTGCGCCTGGTTTCTTAGGCATAGCCATGAAGATAGACCTGCTGAGGTCTTTCAGTATATCTCTGCTGCTGTAGATTTCATTTGGTATTTCGATGATCATGTCTATGCCAAACTCATCTAAGGCTGTAAGCATTTCCACTACAATTCCGTCTGGCCTGGCTGCGTTTGTTTCTGTTCAATCTGGCCAGTGCAGCTTTTACTTCAGTTTTCAGAATTCCAGGTCTGTTGGGAGTTCTGTGTATTGCTGATTGTTCCCTTTTGTCATGGAAGAGTTCTCCAATATACTCGCTCCACCATTGAAGAATTTTTTCCTTCTCTAATATAAGTGTTCCATCCTTTGATTTTAGGCAGCCTGTTGATGAGCATGCCTTTTGTCATGTTAGTTGTCTTATTTGTTTGTGTATATCTCTTTTGTTCGTGCTACACGATCTTTCTACTTCTGGACATTTTTGTTTAGCCATTCTTCTTTAGTTTGTCTGCATTTTGGTCCTTATTTCTTTGTGTAATTTTCTGTACCCCGTCCCGTATCTTGGCCAATTTTTTTGTCTTCTTTCCATCAAAGTCGAGAATCTCATCAGTCTTCCACTCATCTTGCCTTCTTCGTGTTGTCTCCTTTGGGAGGATATCATTTGTTGTCTCCTTTGGGAGGATATCATTTGTTGATGTCACTAAAGTGTCTCTTCGTGTGCCACATTTTGAGTTTCCATTGCTTACCTTGTATCTTCTCTTCATATTGCTCATATATTTTCCTTTTAGGTTAGGATTGCTCAGGAGTTTTTTGTATTGCAGTTTGGGTGCTGCACTAGGCTTCTTCAGTTTCTGCAGTCTCACTCTTAGTTTCCATATAAGAGGGTGATGATCACTTCCACAGTCAGTACTTGGGTAGGTTTTACAGTGAATCATTGCATTCCTGAATCTTTTGTTGATGGTTATATAATCAATTTGGTTTTTATTTTCTCCAGTGTTGCCAAAAGCAGTATATAAGAAAAGGGCACTAAATATCATTCGTTTTTTTTTTTTTTTTTTTTTTTTTCTCTCTCTCTCTCTCTCTCTCTCTCTCTCTCTCTCTCTCTGGATACCTTAGAGATAAAAGGTCTCATTTTCTCTTCAGTAAACCACCTGTCACACTGAACACAGTAGTACACAGCATGCAAATGCCCTAAGCTTACTTGGCTACACACAGGTATATCTAATAATTCTATCAAACAAACAAAGGCCTCTTCTCAAATGTATGTCTTTCACAATATTTTGTATGGGATTTGCTCACATTTACAAAAGAAGATCTCTACACACAAACCTTCATTCATCCTGTAATATGGTAACAACTCTAGTTGAAGTAGAAGCTTTATTTGACTCATTCAACTTTAGTGATGGAAACATTTTTTTTATAGTGGGTGGTTACAAGCAAGAAGGGAGATAGGATATGCTTATTTTATTATGACACATCCCTTTTGTATAATTTCTGTAGAGTTTGTTTAGGCAATAAAATATGTTGTTGTTAAATGTAATTGTTTGTTTATTCATTCTCACTCTTTGAGGAAACTCCCATGTGGCCACAATTCTTTCAACTAATATTACTCTTCATTCTATCAACACAAACATATACTTTCAACAATTGGTAATCCAACAACAATTTAATTGTTTTTACAAATATTAAATAAATTAATAAAAATATGATATGATTTAAGTAAAGGAAACTAGATTTCAATATTCTTTATATAGTAAATGACTATTTAAACTCAATTAGCAATAAAATGTATGAACAATAATTATCTTTGAAACATAAACACAATTCTTTATTTCAGTTTCTTAAACCACTTTGTATTGATTAATCTACTTAGTGTCATCATCAACTGAAGAAATATTTAATATCATGATCTATTGACTGTTCACTTTCCCTACCATAACCAAGGTAAAGAGGACAAAAATAAATTTCTGCTTTTTTTACATATTTTAAAAATCGTTTTTCATTAACGCTAGATAACTTTTTCTAAGTCAACTGTTAGTTGTCTCTCTTAGATTATGGACTTTTCACTTATATGCTCCTGACGTCCTGGGATCTCCAGACTGAGTGGGACAGCTTGCCCTGGGAATGGTGGAAAGATCCATAGGGCGATGATAAAGAAAGGAATGGTAAGAGGTGATGGGGAAAAGGAGTTGCATTTTTTCTTTTTTTTTTTAATAAAATTTCTCTGACACAATCTAAATTCTAAATCACTTACACTTAAGGAACATATGTACTTTACAACAAATAAAATTAACATAAGAGTTATGCACGAACAAATGGTCTTATTTTATTTTGTTGTCCAAAGTTAAAAGTTCAAATATTTATTTGTATTGTTATTGGAAATCCGATGTCTTCAAAGACAACCTGGTTTGTAGTTGTAAAAGTATAGCTACAGATGGCATCTAAGAAAAGCATATGCTTATGTGTGTTTCCAGTGTTAGATTAGTTGTTATTTTAAATTTGTAGAAGACATAATACCAAGAAAGAAGTATATTCATTTGCATGTGAAAGCAGGCATTAGGGTTGTTGCCTGGAAGTCAAGAGGGTGGCAGCTATACAAATTTGAAGAACTACTGGTTTAATCTGATGTCTTTTTTTATTTCCATATATCTAGACTATAATCTATAATTCTCCCCAAACAAGGCCACGGAGCTGGCTAAAGGGAATGAAGAGTATGAAGAACCGGAAACCCAACTCCAAACAGGAGACAAGGACCAAAAGACCAGGAAGAAATGAAAATGTCACTGAAGTATGTTAGAAAATGTCCACATTTTCATCTTAAACCAAGAAAATAAAAAATTTAAGCAACCTGGTCACAATATATGAAAAAGAAGGAACCAGTTAAACTGATGCCAGGAGGATATAGTTTAAAATACTTACCTAAAGCCACAATCTTACATTATCTGGGGTCTAACTTAGTGGAATAAAAAGGGTTCTTAGAGATCAGGGAAGGGGACAAAGATACTTTTGATGATCTCCACTTTTTTCATATTTTTTTTTTGTTTGTTTTATGTCTCACTACACTTTTAAAGGAAATTACCTAAAAAAACTAGAAAACACTCAGAGAGCACATACTGCTGACAATCACCACTGACCACAGACCACATTGTCAATGAAAATACTATAGAAATTTATTGATCTACTTCAAATGTTCATCACTTCTTCGATCACCCATAGCATAACCATCCAGTAAATTTCATAGAAATCAATTAAGAATTCTTACAGATATTTTATTATGGACATGTAACTATAATGATAGGGGAAGTAACTCTGCATAAAGCTATCACAAAGTTTAATTACTTCTACTGATTATGAACACCTTTTTCACAAAGTGTTATTGTAATCTATTGAGAATATTTTGAGATAGCAGATTTTCTTTTATGGAGGTTGAACAAAATTCAGTAGATTTGGTAGCGTCTGTGTTGATATGAAGTATTGGCCATGGTTAAGTATAATCGGTAAAATACTCAACAAACAGTTTTCAATAAACAATAAGGAAAGGAAAAAAAAGGACAAGGTAAAATAATACTAAGCAAACAATAAGTCAAAAGTAGCAAAAGCAACAGTAATAAAGACCAAAAGTACACAAGTAAGAATAGTGTTTATATTCAAAATAGATACAGTCAAGTGATTGAAGTGTTTTGACTTCTGAACAAGAAAGGAAAAAAAATATGGCAGATGAGATCAAGAATTGATTGATTTTTATTGGTTAGAAATAAATCCCTGTATGCATCTATAGGATTTGTCTATAAATTTGGAGATGTTTTTATTAGTCACTCCCAGACGGTTGAAATTTTTATGTCTTAGTTGTTTTTGTAGGATCCCTATAAATATGTGATATTGTGGTATATGTCAGACTGAATGGTGATGGATGAATTCTTGTGGTGAATGAGTAAATTGTAAGGAATAAATGGATTGTGAATCTGATTAGCTAGGTTTAGGGTAGTTAGACCAGCCTCTTCCCGCTTCCCCTTCGGCCTCTAGCCAAAATTGTTATTTTTATAACAATAAATATACATTCCAAGGTGGTTGAAACCAACAGTTGGAGGTCACTAGGTGGTGAAGTTGGGTCAATAGGTTGAATTTGTGTGGCTACTGCCTGGTAAAGAGTTTAAAGTGTTTCCTTTTATTTGGTAACGCCAGGCTAAGGAAAGAAACTGTCACAAGTTCATTGCAAGGATTGCTTTTGTTCATTGACATTGAGCTTGTTAAAAAATGAAGAAATTAGTATATAAACTAAAAAGTAAAAATAATGAAAGATAATTTCTGTCTGAATTTCTGGGATGAGGAGTTATAATTATTGACATTTGGACTATTATCCTCATCTATGTCATTATTACAGCGTTTCAGCCATTGAGCATTCAGTCTTTCTTCATGTGTTTTTCAATAATGGTAGCCTTCAGAGAATTTCACACTGAACCCTTTATTTTATTTGTGGGTGTAGATTATTACCATTCTCCTGTCCATATCTAGTGATATTTCATTTTGTTCTCTTTTTAGTACTGCTCAGTTATTACTCACTCTGTTTACGAGTCTGTATTACCTACACCGAGAGATTGAACTCACAAATACTATGCACCATCAAATTCACAAACCAATGCTTTAATCCTCCATTTTCTCAAGTTCAATAGAAACTAGAAATAACTGTTCAGTACTAAAAATAAGAACATGATGAGATATCACTAGATATGACCAACAGCTGGTTAATAGTAAATACTTAAGTGTTTACTGAGATTACTTTTGTTGACAGAATGGTCACTAGTCATTCACAGCCGAAATTAGTCAACAACAGACAAATCGAGACAAAGTGATAGGGAGAAGAACAATGACATAGAGAAAAAAAAAGGCAAAACTGTTATATATGAATAAAGTGTTGCTGCTGACACTTGACTTTGAACATGATCACCAGTGACCAAACACAGGCGATCACGTGACCATAGTGGAAATATATATATATATATATTTCCATAGTGGAAATATATATATATATATATATATATATATATATATATATATATGGGAATTATCCTGACGACTATCCATCACTATTTCTATTATACCTTCTATTACTATATGGACTGCTATTCTCTACTCTGTTCAGTATACTATTCCTCTATACTATTTCACTATACGGATTATTATTCTAGGGAGTATTATCGAGCAAGTATTATTAGTACGAATGCTATTCGAAGGCGTCTAACACCATTATTGTTCACCTATGTTACTATAGTTGTATCAGCGATTACAAAGTCTCTACTACAATGAGCATTAGAAAAGTGACAACGAGTATTCATTGACATCACAAAAGTGGCAACAAGGATTCACAAGGATCCCTTGAACTTACACGGTGATTCGTTCAGCAGAATACAGCAAAATGGAAGAACTAAAAAGCTATCATGGTCCAAATGTTGGCACTACAAAAGCAACAGTAAGAACAACAGTTACAGCAACAAAAATTACTACAAGAACAACATTTGCAGTAACAAAAACGACATGAACATCAATTA
This sequence comes from Acanthosepion lycidas, assembly GCA_963932145.1. Lineage (NCBI taxonomy): Eukaryota > Metazoa > Mollusca > Cephalopoda > Sepiida > Sepiidae > Acanthosepion > Acanthosepion lycidas. Next base: position 63,094,257 of record OZ010610.1, on the reverse strand, counting down.
CAATTACGACTACGACAACAGAAGAGTTGTTTACCAAAATAATGGAAGGAAAAACTTCAGATTCATTCACTCCAGATACTTTTGCAAATTCAATCAGCGAATTTGTATACAATCAGGATGAAGGGATAACTTTTCCAAATTATTATAGAAGATACGAAGAGATCTTCAAAAGGGATTGTTCCCATTGGAATGATGAAAAAGAAAGTTCGGTTATGATTAAGGAAATTGTTCCCTGCGGAACATGAAAAATATGTGAATTATATTTTACCGAAAAAAACAAGAGATAAATTTTGATGAGACTGTTGTAATACTATCAAAAATTTGGGGTGATAGGAGCTCATTATTTAATACACGATGGCAATGTCTTAACTTAGTAAAATTCGACGATGAAAATTTTGTCACTTATGCAGAATGAACTCTCGAGAAAATAGTGGAAGAATGCCAACGCATTGTGAATTTGAAACTCGATACCGCAAGGATTAAGGAAAAAATTCACAAGTACATCATGTCCGACCAACTAAGAGAAAAAACTACAAACGTTTTTCAACTCCTAACAGTACAGGAAAAAAGACGATAATCCCACTCTTAATACCTAATACTTATCATGGTTGTGGGGGTAAGCATTTTAAAAGTGATTGTTTCTTTAAGAACAAAAAATGGCATTGATGGTCGAAGTTGGTTGTTACAGGTGATCGCTGCTGGTCATGCAGATGATCGCTGTTGGTCGTTGCACTTGGTCGTTGCAGATAATTGCTGCTGGTCATTGTAGTTTGAGGTTGATGTTGGTCGTTGCCGGGATGCCAACTTGACGTGTTGGGAAGAAAAGAGGAGCTGGCGTTGCGATGTTGTTCGGGCATGTCAAAGATCCAGTGCAGGCGTTGCGTGTCTGCCGGTCGAGTCCGATATTTGTAACCTCCTATAATAATTACAAACGTAGTGTACGGGAAAGGTTATAGACGACGTGCAGGCAGCCAGTAGGGACGGAATGCCGAGAATTGGCAAGGAGCCAGAAGTAAGAGGCGAAGTAGAGAGAGAAAGCAAAGTTTCCAACTATCGTCAAGTTGGGAGACAAAAAGAAATGGGAGCGTAACTTAATACACAGCCCGATGATCGACGTCCTGGCCACGGAGGTCAGGGCCTGCGTACCGACAGTTTCAGTCGCCGACCCTATTTTTAGCGAGAAGTCACTGTCTTGTGGTAAGGGCAAGAGAATTGGTAAGCTAACACAGTAAAGTCTATCTAAAAAATGAGGAGAACTTAGCTAAAAGAAAACCAAGGCCTAAAAATGCCTAGAAGTATATTACGACTAGGTTCGTAATATAACTAAACTGAAAAGGTAACTTGCTAGTCTCTACCTCGGGTTAACAGCGTGTAGGGGGCACAACCGAAAGGTAACGGTCGAAATGACCTGTTCTCTTCCAGTTTAAGGAGCCAAGGAGGAGCTAACTCCGACAGGAGCATACTATCTAGTGGTAGTTGATAGTTACACAAAATGGCCAAAAATATTCAAATGTAGAAGGCTGACTACCGCGGTAATGATAAATTTCCTACACAAGATTTCTGCAAGGTTCAGTGTTCCTGACCCTATCGTTTCAGATAACGGGATCCAATTCACGTCTAGTGAATTTAATTTTTTTTGCAAATAATTAGCAATAGAACATATTACTACTCCCCCTTATCACCCAAGATCAAACGGACAAGTGGAATGGTTTGTCGATACATTTAAATAGTCAGAGAGAGAAGAGTGAGACGAAGAAATGCTACATTTTTTTAATGTTTACAGAATAACACCAAACCCGAACACCGTGTCTGGAATGTTGCCTGCAGAGTTGATGTTCGCCTGGAAAAATAAGTCTGTATTTAACAAATTGCTACCAGAATGGAAGACGAGAACATCAAAGAATCAAAATAATATAAATAAATATTTTAAACCTGGTGATAAAATGTTTTTTTTTTAATGTACCCAGGTTGAAAGGAATTCTGGGAAGACGGCTTTATTAAAAAACGGATCAGAAAAATGACATACATGGTACAAGGACAAAGGTGGGAACATAAGCAAAACCATAATCAGTTAAAACAAAGATTCACTGATTTAGTAAGTCCACGAAAAGAGGTACCGATGGAGATATTGTATGACATGTTTGATGTACCCCCACCACCAGAAATTAGTGAATCAAGGAGGTACAGTAAAAGAAAAAGAACAATAATGGAACATTTGAATATTGAACCAAAGCTGAAGAAAAACAGACTCCAGAGGAAGTTATCTTAAAAGGAAAGTGTTATATAAAAATAAAATGTCGCTGCCGACACTTGAGTTTGAACATAGATCGCCAGTGAGCAAACACAGTCGATCCCATTATTGAATTAAATAGACCACGTGACTATAGAGTATATATATATATATATATATATATATATATATATATATATATATATATATATATATATATATATATATATATAGGAATTATCATGACGACTATCGAGCGCTATTTCTAGTCTATCCGCTAATCTATACTGAACGCTATTTCTACTCTATCATCTATTACTGTACGGACCGTTATTCTCTACTCTATTCACTATATTGTTTCTCTATACTATTTCACTATACAGATTACTATTTGAACGAGTATTATCGAGTAAGTACTTTTAGTAGTGCGAGTGTTATTCGAAGGCGTCTGACACCAGCATTGTTCAATGGCGTTACTATATTTGTATCGGCTATTACAAAGTCTCTACTACAACGAGCATTACGAAAGTGACAATGATTATTCGTTGGCATCGCAAAAGTTTCAAACGAGTGTTCATTGACATAACAAAAAAAAAACGAACAAAGTGATGTTGCGCTTTTCCTCAAATACGGAAGAAAGGACTAGTAAAAAATTAATAAGCAAAGAATCTATTCGGCGTAAACGAATAACATCTCTGCTAAAATATATATACGTATATATATATGCGTATAAATGTTCGTACAAATTGTTTGTGGAAGTGGTAAGAATTAGAATTACTTAGTACGTCCTCTCCATACGTGTTCTCTATGTGTTCCTGTGAATATTGCGGGTTGCGCGCGTCACTAAATTTCAAATTCACACGGAGACCAAATGGAATATATTATTTTCTTTCCCAGCACTAGAATCAAGCATCACCAGCCTTTACTGAGTGCCTGATACGAACTCCGCATGTCCGGAGAAAGATCGCCTTGCACTTCACCACCAGCTCACTTCAAGTCTAGGCCTCTCATGGCATCTAGTCCCCTCGAGCACATGGTAAATTTGTTCTTTGGAGGTTCAAAAGATTCCTGCTTCTCTTAATTCCTTTTTGGAAACTGGAGAGGTTTCTGCAATCGATTGAGAGATGATAAGACATATCTTGAAAAATGCACAAAGACATAAGGAAATCAAGTGTAAGCATGCATTGTAGATTATCATGAGTACCACATTTTGTTTCAAGTGTGATGTCATTCTTACTTCTCTGACAATTCTAGCAATTTATTCAATTTTTCATGTAGAACTTTTACTGCCTCTTCTCCTGCACTCTGCTATGTTTCTGGTTCCCTCTTGAAATATTCAGTTCCCTCTAAAGTTCATCCCACCAAGTTGTAAGAATAAACAAATAGGTAAGCTATCGTCACAAAGATAATAACTGCTATTTTCTGACTTGCAGCATGAAGACATGCTAAGTTCAAAAATGCGGCTGTCTTGTCATTTAAGATAACAGAAGACAATATAAGAAATATATTGCTTTATAAAGACGGAAATAAACTAGACTGACTTCTTGCTTCAAAAGACATCGTTTGAACCAAAATGCAATCATAGAACACAAATGAACTTTCTTTCCGCTGAAATCAATGGGCTCCAATTTTTTAAAATTCTGTGCAGTGTGGATATGTTATAATCATTGAAGTTGATGTATGAAACTCCACAAAAACTAGTATCATTATATGTCAAAATATGAGGTTATAGGTAAAAGAATGATGCTTAATTAGCTCTATAAATGTTTTCTTTACAGACAGATAATTGCTAACATCACCGCGAGCCATATTAAAAATGTATTCTTCTTCAGTAGTGCGAGTAAGTTATTTTGTTGGTGCAAAAATAATGACGTAATAATGTCGGTTTTTGACGTTATTACGTCATTATTTTTGCACCAACCTAGTATTATTGTGTTACCCAAAGGTTTCTTTATACAGTCTTACCTCTTTAATCCGATACCTCGTGGTCCGTCAACTTCCATGGTCCGGCATATTTTTTAATCAGCCGCCATTAGTAGGTTGAGCGGTTACGAAATCAGGGCCACACGTTGCTTACAACATTCCGCAGCAGCAGAGTGTTTTCGTGATACGGCCTTACTCATTTCTTAGATATAGCTGCATATTTACCAACTCAGGTTTTTTTAATTATTTACATCACATGAAACAACAACAAAAATCTTGTTTGGAAGCATTAATGATTTCCTGTTTTAAGGTTTGTCTCTGCCGTCGATAACACAGTAGTATAAATGTGGAATGAGCTGGCAAAACTGTGTTCATAATTTCTGTGGTTTGCCAGTTGCCTAGTCCTAAGGGTGACAGATTAAAGAGATCGGACTGTAGCAGTAAACGCAGACAAAGAGTGTCTTCAGTGGCGTAGCTAGGGGGGGAGGGGTGGCGGACCGCCCCGGGTGCCAGCATAGGAGGGGTGACACAATGTCACCCCCAACAAAATTTTTCAACCAGGCTTAGGTGTCAAAAATAGTCTGAAAACAGTGGTGGAGACACAGGGTTTCGCAAGCGGGCATATGACCCCCCAGAAATAATTTATGACCCCCCAGTAATGTCCCCCGTCAGAAATTTTCTAATAAATTGTCGGGAAATTTGTGAGTAGGAAAAATAGCAATGTTTTCAGCTTTCATGTGTTTCAGTTGCTACAATCTTGGTTTCTAACAAGAGACATTGTTGTAACATTTTATCGGATGATATGGTGTTTTAACTCTGCATCATTAATAACAACAAAGCGAAATACGAAGCCAAAAGTGCAACAATTTCAGTTTTGCCTGTGTATCAATTCGCTGAGATACAATTTTTCATTGAGTGAGCGATATACTTTTGAATATATCTACTAGTGTTGGAACGATTAATCGGAATCGGAATCGAGAATTGGAAAAATCGGAACTTTTGGGGGTATCGGAAACGGTATCGGAATCGGAAAAATTTGTGCCTATTTTCCGATTCCAAAAACGATTCTTTTAAATTTTTAACTTAATTTTCCATTATTGGTACTAATGATAAATATTTATTGTTTTTAAATTATCACTAAAACTAAAATCATAATAACATCAAAATACGGTGTAAATTTATTTTACTTGTATAAAGAAAAACAAAAAAATAAACTTTGCATAAATTCTCTAGGTAACCTTTAAAAGAATGCAGTTGATTTACAATGTTCCGAAAAATGCTTAAAAATTAAATAGAACATTTTTGTCAAGAAAAATACTTTCAAACATCATTGATAATTAAATGGTACCCAGAAAATTATGCAACAGATAATTGGACACCGGAAAATTAGCAACAGAAAATTACGTCAACCATGAGCCAGTCGAGACTGTCGGATCTGGCTGTGCTGTCCATTGAAAACGAGCTTACAAGACAAACAGATTTTGACGATGTCATTGACCAGTTTGCCACAATGAAAACAAGAAAACATTCATTCTAAGACCATAGTATCGAATGTCATTCTTTTGTGTATTGCCGTGTTTTATATTTAGTTGTTCTGAAAGTGAACAGTTGCATTTTTAAAATCTTTTGATTTGAACTGATTATTTTGTGGTATTGGATTTTGTCTTGGATCATACATGTAAACAGTAACGTACCGGTCAGTAGAGTAAAGTAGAGGTAGAGCATGTATGAAAATTTAGCTACAGCTAACCATTTAGCATAGGGTGAATCGGGGTCATTGGCGTGACATTTGAGCGGACCGCCCCGGGTGACGTTTACTCTAGCTATGCCACTGAGTGTCTTTTTCAAAATATGGAGAATAGGAGTATACATATATGATTACACTGTTTGTCTGACAAAGAACTTCTGCTAACGACCGCTAGCTGATGTCGCCAAAAGCAGTATATAAAAAGGGTACAAAAATCTCATCCTTTTCTCAGAGTCTTTATTCATATGAAGCATCATGTGAATAAAGACTTTGGGAGAGTTTTTAATCTTCAGCAAACCTCATATAGTACTGACCACAACATAGAATCATACACAGCGTATAATGTCTTAAGTTTGCTTGACAACACACAAGCATATCTAATAACTCTATCAAATCAACAGATAAAAAATATCAAATGTAAATCTCTCACAATCTTTTATAGGAATTTCACACATACATACGTACGATAAGGACATGTGACGGGTGACTTATTGTGCATTAATATCCCACAAACATAGAGAGAAACAATAAGTCATAAGAGGAAAGTGGAAAAGCGATACTCCTAACCAAACAAAAAATTGGCTACAAGTTTTTAAGTTAACAAACAATCAACATTTATTCAAACGAATAATAATGAGTTAATATTGTAGAAATTGCCTCACTGTATTCGTAGAATGATGATTGTTATGTTTTCAAGGTGTTTTAACGATTGGTTCTCTCACGTTGGAAATTAAAATAATAAAAAATATATTTTATTAATTTTTCATATGTACACTTATTTTGTAGATACGCTGTATTTTAGTTAAAATTTTATAAAAAATGTATTAAAGTGCCAAACTATTAGCAGACGTGTTGTCTGCTAGTTTAATGTTGTTCTTTTTTTATCGCAGACATGTATTATCGTCTGCTTTAGTAATGATTTTTATATGCTAGCGGGAAAAACAAAGAAAAGGTAATTGTTCAATTTATTTTGCCCATATAGGGTTTTCTCGTGCGAATTAACTCGTTTGCATTTAGTCACGCCTTGGAGATGCTCATAAAGAGCCGAGTTAGCGCCTTTTGGGGAATTGTTTTTGCAGCGGCCCGGGGACTTTGATCTGCAGCTTTAGCCAGAAGGAAGAAAGACGTCATCATCTTTTCTTCCTTAAACTCAAGAAGATTCGTCTGCAGCAATAGCTGGAGTCATCGACGTCTCCATGACGACGGGCATCTATAGAACAGAACGAAAATTTCATCCAGGTCGTTATACTACTTCGACAGCTAAATGTTTTGTGAAGAAAACGGTTTCTGCACTTTTTAAGGCAACTTCTCGTGTGAACCAAAATTATTCATTTTTAAATATTCGATAGAGTAAGTCGAGATTAAAGATAAACCCTGTTAGTAAGACCCTTTAGTAATCACATGAAATATTTTAAAAAAACAAAAAAAAAACAGGTCTGGTGAAAAGAGCTGGGATAAATATAAAAATTGTTTTATTTACAATATCTAATTTATGTTTATATTGTAAATAAATTTCTAATTATTCATATTTCTATTAACATCAAGCAAAACGTTGCCGTATATTTCCTTCGCTCGCTTTGTTAATCGTCATAACACTTTTCTTGTTTCTAGTATTATCGTTCCGTAAACCTTCGCGATCGCAGATGTCAACTTCTAATTTTTTTTTTCCGATATATATGTAGGTATAGTAAGAATTTGCACTTCTTAATTACAACGGGAATTTACAAAAGGGTGAAGTCCGAGTTTCTTTTTTGACTGCGAGCAATAACATGGAAAAAAAAAGAGATGGTTTAGATGATAAAAGAGAACACCGTTTCTATCTTGCATTCATGTCCAAATTCAAGTATATTCAGCCATACGTCCGATCCCAGTAAAAATATAAATGAGTTTGGCCCTCGTTTTGAAATACTGCGATCGAATGTCGACTTGTACATTTTATTTTTATTTTATATTTTTTTGAGTGACGAGAAATGGGTTTATTTTATTTTATTTTATTTTATTTTATTTTATTTTATTTTATTTTAGTTATTTTTCATTTATCTTCTCGACTGTCAAGTTGATACTTAAAACAGTACCAGAGCCTCGTACTCTGAGAGGTCATAGAATTTCCAGGAGTTATAGGGTATCATAGAACGTTTATATATCCACACTTTCTAGAATCGCCATTCCTCATAAAACCGACTAAAAACATGCTCGTTTTAAGTGGACTAAAGATTGACTGCGTTCCTTCGATGTACAGAGCGCAATTCCCTTACTAAGTAAACTAATGGGGCTTATACATAGATGCAAGTGAACCAGGAATTGGGGCGTGTCATACACAACCCTATACAGTGATGGATCCGTGCCAGGTGTACCTAAAAAGATACCAACATTTCTTATTCCATAATCTCTCCCCAACTTAGCAAAGATACCCTGTGATAGTACAAGAGACCTGCGCTATTGCAGAAACTGGATCATTATTTGAATGGGGCAGATTTTGTAATCATAATTGACCATAAACTGTTAACATAACTTATGAAATTGAGTAGAAAAACAATTTAGAATTTGATGTTAAATTAAGTGAGTATAATTACTTGATAATGTATTTATCGGGTAAGAAAAATAGTTGTATGGTTTTCCTGTCACGCATTCCCAGAAAAATAGAAGAAGCATTGCTTGTGAAGAATATCTGATCAATGTGATAAAGCCCCATCAAATGAGAAAGAAATCTAATCTGGATGAGGGTCAGATGAGAAGAAAGTGGAAGCGTTGTCATTAAAAGAATTATTAAGGGGATATCAGACCAAATCTTGAGATGAATGATCTGACGGATGCTACAGAGTCAACAAAGCCGATAGAGTTAAGTACCAACAATTTTCAACTCTGTGGAGGTTTATTCTCCTATGTTAACAATAGATATGAGGAACCGAGGTTGAAACCATATAATTTGCAGGTGAAAATGTTGGATCTGTCGGAAAATAATATCCGATTTTTGAATTGATATATTTAGCGTTTAAATCAGTTAAAATTAAGAACTCTGAATACATTTGTCGAGTTACAAGGTTACTTATGTCTTTACAATAAAAATAAAGGTTTTAGCACAAAAATTCTCTGAATGTAGTTTCTGTATCTTCTTTGCTACGTAATGTCTTTTGGTTTAAAAAAATGGCCAAGACGCTTAAAATATGGTAATCAGTGGACGAGGGATCAGAAGAATATGGTGAATGTGGTAATGTCTCGTATCCCAAGCCGGTAAGTTTCTGCAGTGTTATACTGACAACATGGAGCCGAGCATTGCCATGAAATAGATTTGGACCTCGTCGATTAACCAGTGCCGATTGCATTTGGCTTAACTAAATGTGAATCCAGATGCTGGCAGAAAATTTCGGTAGTTGTTATGGCCCGATTCCTTGTACCACGGTAATAGTCCAAGGTAGAGCCAATAAAGAATAACTCGAACACAGGTATGGAATAACACAGATATATTACAAACATGAATATATACAGAGAAGTAGAAGTGTTAGTAGGTACAATCAGGTTTAGTAGAGAGAACAATGTAGTCTCGACCAGTATCATTATTCCAATGTCTTGCAGTAATTGTCTGAACGCGACTCTGTTTCGAACTGCCTCTGACTCGACTCTTGACTCGACTTGAACTATTGACTCTCGCCTACTGAGGCGTAGTATTTATTAAGTATGGAATAGTCCATTATTATTATTATTATGGGTAATATGCCATAACAGTAGTAATGCTCTGTTTAGATTCTAGAAAACTGTAATGGATAAGTGAACCCCCAAATAAACATCATAATCTTCTCTTGGTGCAATTTCCATTTTGGAAAGTGTTTGGATCCTTCGTCATCGTCAAACCATCGTGCTGATGATTGTCATAAAGAAGTCATTTCTCATGACAAGTGACTATTCGATCTAGAAAAGAATCAATTAAATTTCGCAGATGCATCATCGAACACACTTCAAAAGGTCGAACTTTGACTTTCACTGAGTTCATGTGGAACCCATTTATAGAGTTTCCTCACCTTACCAATTTTCCTAAGATGGTCCGATATTGTTGAAAAACTGACACCTATTATCCGAGATATCTCTAACACTTTAACGTGGGTTTTGTTCGACAAGTATTTAACCCATCCCGAAACACACTGGGGGAATATATATATATATATATATATATATATATAATGATAGCGGTATATGCATATATATATATATATATATATATATATATATATATATATATATATATGCAGTTATGTTCAATAAAAGTGGCTCACCTGATTTTTTTTTTTTTACTAAAAATATTTTTTGTCTATTGTTTTGGGAGTTAAAATGGAAGAAAAAAAGTTTAGCTAAATTCAAAGGATAAGCGATCTAAAATCCGAAGAAGAAGAAGCTTTGAAAGCTCTTTGAAGTTAGCAGTAAGTATTGTCAAGCATACATTCAGTATAATGTTCTGGGGGTGCTTTCTTTTCATGGAACTGGTTTCTTAAAACCTATTGAAAAGACCTTCAGGAGCGAGCAGTACAAGAGAATTTTAGTCTTGTCTGCTCCCTTCTGCTGAAAGGGTGCAAATCGATCCCACCAAGCTCATTTTCATGCAGGATAATGCTCCCTGTCACAAATCAAAATTGATGAAGAAATACTTTGATGAGAAGCAGGTGAGTGTTATGACATGGCCGCCCCAATCTCCTGACCCCAACCCCATAGAAAACTTATGGAGCATTATAAAGTACAGGCTCTCGAGAAAGCAGTTGAGCAACAAGAGGAATTGATTGTGAATTTCATATCCGAATGGAATTCAATGCTTGGAGATGAGATTTGCCAGAACCTAACCAAGTCAATGCCAAAAAGGGTTGAAAAGGTTATTCAAAATAAAGGAGGACCCATAGATTATTAAATATTTCGAACTATATTACTTATTATAAATAAATTATACCTCTATTATTCTTTATTTAAAGCTGTTCGGTTATGTTTCTATTGATTACTAGTTGCAGGAAATAAGTGAGTCACTTTTTTTGCAGAGTTTTTCCCTAAATCTCATTTACATCCAGAATTATAGTTATCAATAGAATACCTTAGGGTGAGTAAACTTTTTTACTAGGTGGTCGGGAAGAAGTCTTTATACTAGTAAGATTAAAAATTAGTTTAACCCCAAAAACAATAGGCGAAAAAAGTTTAGCTAAACAAACGGAGAGAATGAAATTTGGATATGTTCCTGAATCAAGCTCAAGCTTCATTAAAGCTTTCTATTAATGACACCAGCAAGTTCTCCTCATACGAAATGTTATTTGGGACAGATAACTTACTGAAGCCTTGAAGGAAATATTTGGCCATAAGATCTTAATTATACAGTATCATAGGCTCTTTGTAGAAAATGAAGAGTCAAAAAGGAAGGAAATCAGAGGCTTAACAAAGAATAGTAAACAAATGGTGAAGGTGAGTATAAGGGAACCCCCCGTGTTTTATAGGGCACGGGTGAGACAAAGATTATTTGAGAAGGAGATCCTTTTATAGAATAGTGGAATAATTGGAACTGGTGACTTTTGTATCTTGATACCAAATAGCTGTGAAAACAAAAAGGACACATAAGAACGGCTTAAAATTAACCGGGATGGAAGAATTTAGTGCAAAGAAATCGGTTCGAAGGGGAATTTTTGGCCGAAACACAGGTGAAGAAGTGTGCTCAAAACTCAAATTCTGATCACTTTTCTTCAACAAATCACAAACGGGGGTCGTAAGAGGCAAGCGAGGATGATTTTTTCCTTTGCTTAGAAATTGTGTTTTACAATGATATGTAGGAAAATGAAATAAAATCGATAAATGAAATAATAATAATGAAAAAAGAAATACATTTTCCTATGATACAAATCCTATATCATTCCAACAAACGACTAAAAAAACACAAAGTAGATTTGCACACCCGCAAAATCGGATCAAAACGATTAAAAACAGATTTCGCAATAAGGTGTGAAATTAATTTTCTGACCAATGAAAGGAGGCGATTTGCTAAACCAAAAAAAAGATAACGAGCCAGTGTGAAAAAAAGTCAACAATAAATACAGAGTTTCAAGTCAGTCGCCAGTCAGAAGGGCGCGGAGATCATAGAAGACTGACAGTAAATTTCATTACTGACTCAACCCGACACTGGGAGCCGAAAGTGGATTAGGAAAGGACAACAACAACAACAAATTTACAACTGACTCCAAAACAATTCATAAGTACATTTTCCTTTTATCTTTTTTTCCTCATCCACACTCCTTTTCAACTTAAATTGACCGCCCCTTTTTCCTTTACACATATACAAAAACAAAAGAAACAGCCATTACTCTGCTACTCTGTTGAAAGACAGCGAACACAGACATTTTTGTCAAAATCGCATTTTTGCTTAAACGAACTAAAGCATTAATCTTTTTTTACCCTATTCACAAGATAATAAATATACAAATGTTCTATTTTCTACAAACGTTCCTTATCGTGTTGTTTCTTCTTGAAATTTGCGTTGTATTTTGTTCGCAGGGTATCCCGTATTAAATTCTCCTTTTAATCCGGGTACGCTGAACCCCACAGATGCTATGATGCTAAGAGTTTTTCTAAGAGTTATGGGGTCATTCATTTATTACTATCAGAGCCAATGTCGTGTCATCAAGGAATAAAAACCAATAAAGAAAGAACAGGTGAAAAAGCTTGTTGAAGAGGTAAAATGAAAATATAAAATTTTATTGACTTTGTTGTACGACATAGCAAAGAACTATGAGAGGAAATGAAACAGGCGTATTGTCTGTCTCTTTTCTGATCGCGAAAGAGAAGGAGTTGGGCGTATTAGGTTCGAAGAATCTGTTTCATAGGCGGGAAAGGTTTTTGATGCATGCTGGGTAAATTTTAATTACTTTATTTTATTTGTTTTGTTTTATTTATATATGATATCCATTATTATTATTATTATTATTATTATTATTATCAATTCATTTTATTAGTAATAATATCGCTACAGAGTAAAGGAACTAGAAATAGGATTACACCACTTGGTTTCACCTAACGGCGTTCTTGTAGCCTATAAAAAGTCAAACATTTCCTGCCTCACTCTCTTTCTCCTCTTTGCTTCAAGATGTGAACCAAGTGGTAACTACTTTCCCACTGAGTAATGTTAGTTTCTCCCGATCCACTGATGACTCAACTTTCTTCCCACTGACGCATGACTCTTGTACGTGTCTTCAAAAAAAATCAAGCTATTAGGTAAGTCAAGATGTCACTTTGGTTGTTCCAACTTAGCGCAAAACTGACTTGAACGTGACCATAGTAACAATGCTTTTACTGATTTACCCTAACTTCTCTTTGGTTATTCCAACTCAGCGCAAAACTGACTTGAGCGTGACCATAGTAACAATGCTTTTACTGATTTACCCTAACTTCTCTTTGGTTATTCCAACTCAGCGCAAAACTGACTTGAGCGTGACCATAGTAACAATGCTTTTACTGATTTACCCTAACTTCTGGACTAAGGAAAAGAAAACAAACACCACATAACTACGATTAAATCTTCCAACGATAAAGTAGAAACTTTCCTTTGGTTTTTCCAACTCTTCTTGAAGCGAACTTGAGCTCGACTATTTTAATTATTGTTATCCGAACTGACTTCTGAACCAAAAAGGAAAACGGACATAGTCAGGAGACCTTGAGAACTTTGTTTCCCTGCGGTCACCATAAAAAGAATAAACGTCCATAATAGAAACTCAAGTTTTGTATGCTTCTATCTTCTTTGTTTATGTATTGTACGCGCACCCACATAAAATATCACAAGCACACAACTTTTTAACTGCCATAGGGGGATGTGCGGGTATTGTAACAGGGTAGTGGTACAGAAAATGCAACCGACGAAATGAATTTATATTCTGTACTAGTCTGTTGTTCAATTTCGAACAAATGATAGGAATACATCTCGTACCTCTCAGCTATAGATTAAATAGAAGGGTAGGCGAGGCTCTCTAGCCTTGAATTGCAACCAATCTAAAAGAAGGAAAACACTGAATTCAAATCCGTAGACAAGGCACTAAGAAACCAGTCTGCTATCTTTCCCAAGAAGGAATCGCAATTCACAATGAAAAAAACCAGTGGAATGATTGCCTACGTTTTGAATGGAAATTATATTTTTAAAAATAAGTGAAGGTTATATATGTGTATTGTTTGAACAATAGGAAAGAGGAGTCTTAAAAGATTGTTGGGGTTTTTGTGTAGTTCAGATTATTGAATACATATTACTGAATATACGGAAGCATGAGATTGGCGGGGGGTGGATTCATCCGTACATCGTGACTGGCAGTAGTTTGGGGTTTCTATAGCTCATGTAATGGACAGTTGCTAGTGTGTACAGTGTGACTATTACGTAAGATATATTAGTGTTGGAATGAAATAAATTAATGTAGCCCGAAGGTAATTGCACACCTGTTATCTTCGCATGATGTTAAATTCGAAATGTTTCATACTACTGATGATATAAATAGCAGATAATGGCTTGAGGCATGCAGAGAATATCATCTTCAAGAAAACTAGTAAAGTGGCCATGACAAGATTCATATAGTTGTTAACCTCTGAAACCATTTAAGGCATTTTTGAGAAATTTAGGAAGAGAGAGAATTCAAACAATTAATGTTGGTGAAAAAACTGACTGAAAGATATGAAGATCTAGAAAAACTGTGAATTGATCAACCTGAGGAAAATCTGACTAAGAAGTATAGTGAAATGCAAAAATATTGGATCGAAAGAAATGTTCAGAGTTTTTTTTAAGTAAACTGCAAATACAATATTTAGATACTTCTACTACGTTTCACCATTTTTAAGCATCTTCGTGATTCCATCCTCCCAGAATTTAGCATCTTACCGGTTGATGAATTTTTCTAAGTTCTTCCAATTAAGAGAAAATTGTAAGGATTGAAATAAGTGGTAATCCAAAGGTGTAAAATCAAGTGATTATTCCATGTGCAGTAGGACGAAGCCGTACCAATTTCTGCTGGCTCTGCAAAGAGACCTGTAGTCTGACACTTCCTGATAAAAAACAATACCCTTCCGATTGGCCAATTCTGAGCATTTTTCATCGATTGCTCCTCTTGGGAAGAATAATTGTCTGAATTCAACGCCTGCTTTTGTAGAACGAGCTTGTAATACTCAATGTCCTTTCGATCCTACCCGATACGCAGAATCATCCTGTGGAATTCTGGTTCAGTTTCTTACTTCCTAGCCAAATCTGATCTTCAAAAATTTAAATATAATGTCAATCGTTATCTATCTTAATTCTTGTTTTTTTATTGTCCTCTCTCCTTGATAGTGTTTTTCTTCTTTTCATATTCTCTTCAGTCAGTAACTTCTTATGTCTTAGTGGCTTTATTCCCTAGCCTGGGGAAAAATAATTAAAATAACACATATCTAATATTTTTCCCACTACATCTCTCTATCTTTCAGACAGTTTCCTGGTTCCATCCTCCCGGAATTTGGCATTTTTATGGATGATGAACTGGTTCAAGTGGTTTTTACAGTCTTCCAGAGAATTGAAGTTAAGAGAATTATGTAAGGATCTATTAGGTTGGTGCAAAATTAATGTTGTTTTTTGACGTTAAAAAATACGTCAAAAAACGACATTATTACGTCATTATTTTTGCACCACCTTGCATCCTTGGATTACCAAGGATGCAAGGTCTGATGAGTAGAAATGAGGTAACAGGATATCCCAGCCAAGTTGAACCAATTTCTGTTGAGTCTGCAAAGAGATACGAGGTCTGGTGTTGTCCTGATGAATAACGCCACCCTTTCGATTGGCCAATCCTGGGCTCTTTTCATTGACTGCTGCCTTTAATCAGCCCAGTTGCAAACAAAACTTGTTTGAATTCAATGTCTGTTTTTTGTGCAAGGAGCTCGTAATACATAAGGTCGATCCAATACAAATCCTCATTAGATACAAAGCATCGTCTTCTGTGGATGCAGAGTGGCTATTGGAGCGGTGAAAAATGGCTTATTTCATTTACTCTAGGACCATTTTCGCTTCATATTGTTGCAAATAATCCACTTTTCATAGCGTGATCATTCTTTAAAAAATGGGTCGTTTTTATTGCGTTTGAAAATAGAATCACAGATGGAAATGGTGACCATTAATTTATTTTTCCGTTAAATTGTGAGGCACGCAAACATCACTGCGATTCTCGTATCCAAATGTTTTCTAATACCTTACAATGCTTACATGAGATATTTAGAGTACTTTTGCGATGTCCCGTGTCGTGTGACCTGGTTTATTGTTCATCAATATATCGATTTGGTTATCATGAAAAACTGAATTCCTGCCGGAATGTTCTCAGTTTTCCAGATAAAATTTTCCACTTCTGAACCATGAGAAATACTTACGTTCACTACTCTCAGATGTAACTTCATCTCCATAAATGACACGTATCTTTTTGTTGATTGTATAGCGCCTTTTCCTTTCTAGGAATAAAAGAGCTTTAAATAACGAAAATTAATTTCATTTCCCTCCATTTTTAATTTTAGTATAAAAAACATTAAACATCCACAATCCATACACGAAGATGTGTATATTTCATAATTTCAGTTACGTGGGAAATGAAATCAAGTATTTAAACGACATCTATTGAAAAATGCTAATGTCTTTAGTTCCAACCCATTATTTGAGTGAATTATATTTTTTAAAAAGAGAGAAAAACATATGGTTTTACCCATAGCGAGGAAGAACTTTAAAGTTCTATTTAGAATAACAGGTGATGATCTGATAACAATTAGGAGAAAACTAATTGTTTTTGATGAAGGACATAAAATATTAATTCAGGTAGGAATAGGATGTGTATCAGTTTTAAATCAGACTAAAGTGGATCCGGCAATAAATAGACAATGAATGAATTCGTTAATTAATACAATCCAAGCCTTGGGCTGGAAGCTTGCAAATGTGACGGAAGTGATGGAAGCACAGATAAAAGAACTAAAATGGTTTCTGAAACAATATTTACAAGTGTTAACAGTAAACGACATTAGGTATTGTAATCTATGTTTTATTATCCTTGGAAAATATCCGAGTTCAGCTAGACATGCTATCCTTGAGACATTTATTATCTCGCATAATGGTTTCTGAACATTTTAGGAACCTATTGCTTAAAATTCAATCTAGGTTGCCTCACGCGTTAAGACTTCCTGCTAAGAAAATATTACAACTCTTTGGGATGTATGACTCTGGTAGACATGGATAAATTGTTGTTGCTACGAGGGCAAGTCAAAAATTATCAGCACTTTCTCTGTAACATATCCTTAGGTTTGTCATACTGCTTTCTATTCAAGCATGCTTATAGTTGGTTCTATTGTGGTCCTGTGATCAAAAATTGAGCTTGATCGCGCCAGTTTTCTTGCAGTGTAAGCATGGTCGTTCCACTAGCAGGAGGAATAAGGAGCGGTGATCTAAATCTGCAGAGAACATGCTACCTCATCGGTAACTCGCCTGTTCGCCATTACCATCTCTGAGCTTGCCGAATCTTCTCGGGCGTCCTGCTTCTTCTTCGTGCGTCACGCTTGTCCAGCTATTTTTATACTTCTCGATTGACTCATACACACTTCTACGCGATGGTGCACTGTTGCCATATTGTGTTAAAAGCCCCCGAAGAATTTCAATCCGTAACACACTTTCTAACCAAAGAAATCGGATCACTGCTCTTTGTTCCGCCTCGGTGCACACTGCTAGCAGAGTGGACATGTTTACACTGTAACACTAGCAAGTAAAGTGGAGTGATAAAGCTCAAATATCGATAACGTGACCACAATAATACCAACTATAAACATACATTGGAGGACTTTCAGACCGAGATAAAATGGAAAGGTAGGAGTGTTTGCTAGGTACAATTTGGTGTCGGATAGTGATTTACTAAACATAGCTTAGATGTAGCACATGGCCGAAAGTAAGGAGTGATAATCGGACTCATTACGCAGCCATAATTGATCTAGAGAGACAAGCTTGTTACACCACGTTGAAATGCACAAGTTGGAGTTGAATAAATAGCCTTTATTGTGATAAGAATTATATTCATGTTGCTAACACCCAGTGAGGCCCTTAAATGTAAGATGAATGCATTTGGAGCTTGTTTGTCGAGGAGCAACTAAAAGAAAGACTAGCAGGTGGAAATGTGTAATGTTTCCGGGAGCTGTGAGTTTACTGGGCGGTGTGTGGGCGAATGCAAAAGAAAACGGACTCGTGTAAAATGTGTGGAGGTGAGAACGCACGGAAGCAATAAAAAAAATTATCCCTTCGTTAACTTTTTTAGGTTTAACGGTGAGATGTTGAGCTTTTGAGGAATCAGATACTCCCCTGCCCTACGATCAGGGCAGAAGAGAAATTTGAAAACAAAGGTATCCTTCTTTTCCCTCATGGATGTTCCGTCTAATAAATAATTTGTATAAAAAATAAATCCTTGTCAACACGTGAAATTGCCAGGACCTGTAAAGTAGGTGCAGTAGTTGCAGCAGTCAGTGGGCTTAAAATGGTGACAAAGCAAAGGCCGATTCAGAGTAGCTAAGAAATGTGGCATGACCAACTGTATTGAGAATAGATGGGATAATACTGATTTCTCTTGCTATCCTCTACCTTTAAAAGAGCAAGATCAGGCCAAAATGGAGTACTGTTGTCATATTTGGACGAGAGCTGCCCAGACATCACTCTCCAGCCTTGAAAAGAGTTCAAAACCACAGGCGAGATGCGGACTCTTGCTGCTCTATCGTTACATTCTCTGGTCCCACCAATTCAAACTTTCACAACAAGGACACACCATATCACTTACATAGTAGCAAACCACCCACATTCCCTCCGTATTCCATCAGTGAGAAGTAATTCCACTCGAACAGCTTCTTCCCGCGAACGACTGCTCTGTGGAACCGACTCCCCAGAGGAAGTTTCTTCGATCACTACAATTTTAACCTGTTCAACTCTATGGTTAACCGTTATCTTACACTTCTATCCGCACAAATTGCCTCCTAACGTAACCCTCTACCTTGAGCGCCCCCAGAAGAGTGAATCTTACTGTAAAAAAAGAAAATAACCATTATTGGGAAAACTGTAGTTTTAGCCACAGCCTTCCCAGGCTAGTTGTTGCTGCTAGAATTTCTGTAAAAGTTGCTTTTTTACACCAAACCCGTTTTGAATTCAGAGCTGTCCTTCACCAAGAGTGGTTGCTAACCAAGGTTAGAGAACCCAGTACACCATTATTAGCCCCTAGTTGGTATTGAGAAGAGAGGGATTCTTACCATTCCAATGGTATTTCCGTGAAAGTAAACACAACGACCCCGGTTGGAATTTGAATTCGAAAAAGTTAGCTCCACTTTCTACATCGATAAACACTACGCCACACGGACATCCAATATTTATGGAGTTACTGATGAATTGCAAACTGTAAAACGTGATGAATCGGGAGTGTATTCGATGAATGAATTCGTACTGACAAGGTTAAAGAGAGGGAATTTATCTCAAATGCATTAAATTCCATGTAGATAAGTATGCCCTGTCACCTTGCAGTAGAATTACAAGCACACGCTCAGTAGTCCCGAGCCTTGTGTCTTACATATTGAAGAGTTGAGCACGTAGCCGAATAATTAGGACATCGGGTTTGAATCTTACCATAGTCGATTTGTCTTGATAATATCATCCTGGTAATTGTTGCTATATTCGTAATAAATTTTGTTGACGGTTGGTTGGTTGGTTGGTTGGTTGGTTGGTTGGTTGGTTCATTTTGATATAGAAAGCATCGAGAATTTGAAGTTTTTCTTTATTATTTTCGTGGTGTAGTATTGTAGAATCAGATTCCTACATTTATTCTTTTAAATCTCAAATTTGTGCAAGTTAAACACATAGAGGCTCCCAATCAGGTATAAAAACTGATGCATTCTAATTGGTTGAAAAATATCAATTAGGTGTCGTCAACTACGTCCGACGGTATCGACCTAAATTTTGACGCCACAAAATGTAAACATGTTCTCGAGCTCCCACGTGATCATGAGAACTAATAAAAACGAAACTTTGACGTGACTTGGTCAGTGGTCCCTTAAAATATTCAACTCATTCACTTGACTTCATTGGAAATCAGCACAACAACAAAGGAGACTAACCAAATTCTTCAACGCGACAACGAACCTTGTCACCAATTCCAGGCTTAACGTTAATTACTTAAATTAACATAAACCCAGCTTGCGAAAGAACGTTCACTCCAACAAAATATTTTATTCCACAACAAACATCTCCAGTAAAAGAGCGACAGCTCTGTAGAAATAAAAGTGATTCAAGGACAATACCTTTTTTAATTTAATACAAAAAATAACTGTTTAATTTTCCTGCAACGACAAATATACTTAAGTACACCTTCTCACTTTCATACATACAGTTCAGCAACTTAAGTTCTTTAAATATAACACACAATCAAGAACTCTAAAGTGTTTTAACAAATTTAGCATCATATACTTTGTATTTGTTGTGTTTATAAAAAATATTTATTGTTGAACAAATTCTTCTACTTGATTATTTCTCTTGTCGTTGTTGTCTTTGTGACATTTGATATAGTAAAAATAGAAGAGGGTCAGTTTTATTTGTATTTATAACCAATGCAGATTGGCTAACCCACTATAGTATATTGGTGTTGTTATCAACAAGTATTTTCTTATGTTGTGAAGGTGGACAGGAATGGGCTTTTAAATGTTGGGTAATAGAATTTGTATCCGACAAATGAAGTGTTTGACATCTTGATAATGTTGTGGTCATCAAACCAACATATGTACTTACTTTTTTGTCAGAGATACAATATCCCAAAGGACATAAACTGATGTACAATGTTGTTGTTTTTTTCCAAACCACTAGTTGACGTAGAAAAGTTATTGCATAGGATTAAATTGGTTGTGTTAAATTTATAATTAGTTTTGTTTTTTACTGGGATCAGTATTTAGTACTTTATAGATTTTTTAGGATTTTTCATCTTGTCTATAGTTAGAATGCATTTGATTACAGTATAGTAGGTTACTATATAACCCCCTCTCAGCCGCGTTGGTATTTAGGTTCCTTCAGACAACCGTGGTTACCATCTAGTTAACTGTTAACGCGTTGCTGGTTTGTCGCTGGTATCATGTTGATGGGCACGGTTCCACTCGATCTAACTGACGTTTGTCAGCTTAACGATCCCTTACTCCTCTGCCACGTTGCGTTTTTGATCTCAGAAAATGAGAAGTTCGGTGATGAAGCAAACATGAAGTGAAGAACAGGTTGACGGCTAGGATTTACACAAAACAGAATTCTTTGGAATTAACTCGAGTTAAAAATGTAACAACGATTTGGTTTATATATGATTTGTTGTATACAGCAATTTTAACCACTCCCCTTTACTTTTACAATTAAATAACACTGGGATCCCCTTTTGGAGTTTGCAGATTGTATTAGCAGTAATTTAAATTATAAAGTTCTGGTCTTCAGGGCTGGTATATGGTCTTGGTCAGGAGGTCTCGGCGAACGATGTGAATTCCAGTAGCAGTAATGCGGAAACTCTTCGCTTGTTATGTAAACCTCCAGCTTATATGGAGTTCTACGCCTGGTAGGTGTGGGGTTGTCCAGAGTTTGGGGTTTGTTTATCTCCCACCCTTAGCATTAACCTTTTTCTAAAATCCCCTATTTTCAAAATATGTTTACTCGAGTAATTTCAAAATGTAAGGGCTCTCCAGCCCCTTTTGAGAGTGGTCAGAGGAATCAAGCCACGCTTTAACTCCAACTCCCTTCACTTCTCATCTCGTTCCATATAGACAACGCTAATCTCTCTCTCCCTTCTCCCACCTTCTCAGCATCCAACCTCATCCCACTCCAAGGGATAGTACAACTGTCATTGTGACGAATCTGAACTGTTAGAATGTGGAAGCAATAAGGGAATTTGCGGTAATTAATCTTTCTTTATCAGCTTGTCTCACTCTAGTTGTTTTAGGTGATTTCTCCAAGCCAGGGAGTCAATCTCAAAAATTTTCAGTCATCATGGATGGGAAAGAAAGAGAAAAAATATTCCCAACATCTTTGGTAATAAAAAAAAAAAATATGTTTCTCTCTTTATGTGCTTTTCGGTCATTAAGGCCACACAGCCGGTCGCCTATGGTCACTCCCAGGCTAGTAATTAATTTTTCTTTATCATGTCGGAGTTAGCTCCTCCTTGGCTCCTTAAACCGGAAGAGAACAGGTCATTTCAACCTTTACTTTTCGGTTCTGCTCCCTACACGCTGTTAACCCGAGGTAAAGACTAGCAAGTTACTTTTTCAGTTTAGTTATATTACGAACCTAGTCGTAATATACTTCTAGGCATTTTTAGGTCTTGGTTTTCTTTTAGCTAAGCTCTACTCATTTTTTAAATAGACTTTACTGTGTTAACTTACCAATTCTCTTGCTAGTCTCCCTTACCACAAGACAATGACTTCTCACTAAATTTAGGGTCGGCGACTGAAACCGTCCTTTCGCAGGTTCTAG
Source organism: Acanthosepion lycidas (assembly GCA_963932145.1). Classification (NCBI taxonomy): domain Eukaryota; kingdom Metazoa; phylum Mollusca; class Cephalopoda; order Sepiida; family Sepiidae; genus Acanthosepion; species Acanthosepion lycidas. The sequence continues at coordinate 63,071,853 of OZ010610.1, read as the reverse complement.
CCTCCGTGGCTAGGACGTCGATCATCGGGCTGTGTATTAAGTTACGCTCCCATTTCTTTTTGTCTGCCAACTTGACGATAATTGGAAACTTTGCTTTCTCTCTCTACTTCGCCTCTTACTTCTTGCTCCTTGCCAATTCTCGACATTCCGTCCCTACTGGCTGCCTGCACGTCGTCCATAACCTTTCCCGTACACTACGTTTGTAATTATTACGGGAGGTTACAAATATCGGACTCGACTGGCAGACACACAACGCCTGCACTGGACCTTCGACATGCCCGAACAACATCGCAACGCCAGCTCCACTTTCCTTCCCAACACGTTAAGTTGGCATCCCGGCAACGACCAACATCAACCTCAAACTACAAAGCCCAACAGCGATAATCTGCAACGACCAACATCAATCTCAAACTACAATAACCAGCAGCAATTATCTGCAACGACCAACATCAACTTCAACTGCAACGACCAACTGCAACGACCAACAGCGATCATCTGCATGACCAGCACCGATCACCTGTAACAACCAACCTCGACCATCAATGCCTGCACCGGAACATCTGCATCTCTACCGTTCCGACCACCTTTATTTCTTTATTACTTTTCTAGAATAAATTAGCTTATATCTTATATATCCTTTGTCGTATATATATATTCTGTCGTTTATGTTGTTTCACCTTGTTAGATTTAACGTCTTCGAAAATGTTACCTCATCACCCTTTTGTGATACGGGGGCGCTCGAGGGGCCCGCTACAATCAGCTTGTCTCCAAAAGAATAATAATTTTGACGCAGAAATTAAAATGAACAAAGCCGTCCCCAATCTTAAGCACTAATTTTTGTAGGGATATTTTTCTTCTGTGTTGACGATTCAAACTAGATGTATTCCTGGCTCTTTGTTCAGAACAGTTTAGATGTTATTTCGTTGACAACCCGTTTTCCTTACTGACATGTTTTTCTATTTTCCAGGACCAACATCATCGATGATACATTGTCTTCTTCTTCTTATCGGCGGGAAGGACTGGTAGTTTTCCTTTCGTTCAATCTTAGTGAATTCCGTCTAGTTAAATTTGGGTTCGATTCTCCTTGAACTGTTCGTGATGTCATTTATTATTTTGAAATATAATTTTTTCAACGCATTTCGTTTTTAATTTTCATCTCAAATTTTCCATCCACCTTCCTGCGAATTTCAACAATTATCACCCAGTTAGTAGTCTCTTTCCTCTTCCATTTTCTTTCTTTCCTTTTCTTTTCTTTTTGTTTGATAAACTCCCCCTGATGTCACAGTGTCACATATAGGGTTATTTGAGGAAGTATTATGTTCTTTTTTATTTATGTTAGTTAATATTATTAATGGCTCGTCTAATTTGTATAATTCGAAATTACAGTAAATAAATACTCGATGACCAAATTTTAAAAAGTCAACAAAAATCTTTCTTTAAAAATTTCAGTGAAAATGATACTTTTAAAAATTAAATTTAGCAAAACAAAGCAGGCAAATATAGAATTCTAAGTTGAAAAGTATTTTATTTTTTAACCCTCTTGTTAGTGTCATACTTGAAAAAGATAAAAAATACAAATGTTTTTATTTCGCCCCTCTCTGAATTCAACTATGTGAAAGGACAATGGAATTTGATGTCGCTCAGTTCTGTAACTGACCTCCAGGTCCTTAAATATACTTTGGAAAAAGGGAATAAAAGTGAAAAATATCTGTGTTTATGAAAAATTAGAAAATGTGTTTATCATGGTTTTTTAAACTCACTGAAAAAATAGACGAATTAATTAGATGATAATGTCTTACGCAATATGGAATGACATCATCGTCAGCAAATGATGGTTTCGTCATGGCAGTGGGGAGGGAGAGGGTAACTCTCAATAAACTATTTTGCAGAGGTTTCATAATAGCAGAACTTAACATATTTTGGGAGGATATTTACTGGGGAAGTTATCAGGATAGAAAAAATACTCGTTCAGTCAATAACGTTAGTTCATTTTTGGTTTTATCAGAAAGGGAAATTGACTCTGGTCTGATATTTACAACCTCAGTTTTCTCATTACACGTTCGATAAATATTTACACATAAATACACACATACACATATATATTTATATAGATAGAATTAAAGTTATAAATATCTATTCTTGTTTTTGTTCTTCATAGAATTCTAATCTTCTATGTGTGTTTCTGAGATACAGCTTCTGCTTAAAAAACGATACATAACACTAGAAACATATTCTACCTTGAACCCTTAACGAGAGCAGTGCTAAATTTCATTTAAAATTAGACAAGAAGAGATACTTGAACTAGGATCGTTTTCTGTTTTTATGGCATTTTTAATGGGAAATTCATTATTTGTTTTCAATGGACATCAATCTGCGCATATAAACAAACACTTGCATATAATTAATAATATTACAAATAAAAATGTGTGGAAAACAATAAACATGCATATTACATATAAATAACTACATTGAAATAGATTTAACACAACATCATACTTATTATAAAACGCAGATTGTGTGTGTGTGTGTTTGTACATTTATATATTGGATCGGATTTCCTACATTTTTCAACCGATTTCAACAAAACTTCACAGGACTACATAAAATTACCTTGCGGTGGTTCTAACAGTGGCAGGTAGTGTTTCTTATTGTCTTGCACACTTTTTTCTTTATTTTTACATTCAGAATGCTTTAAAAATTCCATTTACAAGACAATTGTTTATAATAAAATTCTATTCAATCGGTAGGCTCATAACGATTGAAAACAATGGTTTTTTTTTTTAGTTTGGGTTTGACCAATTCGTAAAAAAATAAAATAAAATAAAATAAAACTAATTAAGACATGCGTGTCCGTCAACCTTAAACAATAATCTTTGTCAATTTTATTTTTCAGTCTTTATGATGGTCGATACTTGATCTATCTCTCTTACTGTTATATCCCCGGGCAACGCCGGGCTCTACTGCTAGTATATTTATACAATTCAGTACACTATATTAGAACTTTTTTTATAAACAAATATTTCGGATGTTTGGCAAGTACTTCGTAGGTGAAGAGAGTAAGAAGACGTTATGCCGACGCGTGTGTCATTGTAACGTAATCTGCATGGTTGGAAACTTGTCACAATACTTGTTGGTAAATAAATAAATAGATAAATGAACGCTGGTGTGCAGCCGTTACAAATTTTGAAATAAATGTGAGGAAGAAACAAATAATAAAAAATATAAATATCATTTTGAAAGACTGCTTAGAAATAAATGAAATTAAGTGTACAAAAAGGAGGCATCCATACTTTATTTTATTTCAATAAATTCAAATCACCCTAAGAAAACGATTGCTTTTTGAGGGGCGGGGGATCTTCACCTTTGAAAATTATAATATGGTAAATATTAAAATTGGTATAAATTCTTTATAAACCTTTCCATTTATTAATTTATTATGCATTTGATCTATTGGAGTTAACTCCACCTAATTTTCCAAGCTGTTAGGAGACGCTTTCCAGTTCTATAAACACTTTGCGATATTTTCTCTTGCCCTCTTTTTCTTCTGACTTTTCAGCTGACCCTACGACAATGTAAATCTCTCGTGCAGATTTGCGTTTTTTTCCATTGCGGGAAAACGCCATGAACAATACATTCACACACGCACGTACGCACGCACATTCACTTACACAAACTTTCCACATTAATTCGTACACACGCATTGTTATCTTTGTCATTTGTAAGCCTTTTTGTTTGTTAATGCATTTGTCTGTACATATATATTGGTTCTTGTTTCTTTTATTTCTTTATGGTGCACTCAATCTACGAATCCGCCATGTTTGTTGTGGGCTATTTCAGGAGAGACACGTGTTCATCTCACAACACATAAACACCAGCCCACAACAGATTTAAGTAATATTGTATAATGTGAGTAATAATTATTATTACAATAATTTGTATTGCAAACACAAATTAAAATATGTGTAATTAATAATAAAATTAATAATATTGTTACCTCATTATTTTGTATCATGGACTGCTTTTAAAAGGAAACTAACAGATTTATGGGTGGTCTAGTTTCAAATGAAAATCAGATTTGTTTAGAGTGAAACGGTATAATAGTCATAAGATGTTCCTGGAGGCACACAAGCGTTTGCCACGTGACCCTAGTTTGGTTCATTAACCAAATCCTGATGCTTTCATCAACCGTGGTTTCTATTCAAAATGTTTGATAAATTTATTTGATGGAATCTTGGAAGATGTATTCCTTGCATTTCTTTAATGTTGAAGTTGAAATTGTGCTGATCCATTTCTGCATTTCAAATCATAATTACAAGAAATATATTTGAACATAAAATTATATTATGCAAGCACTCAGTAGACAAAAACTCCATTATGTAAAAAGGTTTGTATAATGAACTTAAGTACTTCATTGTTGTAACAAACATTTTATAGCAAACCTGCTGCATGGAGAAATGGCTGGATTCTAAACCAACTCCCTCACTAACTTTTCTGATGCTGAGAAAGGTGACATGTCACCCCACTGGACGAAAAATAAGATGTCAAAAGGCGGACGATCTTATTATAGGAGCTAACAACATATATAAAGCTAGGATGGGAGTCTCAAGCTTTGAATGACAACCTTCCTAGAGATGGTGTATCGATAAAATAAAAAACTTGGTGTATATAGACTACCATGATTGTCTGAGTAGGGCGTCAGGAAGAGCATCTGGCCGTGTAAAACCTTGCCTCTAATTATTATGACAAGTCTCAGTATGTGGACGGATATGGAGAGGTAAATTTAGATGCAAGATTAATTCCGGGCGTGTCTCAACAAAAAACATGTATAAGACGATGATGATGATGATGAAACATTTAATCTATCTCCAACACATAAACACTTATAAGCCAAAATATTGTGACCATCTACTTAACAAGACTTTAATCTACCCTAAAATAACTTTTACTCTATGAAGTAATTATCAAATATCAAATAATTGTGAAGCCTGCTGTTAGAAAAAATGTTTCAATATGTCGTGCTAGACAATTTTTCTCGTCAGAATGTATCTTACACATTTATAAGTCTACCATTAATCTATGCATTGAATATTGCTGCCACATCTGGTCTGGTGCATCTGTTATGTATTTAGAGATTGCAGATAAAATACAAAGAAGAATTTGCAATGTTATTGGTTCTGACCTGGCATTTCAGCTTCAATCACTTTCCCACCACTGTAATGTAGTTTCTCTCTACCTTTTATATAAATACTTTCATAGCAACTGTCCTAATGAACTTTCCTCTTTGATATCCAGACTTCATGAATTTAAGTGAGGGTACTAGACTGATGAACCAACTTTTTAGCAGCTGACCTAGCAATTGATTCAATATATTTTCAGTTCATGTCAGAGGAAAATGGTAAACTGAAAAGGTGCAATGAGTCACTCTCCTGCAGGTTAGCATCAGCCATGCTGAAGGAAGACAGAAATGGTTCTCTCAGATAATAAAAAGAGCATTTTGGAGGTGTTAAAATTAACACGTCATTCCTTATCCAATTTAACAACAGATTGTAAGTCATTTTGGAGATCAGCTGCCAATTTGACCTTATCAAACCAATCAGACAGACTATTAAGACAGGAGTAAATAGTTGTGCCATCAGTATAGATACTGAGTTGAGGACTGATAGCATCAGAAAGGTTGTTGGTGAAAATTAGAAACAAAGTAAGTCCAAAGATAAAGTCCTGGGTGACACCTGCATTAATGTAAAAAGATCTAGAAGAATGGCCATTCAAGACATTTTTCATTTCGCAATTTGATAAGAAAGACTGAATCAGTTCAAAGATTTGTCCAGAAATACCATAACCCTACATCTTGTGAAGAATGTCAGCATGCCACACCCTGTCAAATACCTTCAAGATGTCCAAAGCAACAGCCCAAGCTTCCCTATTCTTATATAAAGCTCAATAGATTCTTTCAGCAATAATCGTTAATACATCAGCAGTTGACGTAGACAAGCGAAAGCTATATTTTCATTTGAAAGAAGACCCTACAGGGTGAGATGTTTAACCAATCTAGAGTTAATTAAAGCTTCTAGTACTTTGCTAAAAAGAAGTAAGAGAAGGTATGTAAAAGACCAAGAAGAGGATTTCCAATAAACAGTAAAGCAAGAAACTGCAAGGCATTTATTGAGAGAACAGGGGCCAGCTCAAGAGCACATTTCTCAATGATAATTACAAGTATACCATCAAGTTCATATGATTTGTGGGTATCCAGTTTAGAGATGATAGCAGAAACCATGGATGAAATTATATGCATATCACTCAGTAGAGATTCAATTCTGAGTCAGGCAAAGATACTCTAGATGAGTCAAAAATAGAATTTGAAGGTAATTTATGAGACATTCTGTTTTATAAATAGATGTTAACCTCTCAAATTAAGTAGAGCATAGAAGACTTACTCATATTTAACACACTATTAAAGAGCTGCCAGTAGTCATGAGAACCAAACTTGCTGGAGGCTATAGGGTGTCTTATTCTATAATAAACCAAAGACTTAGCCTCTTTGAGGACATGTTTACAATTATTGCAAGCTGACACAAAGAGCCATCTGTTATGAACTGAAATATCATGCTGGTAAAAAAAAAAAGTGATTCCTATGTCATAGTGGCTGAAGAAGCCGGTGTGAGCCAAGGAAAAGATTGTACCTTCACCTGTTACTTCTGAGAAGGTATAAAAAAAAAACCTTTGTGGCACAATTTTAAATAGCAATGCTAAGAATGTTAAACCAAGGATTGTCTTGAGGAAAATCACAAAATGAATCCCAATCAGTACACTGGTAACAGAAAGTCTTGTGAATAGGAGTTTTTCAAATCTACGTCCTTGAACCTCTGATTCTCTGACTCCCAAATTCTCACCTTCGAAAAAAATCAATTCATCCAACCCATTACCCAGTTAACTACCCATTCCCCTACTCATCTCTCCAATCTTACTACAAACACAGGAGCTTCTCATTGGGAAATTCAGAGGAGGAGTTCCCACACATAAAAAAAATAAACAAATTAACATAAAAAGCAATATTAATACTGGGAAGGATGTGTGCCTGGTGGACACAGCCATTCTTGAGAAAAAGATCAATCAGCCTCAGCATCTGAGGAAATTAAGGGTCCTCTAAATTTTCAAAAAGGTAGGAGAAAATGTGGAGGATCCTACAAACTTCCCTCAGGTTGTGTGTGCTGGATGGTGCCTTAAAGGAGAAAGCATTCTGACACAATGGGGTTTATATGCCAATGATTATGATGAAAGGGAGTCCTTCTTTCAATGGATCGGGGTTACTCTGTACATCAAAATGAAGCAGGCTCCATGAAAAGCTGCCAAAAATAAAATCTAAAATACGATTAAAAATTTGGCGATGTATTAGAAAACAGATCACTAAATAAAAAAGAAAAGAGAATCCTTGGTATAAAAAAACTAGTTTTGACTAATGACTTTTGATATAAGTAAATTCAAAAATCTTTAATTTTGTCTCCACCAAAATCATATCAATACAAGACTTTGCAAGTGGTCATAGGACAGGCGACTGAAACATGCCATCTCACTAATAGAAATAGATATTAAGCAATAAAATAAAGCAGCTATAAACCAAAAATGAAAGTATCTGCTAGTTTATCTAAGTCAATACACTTGTACTTCCTTGTCTCCTGTAAACTATGTGTAATGACATTTACTAAAATGTATTAACTTTCTCCACATGTCTATTTTTATAAACATTTTGGCAAACATGGACTTTCATGCTAGCAAAAAAAAAACAGTGTTTAAAAAAAATGATTTTTTTTCCATTGACACTGCTATTATTTTAACTACCTTCACTCCTCAGTAGTGTTTATTATTTTAAAAAGTGATGATTAAAATTGTAATAAAACCTAAACATATGATGAAAGTGAATTTATACATTCTTTTTGTTCCCGAGAATTTATAACAAAAATATTAAACACTATTTATTTATTAGATTGTTTACTTACAAGAATAATTTTATATTTACAATATTCTGAAAAACTAATACAATTAAACTAATGCAATACAATATTTATCATTTATCAATTTATAAAGAAATAAATATGAAAATAACTTTTTTTCATAAATTTTTAAACATTTACTAAATTATTAAAATATGTGAACCAATAAATATTAAGGAAATCCTTATTATTTACCATTTTATAAAGTTTGAATCAATTGGCAATTAGCCAATATTTAGCCAACCATTCCAATAAATAATATAATAAATAAATCATGTAAATAAACAATCTGTTAAATAAATAGTGTTAATTATTTTTGTTATTAAATTCTCAAGAACAAAAAATGGATAAATTCACTTTCATAAGTTCAGGTTTTATTACAATTGTAATCAACCATTTTTAAAACGATAAACATTGCCAAATAATTCAAATAATAAAACTGCTTAGTATAAAAAAACACCATCAAAGTCAACATAACTTTTATGTAAAAAAAACTTTGTTGTAAAAGTAATTTACTGCTTTAATTTTTACCACAAATATTTCCAGTTTATTTACTAAAATCCTAAATAATATAATTGTGACTATGTCAAATGACTAACATAATTGTGACTATTACATCAGGAGAATCTATCATACATATTTATAAGTCAACAATTCATCCTTACTTTGGATATTGTTGTCATAACTAGTCTGGTGATCATGCTATATATTTAGAGATTCTTGATAAAACCCAAAGAAGAATCTGCAATGTTGTTGGCCCTGACTAGGCATCTTGACTTCAGTTATTTTCCCAATGCTGTAATGTAGATTTCATTTGCCTTTTACATGTAATTGTTCTTATGAACTTTCCCTTATAGTACCTAGACTTTATTAATTTAAGTGCAGTACTAGATTGGCAGCAAGGTCTCATCATTTTATGGTTGAAATGGCTGCTGGATATAATAATAAGTTCTATGCCAACAGATTCATCTATCACACTTCTCACCTGTGGAACTTTCTTCCAGCTTATTGCACCCCAGTCAACTTTGATCTTCAAAAATTTCAATACAATGTCAATCATTATCTTCTGTCTTCTTAATTCTTGGTCTTTTATTGTTCTCTCACCTTAATTGTAGTTTTTTCTCATATTCTCTAGCATTCAGTAACCCCTTGCATCTTAGTGGCTTTATTGACTTGCCTGGGGTTAAATGAAAAAAGTTATTATCTCTAATTTCATTAAATCTTATGTACATTTGAAAATATCTTTTTTTATTGTCACATGATTGTGATAAAAGTTGTCTTGCAAGACTCAATAACTTCATTATCATGTTTATTTCAACACTTGGGATACCAGCCATCATAAATAGCCTGATTTAGATTGTGTCATATACACATTTGCTTTGATATTTTCCAACCAGACAATTTTCAGAAAATATTTACACTTGATTAGGTTGAGTGAAAAACTTTTTTCTAAAGTTGAAATAAGATATTTTTTAAAACTTGATGTAATCCTGTCACCAGGTCTGTGGGAAAATAAAATAAAATCAATAAATAAAACAATAATAATGAATAATAATAAAAAAAAAAATTAAATACATTTTCCCATGATGTTAAGAGTAAAGGAACCAGAAATGTGATTACCCTAACATTGTTATGTGACATTGTTGAAGCCTATAAAAAGTCAAACATTTCCTGCCTCACTCTCTTTCTTCTTTTTTGCTCCAAGATATGAACCACGTAATGTTCCCACTGGGAATATTAGTTTTCTCGGTCCATTGACAACTGAACTCTCTTCCCACTTTCCAACACATGGTATTTATGCATGTCTTCCAAAACCTCACCCTATGAAGTAGGTCAAGCATTCTCTTTGGTTGTTCCAACTCAGCACAAGGCTGACATGTGAACATGCACTGTCACCTAAAATAAACACAAACATGCTTAACTGTTAACTTCCATAACTCACCTCTCGGACAAAATCTCATAACCTGAAATTCTACATTCCATCTGTAAATTTTTCTTAACTATAAAAATTTTATTTACATTATTTGTTCAGACTGTTATCATTATCTTCAGTGCCATATTCACAATGTTTCGGTCATTGTATGCTCCAACCTTCTTCAGGTGATTCAAATTTTGAACTGAACCCTTTATTTCGTCCATCAGGGTAAATTGTTCTAGTTCCACTTGCCATGCCTCTTTCAGATGTCCTAGTTATTTCCCTTTAACTCAACTCTCCAAAATTCCAATCACCTGAAGAAGGCCGAAACCTACAACATCTGAAATGTTGTGAATATGACAATGAAGATGAGGATAACAGTTCGAATAATGTAAATAATCATAATACCTCATCTCAGAGATATAGACAGATATAAAAATTTTATTGCTAGTAAATCTAAGTTCTTGTGCCAAACACAAACATCTAGCTAGTTGGAATACTAGGTCATAATAGGCACAAAATAACAAATAAGGCTCAACCATTGCATAAAATTCTAAAAGGCAAAGCAATTATTGCACAATTAGGAAAAAGGTACAAATATAAAGTTTGCACAAAATTTCCTTTTCTGTGCCTGTTAAAGCAGGATAAAAATTTTTGATAAAATGGATCACCATCGAAAAATGGAAAAAATTACAATTTCAGTTCAGAAACAGGCAAGGATTCAATGAGAAAAAGGAAAAAATTCAAAAAGGAAGAAAAACAAACTTTCAGAAAAAACACCTATGTTTACTTGCCCATAAGCATCACCTGCACATAGAGTAATTTTTAAAAGTCCCTTTTAAATTTACACAGTTCATGCTTGGGAAAATTTCTTAGAATTCTTTTCCTTCTTTGTTATCCAACCGCAAGAGAATTTTCACTTGATCTTCAAAATTCTTTCATCTGCAGCTGGCTGGTAACTTTGTACCTTCTTGATGCTCTCTAACTTGATGTCAAATGCCTTTTGCACCTTGATGTTAATTTACCTTGTCCCCTTGCTGTCTTCTCTTATCTACGGACTTGAGTTTTTATTTATTTAGAAAAATAAGTTCACAAGGCTCCCATTCAAGTTCTTACTAGAGTTTGAGACCACCTCTCTTATTGGTCAGGATATACAAAAAAAATAATTTTAAATAAACTAAAAATGGATCCTTAACAAATTTGGCTGTTTTTAACCACTGAGCTGAAAAGATAGACCAGTGTAACAATTCTTTCCACAAACCATCTGACCTTCATAAAAATACACTTCTTTCAAAAGAATGTGTATTTAAAAAAAAACCTAGATGATTAAATATTTATTTAAGGCTAATATTTAAAGTAGTAAAGAATAAAAAATTTTTATATAACTATAGAGATTTCATTGTAAGTACAATAGTTCCTCATTCCTTTATCTGCATCTTCCTGCTGATGCTTGAAATTGTTGATAATATTGATCCCTTTAATTTTTTGTCCTTATACATACAAAAGTATGAAAAGGATTAATTTATAAATGAAGCAAATAAGCAATTAGCAAAAATAAATAATAATAAAATAGAACAATTAAAGCAATATACTGTTGGTTATAGATGAACTTGACACTCGAGGAAGAAGAGTACAAAAAATGAATTAAACATCACCATATGAAGAAATCAACACAACTAGCAAAAGGAAAAAAAAATGTATAGAAAATCTTGAATGTATTTATGGTCCTAATGTTTTTGTACTAATTACTCTCTAACTAACCTGATGTAGTTTCATCATTTAATGAATTCTGTTTAACTAATTACTAAAGGTTAGAGCTAGAAAGGTGCTCTTAATGTAGGTACCTTAAAAAAGCAATGCCTAAGGTTTAAAATGCATTTTAAAAATGAAAAATAATTCCAAACTAACAGATTAAAATTAATATTTCCAATAAGCAAAATATTTTGCTGTATTTCAAACTGAATTTAAATTGATTGGAATGATTTTTTGTAATTATCAGTAAAATCAATGAAATCACCCATATTGACAACTCTGTCAACACAACATAATTCTCTTTCAAAAATAAAATATACTTTTCTGAAATGTTATTTGAGAAAAATTATCTGATTTAAAGTTTAATGAATGTGAATTGAAACAAATATTACTTTTAGTTTAAAATATAGCAGAAAAGCATTTTTTAACATGGAAGTAGGTGGTTTTATGGAGTGTTGATACATTTATCAACAGCCTGATATTGGGCTAATTTATGTAAGGAAGACGTAAGTGTAATAAAATTACATGACAAATAAAACAAAAATGCCTTTTCGTAATTTTTTCCATAGAGAAGGTAACAGAAAACCATTTCATTATCTTTCCAAAGAAATCAGTATAATTCGCAGGTGATAAAGAAAATGAATCAACAAAGAGCCTTGATACCCTATTAAAGGAGTTAAAAACATCTAGGATTTTTATCTCTACAATTAATCCTATTGTCACATCTAAGTATTCTATCTTTTAATTCATTAAAAGTAAAAAAAATATCAAAGAAAAGAAATAAAAAAGCAATGTATTAGCAGCCTGGTCACCTCTACTTAAATGTGTTATATTATTATGTTAACATAAGGTATGTTTTCTCATTAAGTCCTCCTGTTATCATATTTCATTACTAACAAGAAGATCAGTCTGTAGTACTGATAAATATATTAAAGTGATACAGTCTGTTTTATATTATAAAATAGATGAATATATAAATATATTTTCCTGATGAAAATATTTTTTTTTTAAATGTTTTTTCTTACTTTTTCTTTCAGGCATTCATTTCAGCTTTCTTTTTTTACTTTGTTTATATGAACTGTTATTGATTTAGAGGTTGAGGGCAAATTTCACCATTTTTCTTCAGTTTGTTGTCCCTATCAGCTTTTATTAGCAATTTCCCCCAAGGTTGTTATGGCTTCCAGTATTATAAGACATTTCAGATTAAAAAGTTTCAAAATTATTATCACTTTTCTTTATTGATGCTGTTTTAAATTTTGCATTTTTCTCACTCGCATTTTCCTTGACATTTCATTTTTTTTTAAAGTTGCAGGCATTTCTTAATTGCATCAGTTTTTATTCTATTTCTCAAAATGACTTCTTTTATTTTCTAACATCATTTGATATATTTCTACAAGTCAACAAGTCAGTAGATAAAGATAGTTTTCTATATTTTCCTATTAACAATAGCCATTTTTTTCTTTACTAAATGATTAATATAACTAATTTTATTTAATGAATATCTTTACTTGTTTTGAGAAATAAATGTTCTTTTTAAAAATTTATGTCTAATAATCTAACTCAATATTTCCCTACTTGAGTGATATTGCCCACCAGTCGGTGATTTTATCTGTTGGTCTGGGCAATTTCAACTTTTGTTTGGACATAGAACAACTTAACAGAAAATGGTGGGTGAATGGAAAATTTACCAGGCAATGTAGAATTTTGAGTATTAAAAAGGTATTTCAACATATGTTACCCAAAAGAAAATATTCAAAAGAGATATGTAAAAAATCAGAAGGCTAAATGGTAATAACTGAGTGACATTCCTAGATAAGATATAAATATCCCTGCAAACAAGGAATATTTTGAGAAGGTTCATTAACATTCAAATAGTTTTTCAGATGAAATAACATTTTGGGGGGGATATAAATTAGATGAGGGAAGACCAAGAACAACTTAACATCAGTTTACGAACCAGTAACAAACTTCTACCAAGCAATTTTGCCTTTGAATATTTACTATACAGGTGGGTGGTGGAAAATTTTTCTATGTGAAAGTGGGTGAAGATGCAAAAAAGTTGGGAACCCCTGATCTAACCAAATTCTTTAGCAAACAAAATTACTATTGGTAATCAGAAAGTACCTCATTTTCTTTGATTACAAGTGGTATAAGCTATTTGTTGTATTTCTACTGTTATATGCTTTTAGAAGGTAAACTATATGGAGCAGAAAAGATATATCCAGTGTTATCAAAGTAAGATTATTCTATACATTAATTATTCCTGTTGTTACCTATGCTGGAGAAACATGGTGCCTAAAAGAAGGTTGTAGAAAGCTTGTCTTTGAAAATGATTATCTTAGAGCTATGGTTAGTGTAACACGCAATTGTCAAATTAAAATGGACAATATTAGACAAGGACGAGGTATGACGAGTACAAACACAGACTTAGTGATGAAGAAATGATTATGCTGGTCATGCAATTCAAATAAACCAATCCAGTTATGTGTTTTGAGCATTCAAAAAAGGTTTTATCACACCAAGATCAAAGGATAAACCTCCCAAGCATTGGAAAGACCAAATTAAAAAGGATACCAATCTTCTTTTGCTCACAACAGAAAAAAATAGAAAAAGTTAGATGCAAGGATTATGCCAACAAAAGTTGTGCAAGGTCCCTGTAATGGATTATGCAGTAAAGTATTCTTATTTATTTCCAACTAGAAGAAATAATTCAGTAGTTGTTTCAGATTTTTCCTGTAATGGCAGCTTTAATATATCAATCAGCTTTTCTTCTGAAACAATTTCTTGAAGGTTTTTCACTTCCCTGGCTACTTCTACTGGGAAGATTTTAACTATATGAGCAAATTTTTTGACTGAACTGGTTATTGGGACCCATCTACCCAGATTTTTGTTGCTATCTGAATGTAAGGATTCCAAATATTTAACAACAACAAATCTTTTAAATGAAACATAAAAAAGGTTATTTTCTGAAGGAAAAATAGAAGCAGAACATCAGTTGAAATAACATTTATATATTATTTTTTAAAAATATACAATAGCAATAAAATGTTCAATTTTCCTTACAGTGAAGTTTGTTTTATAAAGTAATTAAGTGTTCTTAGTATGATGTGAAGATTTGTGAACTGACTTACTTTAGTTTGTAAACAAAGGCTATCATGTGCATAGACAAGGACTTAGTCAACAGCTGCTGCTGTCATCTCTTCCATTGTGTGCATGTGTGAGTGTGTGTGTGTGTATGCATGTGTAAATCAAACTGATCTCTCAAATTGGTTTGAACCCTGAGAAGCAGTAGGCTTCTATTTTTATATCTGTAAGAGAGATCCAAAATCTAGAGGTGTGAATGCAAAGTTTTCATTGGTTAGAAAATAAATTCCCACTGGCTTGTGAAAATCTTGTTTTTGTATTTATGGAAGTGGTTTATTGTTATTTTAAATGGCAAAAGTAACACATTTTTGGTTTACAACTATGTCCACAGGTATTTTGGCAGTATTTACCCTTGTAATGATTTTTTTATCAAACAAAACTTCTGATGGGATTTTATTGGTTGAAAAATATATATAGATATATAGGATTTAATTCTTGTAGTGTTATAAATATAAGTAAATGCATCAGAAAAAATTAAAAAAAAAAAAACAAATTGGCCATTACAAAAGTTTCTTGGCAGGTATACATTGGATTGAAACAAAAGTTCTAGTTTTTCACTAATTTCATTTCACACATGACTGAAGTTTATGACATATATACATATTTTGAAAGAGGACATTTCAATTTGTGTCTTTTTTATATGATTTGCAGGTGGATTGTGAATTTTAATTATTTTCATGTTATAATGGAGAAAAATGAAATGCATTTTCGTCATTTGATGTTCTTTTATTCCTGGAAAGAAAAAATGCTGTACAAATGACAAAAAAGAGATGGTGCCATAGATGAGAGTACTGTTTGTAAGTAACTTGCTCAGATCAAAAGTGTACATTTTGATCTGGATGACTGAGAACACTCCAGTAGGCCTGCCGTTGATGTTCAAATTGGAACACTGATTATAAATAATTGAGGTCACATTACATAGGTCATCACAGAAGCACTCCACATATCTTGTTTGAAAACACTTGGATATGGAAATTTCTATGATGTTTGGGTGTCTCATGATTTAACAAAAAATATTTAATGAGTTGAATTTCTATTTTCAATTCTCTGCTCAAATGTAAACAAAAATGACACATTTTTGATAAGAATAATTACAGGTAATAAAAATGGATTGTTTAAAATAATATGGGGTAAAGGTCATAGGGAAAACAAAAAGAGCAACCATTAATCATCCCAAAAGTTAGTCTGTATCTGAAGAAGATGATGATATGTATGGCATTGGCAAGGAATTGTTTATTACAAATTCCTTCTGCAAAATCAGACATTGAATTTAGACAAGTACTGTTCCCAACAGAACCAATTAAAGGAAGCAATTGAACCCAGAATTGGTCAGAATAGAAGGATGTTGTCTTCCATCAGGACAATGCCAGATTTCAGGTCTCCTTGAAAATTTGGCAGAAACTTGGCTAGGATGTCCTATGACATTCAACCTACTAATCTGACCTTACACTTTCAGATTACTACTTATTTTGACCTGTGAAATCCACTTAGACTAATTAACCACACAGAAAGATACAAAGTTCTGATGGGAGGGAATCATGAAGCTATCTCAAAGATGGCTTAATGGTACTGGGACAAAATGGTACATATGGTGTTAAAAAAATCTATGTATAAATATCTAAATATTGTCTTTGAAATTCATTTAATAAAAACACTATGAACTTTTGCTTTGGCCCCATAGAACTTCTATAGCAAGCTATAAAGTGGATGCTGAAAAATTAACTAACCCCACTTTCCAAATTTGACCAATTGCTGAAACATTGTGGGGTCACTCACATCATACCAGCTCATGTTCATAGGAATAAAAACATACAAGGAAATAACACTAAAACATGTTAAATTGTAAATTAAAATCATATAATTTTATTTATTTTTGTGTCCTGGTGTGTGTCTATTTTTGTTATATGTGTTTTAAGGTTGTATGTAATAGAGGAAGAAAGTCACTTTATCTCATGACAAGTGAGGTGCTGAGAAGAGATGGATATCTTGACTCTTTAAGGGTTGGTAGCAAAGAAAATGAGGTTGGCATTTTTTGGTAGGAAGTATCTGTTTTCAGGCAGGAAAATTTTCTGTTGCATGCTAGAGAACTTTTATTTATATTTAATTTAAACAAAGTGTTAATGTTATTTGTTTTATTTTATTTTATTTATGATATTTATTATTATTATTATTATTTTATATTTTTATTTATTAATGAAACAACATCAAATTTTGAATAGAATTCCTTTTTGGCTGGGTTGAGAACTTTTCAGCATCTCTCATAATGTCTCAATTCATTACTAGTGAGTTTAATCATCACTGGATGCTACAAATTTGTTGTTTAGTAAATATCTGTATTAGTGTTTCCTAATGAAATTTATTCCAAGGTCTCCATAAGACACACTAGCAAAGAAATTTATTGCTTCATTCTACTTTTTCTTCCTTTTCCAAGTAAACAAGTTGTTTTTAGAAAAATGATTTTACTTGGAAATGTAAGGTCATTGGCTCCATGTGTTTTCTTAAGATACAAAACAAAAACAAAAAAGAGAAAAAAAGAAGTAAAAATTGATATTGTTAAATAAAATCAAATTTAAAAGAAAGAAAAATATTTCCTTCAAGAATGAAAAAAAGAAAATGAACTCAACTAAATAATTGTGCCACTGGAGAATTTTCAGAAAGAAAAATCCAGTGCTTTCGTTTAAATAAGCTGAGAATTTTTTTTCTTCTCAAAAGAGGAGAGCTGTAGCAATTACAGCATGCATAGACATATAAACATTTGCAAGAAGTCAAAAAGGTCAAAAAAGGAAGGAAATGAAAAAAGGTTATAGACAAATTCAAAGAAAGACAAATATAAATAAATATCAACACTAAAAACAGTAGTTTACAAAAAACCCAAACATTTAATGCAGCTATAACAATGGAACAGGCAATATGTAAACGAAACTGTTATAAAATCTTGTGTTATATAGCCTTGTAAGATAGAAATTTTTGTATAAGCTTTTCTCAAATATAACACCAGTATCTGTTATTGCTTATATAAGGAATTTTATACTAGATACCTTTCACAGAAACAGCAATATGAAATAAATTTATATATAAATACACTTATTTATATAGAAGCTTTTTAGTGTGTGTAATGCCATTAGGTTGGTGCAAAAATAATGTTGTAATAATGTCGTTTTTTGACGTTAAAAAATACATCAAAAAACGACATTATTACGTCATTATTTTTGCCCCGACCTAATATCTACATTCCTCTAAAACACATTGACTCTATGACCATATGTTACACAACTGCCATTGTTTATAGGCATTTTGTGTCCAGGATTCCAACAATTCTCAATATAAAATATTTACATATAAAGCAGTTTCTGCACTTCTTAACCCTATTCCATTTTAACCCTATTCTAACCAGAATGGGAAAATGATATCCTATGCCTTTCAATAGCAATAGCAGCTCAGCATCCAGTAATGATTAAATACACTCATCATGAATTGTAGTACTCTGAGAGGTGCTGAAAAGTTCTCAACTTCACCAAAAAAGCAATTCCCTCCAAAATCGTCAGATTTTGGAAAGTGTGTTCAGCTAAGAATTTTTCAGC
This sequence comes from Acanthosepion lycidas, assembly GCA_963932145.1. Lineage (NCBI taxonomy): Eukaryota > Metazoa > Mollusca > Cephalopoda > Sepiida > Sepiidae > Acanthosepion > Acanthosepion lycidas. Next base: position 63,053,473 of record OZ010610.1, on the reverse strand, counting down.
ACCCCTCATAGTTTGCTAAACCTTGCTCAATGGAAGATATATATGCTAAAAATCTTTTGTGATAACCAATTTGTTCTTTTTCAAAAATTCAAAGCATGCATAGATTTTATATATATACTTATCCATAGAGAACCAGGTGTAACATAGCACAGAAAAGGAGAGACAGTCCTATAAGATTCAGCTGGGGATTAAAAAGTCCCTAGAGGGGAAACAGAACATATCTTGTCACTATGGCATCCTGTGATTGAAGAAAGAAAAAGAGAGGTTTAACTCTTTTCCTTTTATATTGCTTTATACAATGCCACCTATCAGGTGTTAAGATAAGTCCTCTGGCAGAAAGCAAGGGTAACCTCACAATATATTTAGCCAATGTTATTTCATTTTTGTTTTTTAACATCCAAAGCATAATGGCAAAGCAAAAAATGAGGATATCTTTCATAAGGAATTGTAGTTTTTCATGAAGTTCTTAAAAATTAGACTCGCAAAAACTGATTGATTATCATCAGCAGTGCTGGGGTTACCTGTAAGATAAATAAGTTAGAGCTTACGGCTACACATGGCCAAGTGATTAGAACATTCACTTTCTGACCATTATTCCAGATTCTCACCAGAATTGATTTGTTAGGAAGGTGAATTCTTGATGTTATCAATTTGTATGAGGTGATCACAGCATGTAGTACCTTTGGAAAGTGCCTGAAAACTATTCCATGGATTGAACCAATCCTTGTGAATGAAATTGGGTAGGCAAAAGCCTTGAGATCCATCGGTGGTTGTGCTAGTATGAAGTCACAAGCCATTGTGACCAAAGGTTTGAATGTGCTGGCCTTGTTCAGATTGTTGATCACGCTAGGTAATGTGCTCTCTCCCAGAAACTGTAACTAAGGCCTGCTCAACATAGTTGCAATATAAACACAAATGTGCCTGAGCAAGCATCTGCAATGGGGATTAACTAGCTGCCTTAGAAGACTGCCATCCTCGGATATGAGTGGCTGTGCCATTTAGGACCACACACCCTTGGCAGACTCATTTTTAAAAATATATTTATCATTAGTTTTTAATCTTTAATACTAAAGCATCAAAAATTATATATCATTAATAGATAATCATGTATAATTATTTTAAAATCTTTTATCTGAATTGTTTTAGAGAATGGTCTTGCTATAACTTAGAGGCTTAGTAGGTGAAAGTCTGACCCTGGTATACATTACATTTGGTTCTGCTTATATACAAATTATTTTTGTTTTACTAATTGAATTTACTAATGGAATTTTCACAGGACATATTTTTTGTAATATTAATAATCAAATACTATTGATACTATATGTTAAAATGAGATCTCAGTGTTATTTTCATTTCTGTAGATGACAATTCTTCAAGCGCACCCTGTACTTAGATGTACTGTTGCATGTGTGTCTGTGTGTGCATGTGTGTGTGTGTGTGTGATGTTCATGTGGCTTGTTTGAAATTAACTAGTCAGTTTGGCAGGTGACTAAGTCTTCCCAGGGGATAAGACTGAATACGTCTGCTATTTACCACATCCAGTCTTTGAGTGAGTAAAAAGAAGTGGAAGACTGTTCATGCTCACCCCCCGACTAGAATGATATCCAGAGGTTGTCCTGTCAGACAAGGTGGGGAAATTCCCCACAGATAAAATATCTGGTGAATAAAGAAGGATAAGTAAAAATCTTTACCTGGTCACCAAAGAAACATGTAGTAATCTAGTTTTATCCTGATAGAGTGTTTTACACTTGCTCTTAACTAATCCCAGGTACTTTTCATTGAATCCAACCTTCAATTTGACTGTTTGCAATCATTTGTTTAAAATCAATCATTTAGCTCTTTGAATGAATTTCATAGTAGAGGATTCCTTTTAATCCAACCATATTACATGATATCACTTTCTTTGAATGAAGACTGACATTTATTGAAGATTTACCTCATGTGCCTTTTATTGCTTGTAACAACTTATTTCAATAACATCTATTATATATATATATAAATATATATATATATATATATATATATATATATATATATATATATATATATATATAATGTGTGCAAATATTTTATTATAATAATGAAAGAATAAAAAATAAAATAAAAATTTTAATTAAATTAATATATAAATAAATGGCAATCTTTTTGTGCAGCTTCATTCCCAGTAGATATTACACATGACATCACACTTGAGCATTTCAAATGCCCAATTTCCCAAAGAATATCAGGATGCAGATAAAGAAATTCTAACTAATACACAGGTATAACATTGGTTCACGATAATGACTGCGAAAGTTGAAAGTGCTTGGACAAAAATAACAAAATTTGAACTTCGGACATTTTATCCACATCTTCAAGCATAATGCACATCTTACCTGAAAATTGGAAAAATGCAATGAAAAATTCAACAAACAGATTTTGTCAGTTATTTTTAATCATGCTTGTTTGTATATATATATATATATATATATATATATATATATATATATATATTATAATTATACATATATATATATATATGATAGGATATTTTCATTGCATCTGACTATGTAATTAACATAATAATATGATCCCGTTATGATTTTTTGGTTAACTTATGTGAAAGCCACACATCAAAGTGACTAACATAACTAAGCTGGTGTAAATGATTTTCAGTGTTTGATTTGGATATTTTAAGTATGTTGTTAAGTATCTGACACATAATATAATGTTGATTATTCTTAAGTAACAATTTTAATTGGTCACTATCAACCTCATCTGGTCTACCTGACTGTGGAGCATTGTTCAGTAAAAAATCAAATAGCACAAAATTTAGCAAACTCCCTTAGATACATTTACACTACTTTCTCTATAAACTACACAAATATTTTTTGCCTTTCAGTTGCATTTTTGCATTTCTTGAAATAAAAATGTATATGCCAAAAAGATTGCTTATTTTTTCCAATTCAATATTAGAATCAGCGAAACAGAAATAAGAAACCAATTTTGATAATTATAAAAAAAGTTTGCTGATATGACAATTGCAATCTTTTTTTAATGAACTTAGTTAAAAACTTAACAATCCTAACGCCATTTAGCATCACAAAAGAATGAAGACTTTAAGTTGCCCGATATAATGAAGTTCAAGACATTTGCATGAATATGGAAAATAGTTTCTATATTAATTTTTGCACAATTCCAACATTTCAATTATTTTTGTCTTATACAATTTTAATATTATCTTTTTTATTAAAAATAATTTTTATGAGATTGAACTTTATGACAAGTCTGCTTGCTGACATATACGAAGTTAAAATTCTATCTCTAAACTTAACTATTAAATTATCCCCACCTATTTCTAATCAAGTAGATAAAATTATTGCATATGTAAAGGTAAAACCTTTCCTGAAATTTTCCTTTCATCTAAAGTTGTTTTAAATTAATATTGAGCTTATGGAAAAATAAGTGCAAATTCATTATATTCTAATCAGCAACCCATGTTGTCTCATTATGAATCTCACCTATTAGTGTTATTTGAAAAGCCTGGTTATACCAATACAAAATCAATAACCATTTATATGTAATACAGAGTAATAAAGTTGGTCAGTGGCCTGTTACATTATGAGTGACCTATAACTACAGCCACTTATTCATCCCTATATTATTAATTACCATATCTATAATGGCTGCAATCCAAATAATCCTACAGTCAATATTCTTTCACAAATTCTCATTTCTGTTTTTTGTTTGTTTTTTTTTTGTTTCTTGATACCACCAATAATTTGGAAAATAGTGACACCCTTTAATTTTCTTGTAAAATGCAAAAAATGGGCTATTTTTGCTTATTAATAAAGGAGTTTAAAGATTTCCTTTCTGAAAGTTAAATGTAGCTGACATTCTTATCCAATGAAATACATTATTTTTAAATTAAAAAAATTGTTAATGGTATAAATTATAATTCTATAATTATAATTTTGTCATTGAGTAAATGTCTTACAGTAAGGTTATCTGGTGTGCATTAATGAGCTTATAGTGGCAGGGGAGTTCAGGGTTAAATTGAGATTTACCCATGCCAAGAAGGTTAATGGAGGTTGATAATAATGAGGAAACACATTGGTAATTTTAACAAAACAAGATAAGGAATTTATTTACGAATTTACACACTTATAGTCATGCCAGTAGCTCATTTCAGGAAAGTAAATCAGAAATTGTTAAAGTCCATAGTTTCAACAAATTGTCATGATGTGAAAATGTTCATACAACAGATTAAATGATCTGACATGAAATAATATTAAAAAATGTTTAAAACAAAGGTAAGAGAATTCATTGCTTACAGAAGGGCTATACAGTTGCATACATTCAAAAGTAGATGAAGAGAGATAGTTTGAAATACTTAGCTTTCTTGGATCGTTGAAATAAAGTTCTTTGAAGTGCCATGTGCTTGATTAAAAGCTGATAATATAATTGACGAGTAATTTGACCCTGACCAAAATTTGAATGATGGGCACGTGAAGAGAAACAAAATTTTTCACATGACTTCAGGCGCTCTTCTCTTGTTAATTTAATTTTTTCCTTATTTTATATCAAAAAAGATTTCACATAGGCTTGCTATTTTCTTTTCTTTATTTTTCCTAGGCTCAATGTCTAATTTCAGTGAAGATAAGGTTTCCCTTGGTCCAAAGAAAATTTCATATAGGCTCACAAATTTCTTTCTGTCTTTTTCCTCAGTTCACTCAAATTTGAAAGGAATGGGCAAAGGGAATTATCATTATTTCATAGCCACCACAATCTACACATAAATATACATTTTCTAAATTTCAAAATTGTTTTCACTGAAACTGTTCCACATGTAAGTAACAAAAGATAAGAATAATCAACCAATCAGATCATTTTATTTTGGTTTTCAAAAACTCAGAAAAAAATATAAGCAAAGTCAGCAACATAAAAGTCAGTAGCTGCACCCATTACAAAAGTGTCCACTTTATTACTGGTGACTTCAATGGAGCTGTTGCTATTCATCTACCTACATTTACAGACAACATTAGACCCAGTGACACAACTGAAAGTTTAATGGACTCCTTTTTCTGTGTATGTAGAATTCCTTAGTTAGCATGTCTGTTACATGCTGCCAGTACACCATAAATAATGGACTATTGTGTGTTGATTGTAAAGAAAGATGGAAAAAATACACCAGAGATGCTATTTGAAAGAAAAAAAAGATAAAGGAGCCAATAGCACTTGATAATTGTCCATCCCACAAAATGTTTAATATCTAAAAAGCCACTAAACTAATTGAGTTTCTTTCTTCCATGTTTTCATATAAGACAGTTAGCCATCTTGAGTCCATTTTTCATAAGAATCACTGAAAAACCCTTTGAGTCATTCAGCTAGAAAGAAAACAGATTAAAATCATTTTGTGTCATCCCCACTATGTCTTCCCAACTGAGCAATGTCAAGACAAAAAAGATCATTCATGCCTTCAGTAATGGTACCAACATTCATACTCTGGCTTTCATCTTCAAAGACCATCCAGAATCATCAAGAGAATGATGAATAAGTTTTTAAAAAAAGGGACCAATATAGAGGAAAACTGGATCAGGAAGTCACAACAGCAAGAGGATTCATCATTTCAATTTAGAGCTAAATACATTCTTATTACTCAAAGTAGAGTCCAATAGTGTTATAAAAACCTTGTAGAATTCCAATAAGATATCTTTAATCATTTCCACAATACAAGGATTCAGAGCTTAATGTAACAATTTGAACATTTTTTTGTTACATGATTTATATAATTTTGGTGTTACACCCAGTATAAGTGCCCAAGCAATAAGAGAAGGGGCAGAATATAATACAGAAGATTAATGACTACTGCTGGACTGAGAAAATGCAAAGGAAATTACATTTCATAACACTTGTCATTTTCAAATCTTTTCACTTCTTTAAATAATTACCTGTATTCATACTTATGATTGTTATTGCAATATTTTGTTAAAGTCATTAAGTTCAAATATTTAACAACACAATAGGTGAATTTCCACAGATATTTTATAATTGTAGAAATCACAAGGATTAATAATTAATATTAAGAATTATGATTCATCAGAAACCTCAAATAGCAAAACCATGAAATATTCATCAGTACCACTACTTGTTATTATTATATTGTTAATCTATGACTTTGTTGAATTCATTTCTTTTGAGATTGTTGAAAATTTCTAACAAATTTTGTTAGCAGACTCATGATGAATCTAAAAGTTTCTCCACAAAAATATTAACTTTCAGATTGATCAATCTGAAGTTTCTTTCAGATTAATTTTAAAGCTAAAAAGCAGATCCTACTCAAATAGATAAGAACAGAGTTGTAACAATGCAGCTATGCATGCAAAGGTTTTACTATTCTTAAGCGAATGCAGTGGCTTAAGAATGAGGTTGGTTCTGCTTTCTTTACTGTTGATGGCATTACATGTCTCAAATATGTAGCAAGAGCGAGCACTTCCAACAATACTTATGGCCATTCTTACACAACAGTAATGACATCTTAACAACTTATATAACACCGACGAAACAATGTTTATTTAAATGTCAGCCAATTCACATTGAAATTAGTGCAGTGTTCATCCTAGGTTACCCCAGATATTTTCTTTGTAGAGTTTTTAATTTTTATGGGACCTTGTTTAAACCTTGACAAATTCATTGAAAAATGAAAAATGAAGAAGGCTTTGTAAAATATATTTTATTTTTTTTATTAATGTTCACCTAAAACAAGGCTCAAGAGAGGGTTACTGTGTGGATGGAAAATGGACTCTTGCTTTTGCATGCTGGAAGAAAATGTACTCTTGCTTTGCCATGGTGGAGGAAAATGCACTCATGGTTTTCCAAGGGCTTAACACTATGTAAATAAAAGATAATTGACCAGAATACAAATCCAAGCCACCCATTTCACTTTCCATACTAATGACCATTGCATAATCTGTGTGTCCATTACTTACACTTAAAAGAATGACTTCCTGATTCAAATCATTCACACAAAAAGAAATCTTAATCCCTTTCATGTCATCACATTCACTTTTGTTTTAAGATGTAAATGAAACCTAATTTCATATCCACTGAACCAGTTTTGATAAATTTCTTCCAACAAATCTTCATAAAGACGTGTTTATTTCTGACACTGTGACCTTTTGACTACAACAGATTTAATGTTATTGCTTACTCTTGTATTTGTTAAGTCAACTGCTTTACTGACTGACATCATCAGCTGATGTTTATATCACCATTTTACAAGAATCATTGCTCCAGAAAATGGTTATTTGGGTTGCAGGGGTATTTCTTATTGAATATCAAATAATGAGTAGATTAGACTTTTTGACATAATGGTAAAATAAACTAAATAGTAGTATCCACACATATTATCAATAATAGTAAGTCTAGTGTTAGTAGTAGCAGTATTCACTTTGAGAGCAATACAAATGTGCAGTGACAACACGGCTTCAATCTATTTGCATAGGAAAATAAATTTCCCAGAATTCAGCTTATACTTAATTTGCATAAATGCTGGTGTGTACACAAATGAGTTTTACCAGAAATCTATGATCCCATAGAAGTTTATATTCTGACAGAATATTGCAAAAACTGCTTCCAATATCAAATGAAAGTCAAATATCCAAATAAAATACTATTGACACTGGAGCTCTTTTAAGCTCTAACTGCACCTCTTGATTTCACTAAAAGAAGAATGAAGACATTGTACAATATCTAGTTACCACTTGTTTAATTCATTTTTGGGGGATTTTTTTCTTGGTACACTATGTGACCTTGTGTTAGAGTAAAAAAACAAAAAAAAGAGAGGGTGTCTAATTTTCAGCCCAAAATACTGGCTCTATTTACATGCATGTATTAGCTATTAATTAATAATGTTTTTAATAATCTGAATTAGATAATTCTTTTTTCATTTTTGTGTGCATATGTAATAACAACTTTCCTTTTTCTTTTTTAATATAGACATAAAGATAGTTTTCCAATATAATTATTGACCTGGATTTCTCTTTGAAGATTTGCCAGGAACTATCAGATAGCAGAAATAATGAAAAAAAAAGAAGATTAGCTTTTTGTAAAATTTTCAATTCAAGCTGTAATTTTTACTGATTTCCATCTGCAAATCAGTTACATTATTGATTGGCTTTAAACGACAGTGGGTACTGAATTATTATTGTCATGAATTTTCAGCTGATGGGATACTTGGTTGAAAACACAGAAACAATTCTTTTATTTTCAGTCTATTGTTGTGGTGGGTATGATGGCCTAAAAAAGGTATTGAATAACAGAAGACAACAACAAATAAAACAAAGACTTGAGTAAAAAATACATTGCCAAGTTTATTTTCATTAAAGAAAATATATCAACAAAAATAAAATTACAATGCAAAAATATCTCTAAATGTTCATGTACAGGGTGAGAAAAGCGTTGTCCTGAGAAGGACAATTTTGTTGTCGCTGGAAAGTGTTGTCCTGAGAAGAAGTGTTTTGTGGTCACTGAAGATCATTGTCCTGAAAAGGACAGCTTATTGCATATCCATTGCTGCTGGTGAGGGGATGGCTGGAGGCCTACTGGAGATGACTGGAGTGGCAGCTGATGACTAGTTCGGGATGATCATGTCTGCCTGACTAACTGGAACTGCTTCTGATGCCTCAATCCATGGGCTGACTGTTGCCTGCTGGAACAGATACTACACTTTGAACCTGGTCATTATTTATTGCATAAAGAATACAATTGTGGCACAAGGTCAAATGGGGAGTGAGGTGAGGTTGCTCATTACTGACTATCCTAAACCTAACTAATTTGATTCATGAGTCATTCTTTCATTACAATTTATTCAAACACCACAAGAATTCATTCATGTCCATTTATCCGACCTACACTACAATACTGCATACTCAAAGGGAGGAGAGAGAGGCAAATAAAAAAAACCTATGGCATAAAAATTTTTCCAATATATACTAATATCATTTTATTCTTACTTTTTTCTTTTAAAAATATATAAAATTATATTGCATGAAATGAAGGGGGTGGATGAACCCAATAATGAAAATAAAATACAACAAAACATTCAAAGTAAAAATAAAATATGTTAGCAGGACCCATCCATCCCACTGAATTCCAGTCCTGCCTTAAGACTAGACACATCAGACTCAACAGGAATGGACCCAGTTGACAGAAAAACAAGACACTGGGCTCCGTCTGATCAATGGGTGCATAAACCACAACAATCCAAAAGGAACTACAATATTGGCCATGATCAACACCCCCCCCCCACACACACACATCAACATAGACAACATCCACCCTTGTGCACAGAGTACGCTTCACCAGCAAGTAAACACCTATGGCCTGCCAGTCCCCATATGCTGAATAGACAATAAAGCCACTAAACAACACACAAGCATCAATGTCACAAACAATTACATCTCCTTGATTGTGCTCACATCCATGCTGAAAGACAAGAGATCATGAAGCAGGCAAGATGTCTTATCCCAATGCCTCAAGCTCCTTGCATTTAAGCATGCCAGTTTGATAGACATTTTCTAGGGATACCTTTTTTAAAATACACTGGCCAGAAATCTGTGGGTGACAAAACCCCAACAAACTTTCCCAGGCTCCCAGGCTCCCAGAACCCACAACAGACATAATTCGTCCTTCCACAATGCCACCAATATTTGTAGGAAAAGTTAGTTTAATTGCCATATATAAGGAGGGGTTGAGAAAAATTGAGGCCCTCCATGCACACAGTTTTTCAAGCTTTTTTAGTTTGTCTGACTCTACCTGAGACATCCTGGTTTTTGGGAAGGAGTCCTAGTCAGTGGCCAGGAAATCCCAAACCTTCAGTTTGCTGCCACAGTTCCAAATTAAAGTAATGACTATCAGAGCTTCTGGGAAGTTTCTGGTATCCTCTGTTGACAGAAATTCAACAGATGTAAACTTGAATAGAGGCCTCAAGAGGGCCTTCCCCTAGGAGGAAAGGTCCCTCTCAAGGACCTGCCTGATAATCACACAAATGGCATCCTCCTTGGAGAAAAGGGAAAACTTTTTTAATTTTGTGGGTTGGCTGGGGGATTGCTTGTGGGAAAGGATGGAGAAGAAACTGTTAGAGCTCTATCTAGGGAAGTGGAGATGCACCTAGTTTTACCTTTCCTGAGTTCTTCATTTCTGGCTAGCAAAAGTTGGCATGTTCCATGGGTCGTTCCACCTTGCTCCAGCCAACTTTTTCTTTTTTGCAACTTTTCTACTCTTCTTTATTGTTATCCTCTTCCTTCTTCCTTTTCAAAGAAGAGGACCAGGATGCAGGCATTTTCTCCACCCCTATATCAGACTCTACCTGTGGCTGCTGTTGTTGTTGCTAGTTTTCTTGCTTTTGTTGTTGATGCCACTGTTCCTAATGCTTTTGTTGCATGCTTAATTCACACTTAAGTCACTGCTCCTACTGCTTCTTTTTGGAGACATCCTTCTGGGGAGAAAGTGTTGCAGACTTTAGTCCCCTCCTCACAACTTCCTTCCAGTTACCAAGGCCTATGGATGCCTTTCCAGATGGCATTGCCTCCATTGTTGTTATTGGTAGTGTTAGCTTGGGTTGTAATCCAGGATTCTTCTTGGGGCATGCCATCAACACACCATAGGGGATGTCTAGGAATGATTTTCAGTCCATTGTCACCTGAAGGACAAAGTTCCTGGTGGCAATGTCTGCCTTGCTCATTATAGCGAAGACATCCTCAACTAGTCCAAAATTTGAAAAATAGGCACCCAGTCAGTCCTCAATCATCCTCGTTCTCTGTGTGTCCATGTACTTCATCTAAAGATGGACAGATTTAGATATAAATAAACGATCAGTCTAGCATCCTCTTCTTTTACCAGCAGAATGTCCCACTTGACGTTAGACTGCTTGGCCAGCATTTTTTACCTTATTTTTAGACTCTCCAAAGCCTCCTCCATCTAAAGCTTCAGGAATGGTTAAAAACTCATTCCCCTGTATGTATTGTTCATATTTTTATTTTTGTTGGGCATAGTAGCTTGCATCTTTTGGGGGCCTATTTGCAATCCAAACAATTTGGAGAAGGGTGCTCTTATTCCCCCTATTCCTCCAGTGGCCAAAAAGGATACCCAGCCATATATATATATTATTTTATTGAACCAGTCACATTAGTGAGAGAAAATATTCTAAAGTTCTACATTGCATGAAAACGTCAAAAATAATAATGTGTAAAATAAAAAGTTTTGCCTACAAAAATAAAATGGACTATATAAAAATTAACAAATTAATATAAAATACAAATGGAAAATTAAGAAAAAGTGGCATAACACACAGTAGAGGAAAAAAGAGGAAACAAAAAAAGTTTTGCTTCATCAGAAATAAAGAAAAAAGTTCTGAACTGTTATATAATATTGTTATATTTGGTTCTTCTGATTCAATAGCAAGAACTGTTAATTTCTGACTAATGCAGTCTTAGAATGTACTTTAGCAAAGACATTGTTAATGAATTTTCTTCTGAAAATTTTTCTCTGTAAGATTAATGTTATATAGTTGTAAGAGAAACACAACTTTGAGAGAAATTTTTCAATAAAAATTTCAATTTTTCACTTTCTTGCAATCCAGTAGAAAGTCTGCTAAGCTCTTAACTCTCTTAGTAAGTTTAATCTTCTCAATATTCTTCCAAAACATGACCTTGTATTTCACTGCATATAAATATTTGTAGGGATATAGTAGGTGCTTATCTCCATTTGGTGGAGATAAGTCATATAAATCATGTGACGGCCTTTTAGTAATGTCACTTGATACAGCGACAATAGCGGCTCTCAATTTCAGTTCATTTTACAGCAACCAAAGTGAAAAGTTGCTTTCTTTAGTCTGGGGCCCCCCCCATGGCCCAGGCAGAAGCTAAATCTGCCTCCCCAACTGTCTACAAGTCCATGGTGCCATTTCCCTTTGGAAATATGTCTTTCCCAGATATAGGTTAAAACTCTAGCTGGCCATCCTCAATTTGGGAAAACCCAAGACTCGCTGTTTCCCATTTGTGGAATATATCCTCACCTGAGACATTTGAATCTTGTCCTAAACATGGCCACTGCAGACACAACAGTATCTCCATAATATAAGACCCTACCTTTTTTTTTCTCCTTAGACTCTGCTTTGTTGTGTAGATATATGTGATATATTATTCTCTGTATGGGTCATGTGTATATATGTATATATGGTTTTGTGTATGTCTTAGTGGTATAAAAGACTCTGAGAAAAATGTATGTTTGTCATTCTTTTTCCTTTCTGCCAATCTATTTCATCCACAAAATATTGGTGTTATTATTTCACAGATATAATAAAAGCCTATAATGGGGAAAATACAAATGGGACAGTAAATCTTTCTACCGTAGAGATCTATCCGATTATTCATTAATATTAAATCTTATATATATTTTATAGTTTATATCTCTACTGATTATTACATGTGCATCATTAATAATTATGAAAATCTATATAATTTATAATTTCATAAAATAAATTTCATACTCTTAAATTTATAACAGACACATCATCAAAATATATTTTATAAGCTGACCAACATCAAACAAAATAAAATTTATTCTTATTATATATTATTAATGAAACACAATATTCTAACTAAAAAACAACTTAAAGTATAATTTACCCAGCATATAATTTACATAAAATGATGAAATTTACAAATCATTTAAAACTTACATCAAATTTTCCTGTTGTAATATATAATACTGAAGTTATTTAAATTTTAAATTTCAACTAACACTTAGAAATTAAAATTATTTTTATCCATCAAGTCATGTGTTTACAACTACATCCATGCAAAAAATATATAAAAGGTACAAAAGAAAGAAAGAAGAAATGAGAGAGATTCATTGCCTGTCTTTCAAGATGTTCACTCCTGTGTATTCCTACAAATCAACTTGGCTTACAGTCACATCACATTGAAACACAGGTTCCTGTACAATCACCAAATCTAAGCAAAGTCAAACCTGGTCAGTACTTAAATAGGTGACCACTTTGGAATACCAAATGCTATAAGCTCTTGAATGATGTAATGGATGATGTAACAGATAATGATTCAGAATTGTTAATCATAGATCTGAGTTCTAATTCCAGTTGGGTTTGTTATATTCACTTATTTGCAAAGATCCTTTGAAAAGGCATAGATCTGCCACTTCTTACCCCAGCTATGAGTTAATTAGTAAAACTTGTATCACTAAGACAATTATTATCTCCAAAAATAAAAAAAATAAACTTGGATACAAAATATTTAGATTTTGGCATTAAATAACCCATAGAGATTGATAGGCTGCTGAACAAATACAACAAAACAAAATCAATTTATTGGATTTTTAGTTATTCACTGAAAAAACAAATGAACTTTTATCTCCTATTTAGACAGATTTCTTTCTTTTAAGAAAGAAAAAAACAACTGCATACACACATTATATATTTAAAGAACACAAAATCTTTGTTGTCAAAGACAAAATCTTCAACATAAAAGGTTTGCTACATTTTACCAAACCATGTTCATTCTTCACTTTTCATCTTTTTGTAAATTTGTGGAAGTTTAAACAAAGCCACTTAAAAATTAAAACCTCCACGTGTGTTTTAGAGTGTTTCATCAAAACTTTTTTTTAAATATAATTTTTTTTAAAAATAATGACTCATCATTAATCAGATTTGTTTTTTTCTCTTCTCACTATGACCATTAGAACAAATTTGTGAATGATTAATTATTAAATGATTAAATATTGTAATATAATTTTTTTCTTGTAATCTTGCTAAAGTGAAGCACTTAAAATTAATGTTAAAACTCATATTAAGCTCTGTAATATTGAATGTGCAGGTGGCATAACAGTTATCATCAAGGAAAATGAAATATGCAATCTGTGTTCAAATTCCAGATGAAGATGTTTCATTTATTTTATACTATTACCCTTGAGAAAAGAATGAATTTTCTCTTTCCCACTCCTCCCTGCTATAGATAAAATAGAAGGAAAGACTGGGATCTCTAGCCTTGTGAGGGCAACAGGATTGGGAGAAGGACAACTTCAAAGCTGTGAAACAATTTCATTGCCTCTCTAAAGAGGGGTGCAACCATTCTGTAATGAACAAAGATGCTATCTTTCAAAAGAAACAAATTAAAAAATGGAGGACTTTTCATATACAGTGCTATGGAAATAAAAAAAAATTGAAAGTGGTTGTAATTCATTTAATAAAGGTTTTTCTTAATGAATATATAGTTTAATTAAGATTTGTTAATTTTCTGGAAAAAAAAAGAGAAAATCTTTTTAACATTATCTTAGCGGTTTACTTAATTTTGCACAGCACTATATATATATATATATATATATATATATATATATATATATATATATATATATATATATAAACAGAGTGTAATGGGGAAATTGTTGCTATTTTATATTTTAAATTTTCATGCATGCATGTTGTTTCCTTTTGATTTTGTTGACTTCAAAGTATAGGAAGGTCAGTTAAAGCACTCTCTGTGAGAAAAAGAGCATCATGATGCAATTCACTCTGCCAGATATTTGGAAATGGCATGCTGTACTGCTTGGCATTCACCCTGGAAGCTCCAATACAAAAATTTCAGAGTGTTTGGGTGTCAATCTGAAGACAGTGCAGAGGATTTAGAAAAAATTGGATGAGTCTAATGGTGATTACAAAGGTATGGCAGCTTGGAAAACTCACTTTCATTGTTCTGATAAGAAAAGAGCTCCTGAATTTGTTGGTAAGATCCAGGCTATGACTGAAAATGATCTCTCCAAGTCAATCAAGTCTCTAGACAGGGAGGTAGTGCTGCCCTCAGTCAAGAGTGTGACTGCTTGAAGATGCTATGTCTGGCAACAAAACTCTGCACCATGCCACACAAGCTTGAGAACCCAGTCATGGCTGTCAGACAATTTCTGCAACCACATCACCCTTTATATCTGGCCACCTGACTACAACCCCCTTGATTATTATGTGTGGGGCACAGTTGAACAAGAAACCAACAAAACTCCTTGTAATACCAAAGGTGATCTGAAAGCAATGATTATGACAGCATTCACCAACTTAAACAAGGAGACCATCCAGAAGAGTGGTAGGAGATTCCAAAGTTGTCTGAAGGCCGTGTTTTATGCCAATGGCAATTGTATTGAATAAATTTACTCATTAGTATTTCAAGATATTTTTGTGTAATTTTGGTAAATATATCTGTTAAAATGGGATATCAGTATTATTTTCATTTTTGCATAATTTAGATGACAATTTATCCATCGCACCCGCTATATATATATATATATATATATATATATATATATATATATATGTGTGTATGAAAATATTGTAGAAAATAGGAAAGAAACTGGTTTGGTAAATAATCCAAAGTTCCTTAGTATTTTTGTAATTATTTTTAAAAATAGTGCTCGATACGAAATTTTTTGGGAATGCATTCCCAAAAAATTTCGCTTGAAGATGGAACAGAGCCTACTTTAACTCAAGTTAATTCAAATATTATTTTGAAGTTTTCGGCTCTTGTTTTGAAACATGAGACCTCTTATGTAGCGAGTTGGAATCATATTTTTAAATAAATAATTATATATATATATATATATAAAACAATATATATATATATAACAATAACAATATATACATATATATATATATAAAACAATATATATATATATATAAAACTATATATATATATATATATATATATATATATATATATATATAAAACAACATAGATGACAAATGAGAAAGTGAACTTTATATGTACATGTATACAGACAGCTCAAAAATAAAGAAAAACTAATGTTCTTTAGTGTGTGTGTGTGTGTGGTGTGTGTGTGTGGTGTGTGTGTGTGTGTCATATAGTTGTGTGAAATTAAGAACTTGGTTAGTCTGGGAAAAGAAATCTTGGCAAACATGAATAAACATTTATTGTTTAAAAAGTGATGATTAGAATTTTACTAAAACCTAAACATATGAAAGTGAATTTATAAATTTTCATTGTTCTTGAGATTTTATAAGAAAAATCACAATCACTATTTAGAGTGAAAGAGTGAAGGCAGTTAAAAAAAGCAGTGTCATGAGAAAAAAAAAAACATCCTTTTGACACTCTTATTGCAGCCCCATTTATTCATGTTTGCCAAAATTTCTCCTGGTGAGAACTACAGGATCTACAGGATATATCTTCTTTCTACCACATCTTATTAGCAAAATATAATAGAAAGTTAGAGTTTATGTCACTTACTTTTATAGTCTGGAATCGAATGCCACCTAGTGGGTTTTCTTGACAGAAAAAAGTGGGGTAATCCCTACAAAGTTATGACAATTCACTATTTAGAGATATTAAAGAAAATGAAGTTGTAGAGAGATGGAGTCTTGAAAAAAATGTAATGGAGTTACTATAAAAATTTTGTAACTGTGTCATTATAATACTTTTTTCTCTTGACTGTTGTTAAATGGTTGTTTTAATAGAGGTTCATTCTTTACACTATTTACATTTTGTTGAAAGAAGAAAAAAAGAATTCTGTAAAGAACGAAAGAGAAAGAGTTGGACAAAATATTGAAAAAATGTCAATGAAGAAAGAAAGAGAAAAGAAGAACAAAAATAAGGAAAAAGAAATAAGAATAAAGAACAGGATAAAGAACAAAATAAAGAATTAGTGAATTGAAGTAGAAAGGAGGAAAAATGTCTTGTAAGGAAATTTGACACTGCTTCTTTTGAAAAAAAAAATGACTCACTTTGGACATATTCATATAGAAAATGAGTCAAAAGTTATTAATAAACTATGGTAAATATTAATAAATAAAATATAGAATGAAACTGAAATCATTAAATATGTAAATGGAATTTACCAGATGTGATTTTTCAGAGATAGGTGACTAAACAATTTTTTATAAGCCAAATGTGAAAAAGCTTTCAGTTCTTATTTCAGATGACAAAAATGGAAAATTCTACAAAAAGAAGGATTAACAAGATAAATAGTAGGAAAAAAGAAAAAACATGAAGAAGATGGCATGAATATATGCAAAAGGATAAAAAATAATTAAACAAGAAAAATGAAAGAAAATTAGAATTGTTTATCTCAGAAAACAAATATTATTGTTCTTTTTGCCTTGGTATTTAATCAAGCAAATAAATAAAATCAATACAAAAAACCCAATACAGTTCAAACATCATAATTATTGATAATGAACATCTCCAGCCATAACCCCACCTTTATTCATTTGAATTATGCCTCCAATCCCAGTATTCCTAAGATGTTTTCACTTTGGCCAGCAAATGGCACTTTCTTGTTGCTACTGGTGTTATTTGCTGTTCATTGTCCATACAAAGTTGAATACAAACGACTGCCGCCTTAATCCAAACTGCATTTTTTTCATATTCTACAGTTGAATTTTAGTGGCACACCTCTCTTTTAAGTAAACATTACAGAAAAAAATGACAAGGGGGAAAGGCTACAACTGATATGCCATTGTTTTAAACATCCTGCCTATTTTCTTGTGTACAGTATAACAAACAAGAGGTTAGAATAGAAAACACAATCCAAAACATACATTATGTTCAGACTTTTGACTTAGAAGCAGAGTAAAAAACAAACAACTATGAGGTTTCAAGTTCAATTCCAAATTCATGAAATAAATTTTGAAGGAAAACTTAAATCCAAAAACTACCTCTTGATTAGCCAATTGTCTACTTGTAAAATTAAAAATGACTGTCATATATTTAGTAGCATTTTAGGACAAAAGAATGATGCAACAAATTCTTTTTCTTAATAGTAAGTATTGTGGTTATCATATATCTATATTGTTGTCTCATTTGTTCTCTCATGCTACCATACAAATTATTTATAACATATATAAACATAAATCCTGAAGGATTTGTGGTTATATATGTATGGTTATGGTTAGAAGGAACTGATAGCAAAATATTTACAGTGAGAAATTTTAAACTTGATTTATAATATAAATGCTAGCTTACTATGTAAAAATAAGTTACTATTTGGACAAGATACATGTATATTAAACAAGATGTATATATATCCTTCTGGTATCAGTTTAAACTGACACCTTTTATGGTGACTATTTTGCTTAAAGTTTGTATTTTCTTGATTCCAGGTGAAGACTTGGAAATTTTCCAATATATTCCATTGGAATTTTCAATTTCCAAAATTATAGTTTTTTAATTTGGATATATGGAAGAAAAGAAAGAAGTTGTCAGTTTAAACTGACACCAGGAAGATATATGATTATAACATGGCCAGACCAGGTTGATCCTAGGTTGTTCAAACACTGACCAGTACTGTCACTGGTCATCTGATGACTATCTGCTTTCCGCTTCATTCGTTTATCTGCTTCAGTCTCACATTGTATTCCTTCATCACAGAGCAGTGAAGATCAAATTTCACCCATACTTGAGTGCTGAATTGGACCATGGTAGAACCATGCTACAAAAGGACAAGGAATGCTACCACTGGTGAAAATACAATTATCATAACAAAATAATGAAGAGGGTCACTGAATTAATTTTCAGTTGGTTTATATAGTTGTTGATACAACACAACCCTTCACATTAAACTCTCTATCATGACACTTTGTCTTTTCCTTCTAAAACTTGGAGCAAGTTAAAAAAAATAATAGAATAAGGTAAGAACTCTCTCAGCAGCAGTTCATGTGTGGTTCAGCAGCTCCTTCATCCGCTGCTCTCTTGTCATGTCTGCTACTTCTTGAACTAACTCCTGGCTTACTTAAGCACTCTGTTTATATATATATATATTTTACCCAACTCCCACCGCATCTCAGAACTCATCAATATTCATACCAATTAATTATTATTTTATCTCTCCAATTTTGGAGAACCAATACTGACCTTCAAACAAAGCGGTCACTTATTCAAAACAATACATTCTTCGACAACAAACTTTGTTTATCATTCCTTTTTACATTCTGACAACAACTGGCTCACAGTCAGCCAATTATCCAAAACAATAATTTTTCAACAACAAGTTGTGTTTATAAAATTTTCCTATGTCCTTGATGTCAAAGAATCCTATGTCCTTGATGTCCTGTGAGAATCAAATTTTCCAACCCCTCTTTCCTAAAAATTTCAATTTCTCTTTTTCTAATGTTAAGTATAAGTGACTTTTTTAATTCCATTATCTCTAAAACGTTTTTTGTTGCTTACAGGTTCAGTCCCTCATATTGTCAGCATCCTTCTAAAGAATCACATTTTTTTTTGCTTCAAGTCTTTTCTTAATCAGTGGGGAGATTGTAGGAGGACTGATATTACAGTTCAGTAGTCTTTTTTATTTTTAGCAAAAATTTTCCTGTTTCTTAATATTTGCTTAGCTTTTGGAAGGCATTTTTGCTGTCCCAATGAACCTTCAGATTTCAGTGAAGCACTTTCCAGATATTTAAATTTTTGTACTTGCTTGATTTTGATTTTTCCAATTTGCAATTTGCATGTTGGGCTTTTTTCTTTTGCTGTCAACTATGTATTTTGTCTTCTTGATGGTTAGTCCTTTTTTCTCGCTTTCCTTCACTACCTTCTGAAGGAGTTCTTGTTTCCTTTCTGTATTTGCTATTAACACTGTTTCATCTGCATATCTTATGTTGTTAAAATTGTGACAGTGAATAATGATTACTTGTAATACTTCTAATTCTTTCCAAAACCTCATTGTTGCCCACATGTTTGGTCCATGGTATCTTTAGCATCTTTCTGTAGAACCATACCTCCATTGCCTCAAGTCACTTCTTCATCTTTGATGATTCCAACATTCGCTGCCATAAAGGAGGACAGATATCATGTAGCAGTTTAGTTAGTACTCTTTTCTTTGTTATCAATGAAATCCTCTTGTCTTGTAATACTCTGTCTAGCTTTTGGAATGTGTCTTTGACCATCCCAATCACAGCGTTACACTTACCATCCACTATCAGAACACATCCCAGATATTTAAATTTCTGCACCTGCTTGATTTTAGTGTCCCCAACCTGTAAATCACATTTCAGGCTCCTCCTTTTAACTGATGACCATGCATTTTGTCTTCTTGTAGTTTATGCTTAGTCCTTTCTTCACACTCTCCATCGCTACCTTCTGTAGGAGGTTTTTTTAATTTCCTTTCCTTGTCTGCTATCAGCATTATGTCATCTGCATATATTATGTTGTTAAGATTGTGGCTGCCAATGCTAAATCCCGGTAGGATTTCCAGTTCTCTCAGAATCACCTTACTGTATAGGTTGAATAAGTCTGGTGAGAAAACACATGCTTGCTTTATGCCCCTTTCTATTTTTGTATATCTGCTGAATTCATTCTCTATCCGCATACTGCCAGTATATGTTCTTGATTATTCTAATATCTTTCCCAAATATATCAAAATTGCTGAGCAAATCCAACAGGTCTTTGTGGCATACATTGTCAAATGCCTTTGCATATTCTATAAAACACAGTTGCACATCCTTCTGCATTTGTATTGCTCTTTCTGATAACATTCTGAGCATGACTATCACATTCCATGTTCTCGTATTTTTAACAAGATTACTGCACTGTTCTTGTCCTATCTCTACCCTAGTTCTGCTGTACACTGTATTCATCAGAATATGAATAATGAGTTTTGTTGTCATTCATTAGGCTGATTGTTCAGTGGAGTTCACATACGTTTATGCCTAGTTTCTTAGTCAGTGCTTTGAAAATAGATCTGCTGAGATCTTCCAGTATATGACCACTGATGCCAGTATAGGTTCTGGATTATTCTAATATTCTTCCCAAATATGTCAAGGGTACTCATGAAGCTTCAGCTAACAAACAAAAAAGTAGAATTCATTTTAAAATACTTTATTATTCATTAATAAAATTATGAGAATAAATATTCAATATTGGCTACACTGTTTTTGTTGCTCTTTTGTAAAATATTTTTGTGTATATATATATATATATATATATATATATATATATATATATATATATATATATATATATATATATATATATTTGAATAAAGACAAAAGGAAAACTTATCTTAGCCAATGCATTTCATCCACTGAGGGACTTTATGAAGGCAAATGTGGATAAAACACTTTGGCTAAGATAAGTTTTCCTTTTGCCTTTATCCATATTTCCTTTTACAGATATACACTATCTGAAATTTTTACACATATATATATATTTCTTTTACAATAATGTTCATGTTGTACAAGGTACAGAGTAAGAGCACAGTTTATGGGGATATGTGAAGAAGCATTCCCTTAAAGAATGGAGACTATGTATCAAGATGTTATACATAACAAAATTATTGGATGGCTTTAGGACACACATGCACTTTTTACTACAAATTGCAACAGTTATTTTGATATAGCATTACTTTTTCATGCCATGTACTTCAGGACATTGGCAACTATGGCTTTCTACAACTGCCTTTTGTTTTAATATGAATAAATGGCTATAACTCCTTGGGAAAGATAATGGGGTGGTCTTCTTAAATCTTCCCTAAGGTTGAGAATTCAGAATTTTCTTTCTCTGGCTGCCACTCAAGATTGGAGAACCCGGATAGTCTGTTATTTAACCCTTAGATGGTGGATGAAGAAGAAATGAATTCATTCCTTTCCCAACAGCATCTGTGTAAAAGAAATACTACAGTTTAGGCTGGGACTTGAACTGAACTCACTGATTCCACATTTTGTGCTAGTAACCATTATACCACACAAATTATTACTGCAAAGAGTTATTTGTCATTTTTGCCTTCACTTGAGAACCTATACTTTTTACTCTATATACTTGTGTATAAGCTGACTTTATCTATAGTACAACCACTGAAATTTTTGGCATGAATTTTAAGTTCTCCTTCAAAAAATTACCTGTATATTGTGTGACCCTATGTTTTGCCTGAAAAATGAACATGAAGCTCGCACTTTACACAAGTATATACAGTATTCCAAAATGAGCAGAGGAAATAATCACACTAAAATAAAGTTAAATTGTTTTGGAAATTATAAAGTACCTCCAGGTAATGTGTTAAATTATTTTAAATAACTGATTTTAAATTATTTAAAAATGATTCTACATATATAATTTAAATAAAACTGAAGCAATTTTTGCTTAATTTAATAGAACAAGTTCCCAATATGAATATCTCCTATAACACACGAGCTTCTATTTCTGTTGAAATGCCTTCATTTACTTACAGAATTGTTTTGTGATGGAAAATTTCTCAGAC
Source organism: Acanthosepion lycidas (assembly GCA_963932145.1). NCBI lineage: Eukaryota > Metazoa > Mollusca > Cephalopoda > Sepiida > Sepiidae > Acanthosepion > Acanthosepion lycidas. Next base: position 63,031,228 of record OZ010610.1, on the reverse strand, counting down.
ATTAATCTAATGATTATCTTATTAATAAGGATCATAAAAGAATAAAAAGGAAAAAATGACTCAATTTGGTATGAGTGCAATTTTCCAGAAAGAGTATAAAGAGAAGTAATATTTGAACTTCTTTGCAAATCTGTATGTATGGTTTTTATGTACAAGTCTTAAGAATATATGAGTGAAAATTGAAACTCAATATCATTATTTCTGATAAAATAATTTAATATTGAATTTCAAGTAAAGACCACACGTGCACATATGTGAATATACACATAAATATATAATTTAAAATGTGTGCTATTTATTGGGGATGTTTGCTCAATATTGGTGATAGTGTTTGTAAATATAAAAAATGTTTGTCAATAAAAACAGTGTGGATACACACTTTGTCTGCTGATCACTCAATATCGGAAACATCATAAAATGTTGATTTTTATATACACTTTCAAGTGGATCCTAGTAATATAGAATATTAAAACTGATACACAAAAAGAGTTCAATATATTTAGTATTACAGAGCAAAAATTAATACACAATAAAATCTAAAATCACCTCATATGGGGAATAGGCTTATTTTGATTGATGAAAATATTTGTCAGTCTTATCAAACCTGGCATAGACTGAGTTTGTGTTGGAAATAGAAATAGAAAGCTACAAAAAAAACAAAAAAAATATTCAGAATTTATCCATTTCAATGTTTCAGTTAGACAAAAGGTACAAGACAATGGTCAGTGGAGAGTGGATTATATTGGAAGAGTTTTTATAAAATTAAACCCGTATATTAACCTTATGACTTTAAATTGGGGTTATATGGAGAATGAAATGTTAATTTAAAGAGAGGCATAAAAAGAGGTTTAAAAAATCTGAAAATATTTTTGTATTTTTAAGTATATCTTAAAAATACAAAATCATACTTAAAAGTATAGTCATATTCCAAAAACAAATTATATTTAAAAATACGATATATTTAAATGATTTATATTTAAAAATAAATCATATTTAAATAATTTATATTTAAAAATAAATAAAATTATATTTAAAAATAAGTTATATTTAATATAAAATAAATGGGTTATATTTAAAAATAAAAATATACTTAAAAATAAAAATATAAATATAATAAGATAACATAAACTATATATTTAAAAATAAAAATATAATGAAATAAATTAAAATAAAAAAGTTATATTTAAAAAAAAAACTAAAATATATAGATAAAGATATGTAAGTAATAAAAGAAAAGAGAGTTCTTAGAATAGGCGACAATTTAAAAATTATAATTAATATAGTGCAAAGATAGGGATATAGAAATTGGAATTAGTTATACATTTGACATTTGAAGAGTTAGAGAAATATAGTAACTAATTAAGTAAAACCTATATTATGGAAATTTGAATTTGTTTTTATGCCAACATTTTAATACTAATTCATTCTTTTGATTCAATAGTTGGCTTTCTTATTGTATTTTATTATTCTAATTTTTCTTCTAAACATAAGTCACATTGTTATAGACAAACGTATGGTTGCAAGAAAGAAATACGACAACAGCAGAAATAGGTTTACGTGGTTTATTTCAACAGGAACATGAGGGTTTGGGACAGCTACCTTGTGGTATAGTTCATAAGCCGGCTTCGGATCTAGGTCGATCTCTCATAGTAGTTCACATGTGTTGACGCTGGCACTCCCTTGCTGACAGCTACTGACCGCTCGGCCTGACCGTGATAGGTCTGTTCCCTGGCCACCTGTGACTGACTGTTGAACTTCCATGTGACCCCTTTTATAGCATTTTTTATGGCTTAACAGACTCGAAAAACAAAGTGAGTATAATTAGGAGGGAAGCATTTTTATTGGACGAAAAATAGAGCACTTTAAATATTATTTTATTTTTCAACCGGAACTTGTGTGTCAGGAACATTTGTAAACAAAGATAATGGTCATTTTGTGACGGGGGCTTTGTCCCGTTCACATCCGGTTCTCGCTCTTGAGTATTTGCCTGAAATCAGCCGAGATATGTCTTATTTTATTTTATAACAGCACCTATCTCCAAGTCTATTAGGAGTATGTGTGGAACCTATAATCTTCCAAACTATGTGGGTTCAAACCTTTCTCCTTCAATTCCCAAAATTTCTTTGAAAGAGCAGTCTGGTATTTTAATTTAGGGTTAGAAAATGAGCACCTCTGGGTATAAAATCTATGTTTCCATTTCTCCATGGAAATTCCAGAGTAAACATTATAATTTTACATTTATTTTTTTTAAGCGTTTCACCCCAAGCAAGGCGAGAAGCCACTAGGATGCAAGAGGTTACAGAAAATTTGGAGCAAGATCAGATATGAGTGATAGAAGAAAGGATGAGGAGAAGGATAGAGGATAGATCAAGACAACTGGAGATATCGATTGACATTACATTTGAATAGTCGGAGATTATTGCTCACAGGGAAACAGTAATTGGGAAGGGAGTTCCACAAGCGAGAGGTGCGAGACATGAAGTTATTGGAGTAGAAGAGATGGCTATATTTAAGAGTTTCAATAGTGAAAGGGTGAGAGCGGGATGCCAGCCTCGTAGGGCGCTTGAACTCATGAAGTCTGGGAACCAGCGAATGCAGCTCCTTGGAGCAATTGCCATGAAAGTATTTGTAAAACAGACAGAGAGAGGCGATGACGCGTCTGTGAGAAAGTGACTGTAGACGAGATGCCAGAGCAGGACCAATTATATTGCATATCTGCCTCTGGAGCCTATCAAGAACCCCGAGGCAAACAGAAGGGGCTCCAGACCATATATGGCAGCAATACTCCATGCAAGGGCAAATTGTTGATTTGTAGATCTGGAGGATTGATTCCGAGGAGAAAAATTTCCTGGCACGGCACAGGGAGCCAACTTTCCTTGCGATGGATGAAGCAATTGACTCAATGTATTTTTTCCATCTCGGGTCAGCAGTCAACATGAGACCGTTCAGCCAGAGAGAGGTGCTCTCGAGAAGTTGAGACATATATATATTCTTTGGGGGAAATGGTTGCTTGATATATAACCTTGGTCGATCTGCATTTGCCCTCTACTGGACAATTTTCTTTAGTTCTATAATTACAGGAGGGTTCAATACCGGATTTGTTGTTTATCTCATAGAAATTTCTTAAATTATGGTTATTATGTGAGTTGATAATTTTATACATGTTACTGATACAGGTGTAGCTAATTTTGATTGTTTTCCTATTGAAGATCTTTGAGTGTTGTTGTTTTTTTAAAGTGTTTATTTATTAACTTTAGAAAATACTGCCTGGTATTAGTATTTGATAGTTTACAGAAGGTGGAATGGTTGAACCATATAATTTTTCTTTTTCTGTGTCTACATTTCACTTTAGATATTTCAGTGTTACTTATGGGGGTTAGATAAGATAATTTATTTTTAAAACCTCTTATATATAATGTTTGTGGCAACCTTTGCATGTAATTATGCATATTAAATTCCCTAAGTTGCATGAGAAATCATTTTTAATTTTGAATTAGCCATTCCTCTATATGTTGGCTAATTCAAAATTAAAAATGATTTCTTGTGCAACTCAGAGAGTTTAATATACATAATTACATGCAAAGGTTGTCACAAACATTATATTGGCCAAACCAGCCAGTAACTTTGACAAAAGATGACAGTTCATTGCCAACAAATTAGAGACCCCCCACCAGAAAAATACACCTTAACCAACATATATAGGAATGCAGAGGACAAAATCTACCAAATTTTAGTGTCTTCCCATTCTACCAATGGACAAAGGCAGATTAATAAGGAAAAAGTTTTCATCAACAAGTTCAAACCCATACTTAATTCATTGCATAAATAGATTCTACCCAATTGCCCTTAACACAAATGACATATATAACCAGTTACAACCCTTGATTTTCATTTTTTTTTTATAGGTATGAAACATAAGCATCAGCACGTAGAGAGAGAAACAGTTAAAAATTTTTTGAAAAGCTAAGCGAAACCGGTTAAAGCAAAAAATTTAAAAAAAAAGGAAAACAAAAAATTATTTTTCTAAGAAAAAAACACTGAAAATCCAATTGTAAGTAACAAAGTTTTAATTCTTCTCAGTAAAAATTCATATATTATAAATAAATAACACTATATTAAATTAGGTGCCTTTTTTTCCAATCCTCATTTTATATATATGCTAAATCATAACACCAAAATCAAATCTTGAATTGAAAAAAGCAATATGCACTCTAAAAAATGCACTTTAAGACAATAAAAGTGATTACTTGCTGAGAATATATGCTTATGAAAAGTGAAAAGAAAGCAAATCTTAAGTAAAACAAAGCAAATGTCAGATATTGTCAATGAATTAACATAAAAGCAGTGAGGTGTTAGTTTTTGATTGGTTGTAGCATTTCTAGAAGAACACTGTCTGCTTTTGTCATATGTGTTGTCAGCTTTCTTAAAGTTATTGTTTCTAGTGTCCAAAATAAATTCTGTGTCTGGTCAGTTTTTGTACAGATTGTTACCATGGATTCATTGATTGTTAAAACTAGCATTTTTATGTTATTTACACTTTTTATGCTGAGAAAATTAATATAAAAAATAAACACTATGTATCCAAAGTTTTCATTGTAAAATATTGTAAACAACATTGAATTTGGATAAATAATATCAGATGGTGGCTTTCAAACAAAACTATTAATGGCAAAATTATCACATGATTTAACCTACTTCCTTACCTTAACAATAGCCATAATCAAATAAATACAATGTACAAAATTATTTTTTTTTAAACGTTTAATTTTTTTAATACTTTTATAAATTTGTCTTTTAATTTATTTTTATGTTTTTATAGTTATTTTAACAATTCAAACTTTTTAAGAAAACTTAACTACAATATGATATAAATTAGAGACTGACCCAGGGTTACACCAAGAAAAATAATATAACAAAAATAAATTTTCTCTTTCATAGTTTGCCAGAGCAATGGGTTATTAGGACTCACTGAAAATAATAAAACTCTTTCAGGGTTAGCACATCTTGACTCTATTTGTGAAGAGTTCCCTATAGATATGCCATCCATTCACAATAGGATTTGTAGTGCATGAGCACTTTATCAATATAATAAACCAACTAGGTACACTGAGCACATTCTCCCAGAATATTCAAAAGATCTATGTAACAGCAGTTACCTGTCACAACTGATGAGTTAAAGAGAAATATTTTTTCCTCTTAAGTATGAGTAATGTTCTCTTGATATATATTAGATGTAATACTATAAAATGATATAAAATAGCCCCATTAACATTACCAGTAATCTTTTAACAATTTAAAAATATTTTATCCTACAGAAGTGAGTTTACTAAGAAATTCTAAACATGCAGGCATTATTCATTATTCTTTTGGAAATAGTTATTGACAAAGGAAATGATATTGACAGACTGAATTTAAATTCACTTCATACTAACACCCTTTTGAAAAGACATGAATCAGCAATAAGTAAAATAGTGGATTGGTAGTTGACCAGTCTAGGAGAAGAAGCAATCTGAATTCAAAATTGTAGAATAAGCAAAAGGAAATCACTCCACTACATTTTATAAGAACAGTTATGACATTACACAATCTAGAGATATTAAAGAAACGCAAGTTATGAAGAGACATTATTGATAAGACAGTGACTAGCATACTTTATACATACATATATATATATATATATATATATATATATATATATATATGCAGTCTATATAGAAGATGCCTAGAATGATTCTGTGGCACCTCATTTTTAATGTTTGGATTGTTCACTGTAATTCTACTGTTAATACTCAAGATTCAAATCTTGAAAAAAAAAAATATATATATATATATATATATATATATATATATAATATTAGTGGTAAATATACACATACATATGCAAAATATATAAATATATATACATACATACACATACATATAAAAAAAAATAATTCCAAGAGGATAGAATCCAGATAGAACTCAATGTCCAGGACAGTTTTTTGAATTTGTAGGTCTGATGAATTGGATCATATTTATAATTCCAGTGAATAAATTATGATCATGGAATATTAGTGTTTCAGCCTTTTTATTATTATTATTATTATTATATATATATATATATATATATATATTTAAACCTTTAAAAAACTTCTTCTTTTCATATGATGAGAATAAATTTTCTTTTGGAATTAGGCCTGTCATATGTTTTTGTCAAATCATTCTAAGGAGTGCAACCTGTCAAAAAAAGGTTCTCTTGTCTCATTGAAAATCTATAACAGCTGGTCTCACACAACAAGAGATAAAGAGAAAAGATTCTGATATTGAAGCTCATTCTCCTTAAATAGGCACTAAAAGAGAAGAGCTAAATTTAACCAAAACAAACTGCTTCCCTATTTGGGCATAAATTTGAAAAATAGGAGTTGACTAATTTATTGTTTTTTTTCCCTTCTTCTTTGAAAATTTATGACACCAAAACTTTTTATTTTCATAACAAATTTAGTTTGCAGACTCATTTTTAAATCAATTTCTTTGTAGACAAATTTACTATGAAAATATATGTAAATAAACTATAATTTTAATAGTTTTGTATAATCTTAGTTAATATCCTGTAAGTATTATGCTTAGTGGTATGAATTGCACTCATCTCTACCTTATCTAAAACTTTTTTCTCTGGCCAAGCTTTTATTGTTCTGATCACTTTTCATGCTGGCCTATAATGCAACTTTCAAAAGTAACAACATTTTTACTTCTATAAAATACTTTGAATGCTTTGAAGACTTAAGAAGATTTCTTAATTATTGCTACGTCTTAAAATTTTAAGTTCAGTTGTAATTGCTTTGCTGGTTCATCTTCTCTTTTATTTTCATCATTTTGGCAAACTGAATAGCTAAATAATAATATGTAACTCTTCCCTTCACCTAAATAATGGCAGCTACATGTGTGGAGTGAAGACAGAAATAAACAGCAAGACAATGAAACAACAAATGACAAAAAATGGTTTCTGAGTTGGAGGATTTGCATACCTTCTGGTTAGTAAATTAATCCTTTGAAAATAAATACTTAACATTTTTTGACTAATGGATCGCATTACTTCCAACAATAAAAAACATGCTTTGTGATCACTTTGAAAAGTATATAAGCCAAGTCTCTAGACCAAACAAGCAGTAAGGAGAAGGAATGACAACATATGCCAACATATGGTGCACACGGCTTAAATGAGATTCCCTTACCCATTCATCTGTTTTCCTCACCAAACTATGTGACACTTAAACATTTCCAATAAATATCACCTGAAGAAGGCTGGAGCATACAATGGCCAAAAGGTTGTGAATGTAACACTAAAGATGAAGACAACAGTCCAAACAATGTAAATAGTATAAATAGTTAGAATACCTCATCCCAGAAATATAGACAGATGTTGAGTTTTGTTTGTTGGGTGCAGCTTCAGGGAATTTATTCTACAAAATGTCCATAATGGTACCAATGTTGGTCAACAGCCTTGAAATCCTATAGAATACCATACATTCTGTATAACACATTGACTAAGTATCATCATCATCATTATCATCAGTCCCATGACCGTGTATGGTCATAAGGTAACTGTGCACCTTAGCCCCTCACCAATTCCTTCTATATGTCTCAGTTTTGGGGGCAATGTAAATGATCTTCCAGTTCACTCAGTGATGCTGTCAAGCCATTTTTTTCCTCTTCCTCCCTCTTGATCTCCTGTGCAAAGTGATAACTTATAAAGATGGTAGTGAAAAAATTGTTGCTTCCTTATAGCATAGCCATACCATTTCAACTTGCTCTTCTTTACAATGGTTGCAAGGTTTTCTACTTAGCCTGTTTCTTGCTTGATGGTATCTCACACTGTGTCATTTGTGATGTGGTCTATATTACGAGATACCTAGGATGGTTATGTACCATTTCAGTTCTTTGGATTCTTTGCTGTAGTTCTGCTGTTAATGCTATGTAATAATTGACCATGGTTAAGTGGAATTGACAAAATTCTGAACAAGCAAAATTGACAAAGGTCTCAATAAACAATAAGAAGAAGAAGTAAAAGAACAGGGTGAAATAAAACTAAGCAAATTATATATATATATATATATATATATATATATATATATATATATATATATATACAAATTGTAATTGGTAGGGATTGTTCCAAAGAGGTTTTTTAGTCCATATGAGAGATCAATGTATGATACAGAGCAAATTATAATAATAATTAGGAAAAAACCTTAAAAATCCATTGTCAGTAATAAATTTATTTTGATAAATATTTTGAGTATATTCATCTCATCAGACTGACTACATTTTGTGAAATGGAATCAATATATCCCAGACAGACAGATATACAAATATAAAAAAATAAATAATAGGAAATAGAAAAATAAAAAAATACAAGATGAAACAAACCTAGAAAAGTTTTCTTTTCGATTTACATTATGAAAAGATAAGAAAGAGTTAATATAATGGGGAAGGCAAGGTAAAGAGATAGGAAGGTTAAATTTAAAACACGTTTACAACAATGTGCCAAATAAAATTTACAGACGAAGCAGTTAAGATGGTGTCTGTTTAAATAGCATCATCATCATATAATATTATCATCATGTCATAACACTAATGAGAATAATAAAAAAATATATACATACTTATAAGAAAAATATGTATTATGATAAAACATAAATATATATACACATATATATCTATATATATATACACATATATATCTATATATAACAAAAAATATCATAATAACTAATAATAAAAAATGATCATGATAATAATAATAAAACAAAATAATAATTATATATATATATATATATATATATATATATATATATATATATATAAAGATTTGTACCCACAGAACCTCAGAATAGATTTAAATAACAGGGACGCCATTTTATTAATCAAACCTTCTTTTTTTTTTATAGACAAATAGCACCTGAGATATCTTTCAGCCAACACTTATTCATAGGTAACGCGTTGGCACATTATTTATTAGTATAAAGAGGACACAAATATTGAAATATTTACTAAAATGGAAGAAAAGTCCAAGCTCATTTAAAATTAAATTTATTGAAAATATAATTAAAATGTAAGTGGGGGGGTGTAAATCTTAGCTCGAAAAGAGTTAATAGAAGGGAAAAAAGAGTTTTAATGATCTTGTGAAATGGTCTTTCCTCCTGCATAAATTTGGACGATGTAATTTTAAATATACAGCTTCCAAAATACGTAAATGAAACTCGGTCTGGACGCTGTGCAGGACAGAGAACCAAGTGTCCTGATAAGCAGAGGCACAATCCTGGTTGACCATCAGAAGTTGGCCAATAGCTCACTCCTCGACCAACTGAGAAACTCTATTCCTGTGTTCGTGATTACATAGATGTGAGGGAACATGCTGGGAAACACACATTTCACTTCCCCCCCAGGTTGCACATTGTACAAATGACCCTCTTTATTTACTCCAAGAGCAAAAATATACTGTGGCAGGATGCAGCTGCTGAAGCTGGAATTGCAAAGGATAAGATCAACATTGTATTAGCCAGGAAGTGCAGGAAAGAATGTTACTTGATTAATATCAGTATCAATGTTATGGCTGTTGATGTGAATGAAACCTATTTTAAAGGAGGAAGTCTAACAGAGAAAAGGTGCAACAAGGACATTAGGTATTTGGGAGGAGGGGTTGAAAGACAGGTGCTGGCAGGTGTTTTTTTCAGCCAATTGCACATAATACATCATCAACACTACTTCCTGCAATTGAAGAACAAATTTTACCAGGAATATATAATTTCATATGGTTGTTTGCCATATAGTGATATCCCTCAAATACCCAGTAAAAATTACAGACATTCTGTAAGGATGCACATGGAAAACTTTGTCCACCCCCTTGATTATTATGTGTGGGGCACAGTTGAGCAAGAGACCAATAAAACTCCTTGTAACACCAAAGATGAACTGAAGGCAAGGATTATGGCAGCATCCAGCAACTTAAACAAGGAGACTGTCCAGAAGAATTTCAGGAGATTCCACAGTCATCTGGAGGGCATGGTTGAAGCCAATTGGAATTTTATTGATTAAATTTACTCTTTAGTATTTCAAGATATTTTTGTATAGTTTTGGTAAATATATTTGTTAAAATGAAATGTCAGTGTTATTTTAATTTTTGCTTAATTTAGATGACAATTTATCCATCGCACCCTCTGTGTGTGTGTGTGTGTGTGTGTGTGTGTGTGTGTACCATAAAGTTTGGGTATTTTAGGGTGATCAAAATACCCATTGGTCTGCTGAAAAACACACAAAGCTTGTATTCGTGTGTAACCTAATATATATATATATATATATATATATATATATATATATATATATATATATATACTGACTCAGTCTTTGTGAGTGAAACTGGATAAATAAAACTGTTCAGAAACAATTGATGGTTATGTGAGCCTGAAATGACAAGTAATTTTGATTGAGGCTTTGAGCCTCCTGGCTTATTCAGCTGCTGATCATGTTAGATTATGTGCTCTCTCCCAAAAATAGTAACAAAGTTCACTCACCATAGTTGCAATATAAATCATATATTGGCTTGGTTGAAAAAACATAAATGTGCCTGAGCAAGTGTCTGCAACAGGATTTAGCTATCCTCTCTAGCAGCCAATCATTATATATATATATATATATATATATATATATATATATATATATATATATATATATATATATATATATATATTCAATGGAGAAAGTTTAATTCGTTTTTCCCAGTTAGTTGGCTATTCTAACGATTGTGGAGTTAAAAAATTGTTTGCAGACAAAATTAACTTATCTAATTCGTAAACGGTTTGGATGCAGTGACGAACCTACTATAGAAGGAGTTATTTTTAATTATTCTTCCTATGAGCCTTCTAATTTGGAGACTTGTATCTTGGCTCACGGTTTGGATTTTTGTGTTCCATTTTTAATGCCTGACCGTGAGAAAATTTTCTCGGAGTTTGAGGTTTTATATGCACAAGTTTGTAGACTTGTCCCTCACTCTGCTGAGTCCCTGAGTGATTTTAAGGCTAAACTTAATAGTTATGCCCATTCCTATGCTGGTTCTTTGGTCTCTTCATTAGAGTCCAAATGGGGAGAACAACACCGCCAGGTAATCAAAAATTTAAAAAATAATTATAACCTGGTTATAACTAAACCTGATAAGGGTGTTGGTGTTGTTTTACTGGACTACTCTGAGTATGTTTCTACGATGGACAATATACTCAGTGACACATTAAAGTTTATAAAATTAGGTCCAGTCAAGACCCATGATCATACTGCCATGATTGAAACTAAATTTCAAAGGCAATTATTAAAGTGGGTCAAGAGTGGTTTACTCTCCTCTGAGATTTCAGAGTTAATTAGACCCACTGGGTCCATTCGTCCCCGTCTGTATGGGTTACCAAAAATCCATAAGGACGGAGTTCCCTTACGACCCATTCTGTCTATGATTGGGTCTTCCCAGCATAAAGTCGCTAGTTGGCTCTCAAATGTGCTACAACCAGTTTTGTCGCTCTTTAGTACATATTGTATTAAAGATTCCTTCTCCTTTGTGGAAAATATACGTAATTCTTCTACTAATGGTGGGTTCATGTGTTCGTTTGATATCTGCTCCCTGTTTACATGTGTTCCCCTGTCTGAGACTATTGAGATATGTTGCGATATTTTGTATCGTACCTCGTTGTCTCCTCCTGATTTTCCTGAGGGTATATTTGTTGAGCTTATGATGTTTGCCACTGCATCTGTCGAATTTAGCTTTAATAATATTATGTATCGACAGATCGACGGGGTAGCTATGGGTTCTCCTTTGGGTCCAGCGTTGGCGAATATCTTTGTTGGTTTTCATGAGGCTTCCTTATTTACTCCTGTTTTTCGTCCTCTTATGTATCATCATTATGTGGATGATACCTTTTGCCTCTTTAATAATGAGGTGGAAGCTGACAAATTTCTCACTAAATTAAACTCTGTCTATCCTGCCCTTAAGTTCACCGTAGAGAAGGAGTCTAATTCTTGTCTTTCCTTTTTGGATGTTTTTGTCCATAAGATTGATGACAAGTTTGAGACTTCTGTATTTAGGAAGGCCACTTTCTCGGGACTTTACATGCGTTGGGACTCCTTTTGTCCCAGACAGCGTAAGATTAATTTAATCAAGTCCTTAATTTACCGGGCACTTAGGTTATGCTCAGAGGGTTTTCTCTGCGGTGAAATTGATTTTGTTAGAATGACATTATCAAAAAACGGATATCCGTTGGATGTTTTGGAATCTGTTATTCAAGATGTCATCAGCAAATTCCATAGGGAGAAGCCGCAATTAGCTGATAAATGTCCTGTTTATTTGCATCTTCCCTATATTGGTACAGAGGGTGAGATTTTATCGAAACACATTTTACGTTTAATTAATAGCTGTTATTTTTCAGCAAAAGTTAGGGTAATATTCGATACCCGTTCTGCTTTCTCTTCCATTCATAAGGATGTCCTACCTCCCCATCATGTTAATTCAGTGATTTAGCAATACAAGTGTAGTTGTGGACATGACTACATAGGTAGGACGTCCCAGCATTTGGATTTAAGAATTAAACAGCATTTACCCTCCAGGATATTGAATCCGTCCTCTAGAAATAGCCAATTAACTAACAGTTCTGGTTCTGCTATTGCTGAACATTTGATAAATAGAAGGGAATGTGTGGAAAATTTTAGTGGTGACCGATTTATTATTTTATCGAGGTCCCACTCCACTTTTCACCTTAACGTCCTGGAGTCCATGTATATCAGATCCCGTGAGCCTTCCCTTTGTAAACAGAGGGAATGCTTGCTGGGTCTGAATATTATTGGACTCTAGTCTCCTTGTAATTCATAATTATTTTTTTTTTACCCCCCATTTAATTCATTCGATAATTGAATGATTTACACGCTTTTAAATTCCCAGAATAAATACTTGATAACTCCAGGGACGAAACCGGTCGTTCTGTTTTGGCTTTTTTAAAAAATGCCTTCTTTTTATCTGTTCCTTTCTAATATATATATATATATATATATATATATATATATATATATATATTTAGATAGATAGATAGATAATGAAAGGAATACAAAGATTTTGAAAAAGTTTTATTCCTGTGTTTTTGCACTTATCAACCTTTTTAAACAAGCAAATAAATTTAGTTTGACACATGTTTACTTCCTGAAAAAAAAAGAATTTTTTTTCGTTACTACAGACAGTAGGATTCTTTACCAGGAAATAACATATAAATGACAACAGACGATGTCAAAGCGGTATTCATATATAATATATCAAAAATAGTATAAACAAAAAAAAAGCCCATAAAAGGCTGGATCATGCAAATATGTTGAGTTATTCTCAATATAACTAAATGATTCTTATCAAGCCTCTTCTAAGATATTTAGATCAATTGGTAGATGATGGCTTTGAACAAATGTTTATGAAAAATATATCTGTCTAAATTTCTAGGATGAGGAGTTATTATTATTTACACTATTTATATTTAGACTATTGTCCTTATCTTTGTTGTTATCAAACCAAATAACCTGCATGGAATTCCAAACTGAACCCTTTATTTAATCTACAGTTCTCATATCTAGGGATATCTGGTCTAGTTCTTTTTTTTGTATTGCTCAGTTATTACTTACCCCATTTCCACTGAGTTCAAGTACACATGGCCTGGCTCAGGGATTGATCTCACAAATACTATGTCAATTAATTCCCAAACCAACACTTTAATTCACTATTTTTTATTGTGCCATAGGACAATTCTCTGTGGAACCATAAATCTAACCTACCTGCCTGCCGATGAGTGCTGCTGCTTGTCATATTTGACTGCACCCACTAAAGATTTTCTGTTTTGTTACAGCTGCTGCTGCCACTGTTGAAGACTTGCTGTCATTTTCTTTCTTTCTTTATTAGCAACTCCTGTATCGTATTTATTTCTATGCTAGGTCTATTAAGGAGTTCCTCATAGCCAAGCATATGCACTGATTCATTTATATGTGTAACTTGCCAGTGTTCTTTGTGCAGTATTTTTACTTTATTCCACAGGTGCTGATGCTATATCCTTTCACTCCATACATGATCAGCCATGCCCAATTTCATTATCATACACCTTACAATGGCTTTTCAATGTTTCTCCAGCCTTATTTTTAGGGATACTGAGAATTCTATGGATAGATTTCATAAGCAACAAAGTTTTGCAATTATACTCAGAATCAGAAAGAGATAGCTAAAAATTCTGTGACATATAATGAGCAAGTAAGATTTAGAAAATTTGACACTCACAGGGCACATATCGAAGGCAAGTGATTGTAGTGGGCCACCTCCCTGATGTGCTTGTGTGCATGGATGACAGAATGGAAGATGTGAGATTTGTCAAAGGGACAAATGTTGGTAAGAGTTAAAACGGACAGGAAGTTGTGGAGAGTCATGATCACCCAAGTCCTGAAAGTAAAAGAAGAACATTCTCTTCCTTATTCTATATTTGGGATATCTGTTCACTTGAATAAGCTTATCTAACTGTAGCTAACAAAAACCATTTTTAGTTTTTTTTACAATAATGGTTGCTTCTATTGATAGTTGTTAGAGTGAAAATAAAATTTCTGGCTTTGGACAGAAATACCTCATCTTTTGTAACAAGATCCTCTCAAGCAATTCCACATTTTGAATTTGCAAACATATTTTTTATTGGTTATTTTTATCTGTTTTCATATTTCAGATATTTTAAACAAATGTCTTTTAGTATTGAGAATTTTAGAAAATTAGCTTTAGCAAAAAACAGCATAAAAATAAAATAAAACAGCATTCCTGAGATGAGGTATTATGTACACTATTTACATTATTTGGACTATTGTCCTCATCTTTGTTACCATATTTATTATAACGTTCACCTTCTTCAGGTGGTTGGAATGCTGAACTGAACCCTTTATTTCGCTCACTGGGGTAGACTGTTCTAGTTCCACGTGTCATGTTTAATGGATGTCAGTTATCAGTTATCTCCTGTTAATTTCCCTCTGAAAGTTCTCTACTGTCTTAACCGGGTATTGAACTCACACTCTTTGGGTCCTGTCACTGGATCTAACTAATGCCTTTATCCACTGTGCCATGTGTGTATGAATTTCTGTGTATGACATCTGTGTATGAATTTCTGGGTATTATAAACCTAATGTCTTCAGCACAATTTTTTTTACCAGTGCTCATATTGCAATTTTTGCTGTTATCATTGTATATTTTTTTACCAGAGCTCATATTGAAATTTTTGTTATTATTATCACTTTTCTCTGGCACTCCTTATTACAGGTTCCCATATTGTATTCATTTCTATGCTTGGTCGGCTCAGGAGAGTTTTGTGGCCTAGCATATGTGCTGATTCCTTTAAGTTTACAAATTTTCCAATGGTGTTCTACTGTTCTTTGTCTATGATCTCAACCTGATCCTACAGAGGTTGTGTGGTTTGTATTGACTTTTTGTACACAAACAACACACTTTGAAATGGGATCACACATGTATCGACATTCCAACCACCTGAAAAAGGACGGAGCATACAACGGGCAAAACATTGTAATAAATATGGCGACAAAAATGAGGACAATAGTCCAAATAATGTAAATAGTGGGTATAATCAGAATAAAAAAAAATCTTTAGAAAGTATTCATAAGTGGCTGAAAATATCATATGAGCAACCACTTTTCTTTTCAGTTGACAATTTTTGATCTTGACAGGTGTAATATGATTTCCTGCTTTCATGGGAATAATTTATTATGTTTTTTAATTAATATTTGTTTTTATTGCCTTAATTCAGTTGCATTTTTAAAAGAATTCTTAGAAATATGATGGCAGATGAAAATAAACTCTTTCTAGTTTCTAATTAACCAAATTAATTAATATTTTTATGAACAGCCATGAAAAGTTTAAGAAAACACTCTTTGTTAACAGGCAACGTATAAAAATTATTTCAAAATGTGAACAAATATAATACTGACTAAACATTTTTCTGCTTTCCACAATGTTCAAATTTAACTTCATAGAAAAAAATAAAATAATTTTTGCTTAAAAGGTTCTTGTTTTTTATGTAACTTTAAAAAAATATATATAGCCAGAAAACTAATAAACTGCATTGTATGCAAGTATAAAAAATAGTTAACTAAAATAAATAAATTACAAATAATAAATTATTTTGTTACATTGATTGACATATTCATTCTTAACATTAATGATCATGAATGTCGTTTCGTTTTTTATAGAAGACCTGATTGCAGAAACAAAAAAAAACAAATATTGATACACACTACTTTTTTGTTAAAAAACATAATGTGTTTAAAAAGCGAGCTTTTGGTGTGTATCTTTTTTGGTGGTTTATAAACATTTAAATTTTAAATCTTTATAAACCACCAATCATTGAACTAGTGATCTATTTTATAATTTTTAACCTTCAGACACATATGTGTGTGCGCGTGCGGGGTGGGGTAGAAGAAAAGTACAAATAAAAAAAAAAAAAAAAGCACCTTTTTATGCATGTATCGGAGAGGAAGATTCTCTCTCTGACCTAACACGCCACACACATGTAAAATGGACAGAAGCATACTTAGGCGAACAAACACACGGACACACACCACTACTCTAGGGTCTAACTTTGGGAGTTAACTGTAACACTAACAGTGGTTTAATGACAATAGGGGGCAAATTTTTGTGTCTCTTGCTATTGTTTAAATAACTTCCCTTTCCCGAATGTTTCGAAAAGCTATACTGTCTTTCTTTTCCGTCCTGGAGAGAAAAAAAAACTGAAGACGAGTTACGCACATCAGGGGTCAAAAGAAATAGAACATCCAAGTAAGCAAGTAAGTCACAAAATAAAATAAAATTAGAAATAAGAAAAATAGCTGCATAAAAAAGGTAAGGGATGACAGAAGAGATTTTTTTTGTTTGTATGTATGAATTTTTATTCCAGGGACAAGAGATCAAGAGAAGTCCGCAAAAACTAAAAAAAGGGATTAAAAAATTGTGAAAAAAACAAAACAAAAAAAAAACATGACAAAACAAAAACATGAAAATTAAAAACAAATGCTAAAATAATTTTATTTTTATGAAAGCTTTTTTTGTGCGTGTGTGAGAGAAAAGGAAAATTTAAAAATTGTTTTTTTTTTTATTTCATTATCTACGTAGAAAAATTAAAAATGGCTTAAAAATTAAAAGTAAAAAAACTAAAAGCAATCTATAAAAAACAGTAAGTTTTACTTTTTAAACTGAAGTGAAAGTTTGCATTGTAGTGGTGTTAAAGAGAGAGAAAGAAACTGGCTATTTAAATCACGGAAGAATTATCAATTAAAAATTAATTAAGAAATTTAAAAATTTAGCTCTCTCCCTCTTTCTATGACACGCTTGAGAATTAAACTAAAAAAACGAGCAACTATTAAATGAGATTGTGGAGAGAAGAAGAAATTAAATGTGCGGAAGAAAAGTGAAAGAAAGGGTGAAAACAAACAAGTTTGAGAAAGATGAAGTTGCCGAATATGGAAAGAGAGAGAGAGAGTTGGGAGTGAATAATTTTAGTTCTTAAAAATTTTAAATTAAAATTTTTAAATGGTGGAGTGGAGATTTTGACAAAGCTAAAAAATTGAATTAAAACAGTAACAGAAAAGAATGTAATAAAAAAGGAATTAGGAGGGTCACAAATCAAAGTTAATTAATGAGAGAACAACGGATTTACTAAAAAACCCTAAAAAAACATTTAATTGAAAGAGAGGGACTGATTAAAGTGTGAATGGAGAAATAACAAAAAGACAATTCTAAAGAAGTGAAAAAGAAAAGGAGCGTAGCCAGATCACGTTGCTGTTGGGTGTGAGAGATGAAAGGGAAAGAAAAAAAAAGTATTATGGGGATATATAGAAAAAGGAAAAAAGAGACGTAAAATAAGAAATAAAAAAGAGGGAATAAGACAGAGTCGGAGGGAATAGTGAGAGATGAGAGCGAGTGGCAACAGTGTTATAGACTGAGTAAATGAGTGGGAGTAAAAGTAACACATAGAGTAAGATTAAGTAGAAAGTAAGGTTTTGAGGGAGTAGGAGGAGCACGCCCACTGACGCCACACAACATACAAGTTTCGCTTGCCAAATACCCGGATCAAAAAAATGGCGTCGCTATTGATCATCTAGCTCCCAGCAACAAAGTGGAATTTATTTCTTGAACGGACCAATATCTTAAGGTAAGTTTTATGAAATTATTACTACGATAATAGTTTTTGGTTTCAATTTTAGACCAGAACCGCTAGCTCTATCCTTTTCTGTCAGAAGGGGAGAGTAAAAGTTAGCTATTTATTTGCAGGTATGTGTCAACTTGGAGAAAAATGTAAACGTGTGTAGTGTTTATTGTTTGTGTGTGTTTTAGATTGTTGAATTGTACTTTTTTCTGTTTTGTAATTTTGGGTAAATATTTTGCTTTTGTTTCCCAACTAAGAGTCTATTTTAAAATGTCCAGAAATCTGGTCTTTGTACCCATTTCCAATAAAACTGAGGTAATTAGTAAATTCACTAACAACATTACTAGTAAAAAGCAGTCCCTCTTTAAGAATAGTAGTACCGGGTTTTCAATAAAATATATCTACGGATGACCATAAGTAAAGGAAAGAGAAAATAGTAAAACTTTTTTAATTGACTTGTTTAAAAAATGGATCAGATTCTTGTGTAAATTGTTTAGATAACATTATTTAAAAAAATATTTTAGTACTTTATATTAAACTTGTCAATATTTTATTGGAATGTTTTAATTGTTTATGGTTAGTTTGGTCATCCATAGAAAATTATCCAGGTCCCCCATCTCGTGTATGTTTGTTGTTAAGGAGTTCCAAGCAGAGACATTTTCATTGTGGATAGTTGGATAGATTGCTTTTTATATAGGTGTAAAAAGCAACTGACAAGCCAATCTAGCTGTTAAGACTCTGTCCATCCCATTAAAAGTAAACTTTTATTTATCTTTCTCTAGTAAAATGTACCTGCCGTCACTTGTCACTCAGTCAATGTTTCAACCACTAGTGTTGACAATATTCATTACTTTTATTTATTTTTTTTAGTCCATGTGTTTTTCTCTTGATTTGTTTGAATTCGAAGTGTTAAAAAGTTTTGTTATATCAGTTCAAAAGCTTTTTATTTTTCATAAATTTTGTGAATATGCACTGACCATTACGGCGATCAGCTAGTAAATTAATTCAATGATTCCTGCAGGTGTCTTCCCGAAAAAATAAACAAGGAGCTTGCGGGTTAAAGGCGTGAGGAGGGGGATAGCAACCACCGCCCTTTTTTTTTCTTTTTTTAATATTTCTTAAATCTGGGGTGATATGGATATTTTTATTCCTGTTTTGTTGAGAAAGTCAAACAGATTTTCTTTCTTTTTTTTTTAAATTGGGTACTAATTAGAAATTATTAAGAAAATATAAAATATCAAGGACAGCTTAAAGAAAAAAAATAAATTGTTTTTTTTTCTTTTTTAACAAAATTATTAAACTAAAACCCTAATTTTTCTCAGATGGGTAAACAAGGGTAATGTTTTCCCTATTGTACAACTAGTTTGTGTTTTCGTAAATTTATTGGCCTAGTTACTTCCAGTTATTCTACCGGAAAATGTTATTCATAAAATTAAAAATTTAAAAACTAAACTTTATCTTTTCTTTGATTTCTCTTTCTTTACGGTTTTTTGTTGCCGACTCAACGGACCATGATAATTTTAAAAACTCTACGAGATCGTCAGTATAACGAAAAAAACAAAAACAATGAAAACTAAAAAGTAACTCGCAATTAAGTTTATGAAAATAGCATTTCTTTAAGTTTTTTTTTTTTTTTTTTTTTTTATGTATTCCTAGATAACCAAAAATGAAGGGAAATTAAACTTTGCTATCTGATCAAAGTTTTTAGTAAAGTTTGTCATTTCTGTGTTCACCCACCCCTAATTTTCCTTCAATTTTGTTTTTTCAAGTGACATTTTTCACCTGTGCTGGTTGTCCTGCTCCACACCTATATCTCTAATCTTCTTGCATTATTTACTTGAATTTTTGTCTAATGAAGTTTAATATAGTTTTTGCTTTTCAAATAAAAATGGTGTTAACAGTTAGACACCTGTTTATTCTGAATGTTTTATTGTCGGGTTTTCTCTTTTCAGTACTTAACGAAAATTAAACAGATTTATATTTATTTAGTCGATTTTTTTCTTTAAAAGAAAACTTCTCTTGACTACTAATCCCTATTTCTATATATGACCCTATTTATAAAATGTTGATTTGACTGTCAGTCACACACAATTTCCTACACCACTTTTGTGGTTGTAGGAAAAACAGCAGCAGTAGCTCAACGTTTTTAGATTTTTTAATTGTATTGACCCTATTTAAAAACACCCACTTCGTCTTTTTTTTTTTTTCTTCTTTTTTTTTTTTTTAATTAGAGAGGAAACCTATCCAGTTTTAATTTGAAAATTCTCTTTGTTTACACACTTTTTTGGTTTTATTTTTTCATCGAGCCCCTAGACTTTAAAAAAATTTGTCGCATTTTTGTCGTCATGCGATGAAACAGGTTGTCTACTACTTTTACACCTGAGACCTGTTGGCTTTACACATGTGAGAACCGCCTCCACTAGTCTTATTGGTTAATTTTTTGTTTAGTGTCTTCTTGGCCTTTAATAGTTAGCTAGTGTTATACTGGTAAATGTTGTGGTCACCTACACAGTACCTGACGGGTAAATTGTACAGGTGAGCTGACGCGACTGTAGGTGAAATCAGGACTTTTGAATCTCTTATTTCGTTCTTCTTACTCCTTTAACTTATTAGAACTGTTAGTGTTACTGTTACTGTTGTGTTATATGACAACAGTTCAACTGTCAAGTTCAACTCCTCCCTCTCTCTTTGGTTTCTTTTTTCTTCTTTTTGTTTATTTTTTAAACGCTTTACTTTTCTATGTGTTGTTACACAAGTTTGATGAGGAATCTCGACATGTGAGGACTTTAGATTAGAAAAGAAGTTCAACGCTCTTATTGTCACATACACAAAAAAATACTTATTTGTAAAAATTGCTCACTTTTTTTTTGTCTTATAATTGTAAAGCCTACATTCCTTATTGTTTAACAAACACTCACTTTTTGTTTGTTTGTTTTTTTTGTTTTGTCTTTTTTTCTATAATCCAAAAATAGAATGCAACTAACTCAATCAAATCAAAAAAAAAATTAGAAAAAAAAACGGTTATATCATTATCTACCTACCCAGAACATATACAAAATACACGACGGACTTCAAACTTTTTTCATTATTTAAAAAAAAAAAGGACTTAGTGATTCTGTTTTACAAAGAGAATAAGAGCAAATTGGAAGTTTTTCATTTTTCAGTTACGTTTTGTTACCTTTCAAAATTGTGACCTTGTATTTTTTAAGTGTCAACAAAGTAGTGACGGCCAGACTGCGCTGAGATACAAGCTTGCTATGGCGGAGGACATCCGAAGTTATATATTTGTTTACAACACACCAATGAAGCGCTTTAGATGTTTCAAATGTGAGAATAAAAATAAATCTGTATAAATAAATAAATTCTGACATTAACGTTCAGGAATTTTTTTTCTGATAGATCTAAAATTTAGATCTAAATGATAAAAAATAGAAAATTTCAAAGTCTCTTTTTTAACCGGTCAGTACTCGAGACAGGGCGATGTGGTGTTTCTAGGCAAACTGCTTTGAACGTGCCTTTTTTTTCTTTTTGTTTAAGAGTATATTTGTCACATGGGCAGATTTTAAGGTCACCCAGACATTCTACATCTCTTTGAAGTATATAAGACAGTCAGTTGCTCACAGCAATGAATATGAAGACACCAACCAGTTCTAATTATTGCTGACATTTTTTTAATTTTATTGCATATCCAAGAAAGGTGGTTTGGAAATGTGGTTGAGAAGACAAAAATGTTAGGTTGGTGCAAAAATAATGTCGTTTTATCACATAGTAACATATGTGAGAAAACGACATTATTTTTGCACCAACCTAAATACATTCATTTTTGTGTTTTAAAAAATAATTGGATTCATTTCAGGATAGACTTTTTTAAATTAAAAATATTTCAAAAACATCCTGGCATGATTTTAGTTTTAAAATTTCATTTATCTCTGAACCTATTTTCCTTTTCTTATGATAGATTCTTTTAAAACAATTTTTTTACCATAAATTGATAAAGTAATTTTTTTTATATTCTATCTCCAAAAATCCAATCAACATAATTTTTCCTTACATTTTAATCTTTATAAATTTAAAACTCATTACTTTTTTTTTAACTGACTTCATATTCAAACATAGCAATTAATGTCTGGTATTATTTGTATTTCTAAAAAATTATCATTTAATTAAGGCTTTTTTTTTCTTTGTAAAATTCGCTATCAAATTCCAATATAAAATTTTGTGTGTTGTTATAAAGAAAAATGATCCTGAAAGCATAAACTTTCTTACTGCTGATATCACTGATTTCAAATGTGTTGTCTTCTGTTTCATTAAGAACATTTGCTCATGCTGCACTTAAAAGAATGCATAATAATTTCAGTTCTTACATCTTCCAAAACATTTAATTAACTTTACCCACTCACGCTTGTTCCAATGATGAACTGCTTCATTCTTCCTGTGGATTTGAAGTGATGATTTGGATCTCCCATCCAATGTTATGTTTGGTAAATGGCTTATCACAGATACATCTAAAGGTCGCAGTAGGCTTGTCAGACCACCAGGAATGGCAGTTAACTGGGTTTTCAATTCTTCCACCTTTTTAATGGTGCCTATTCTATAGGCTCTAAATTGATCTTGAACCAGAAGAGGCTTTTAATAGTCCCATAGGACAACTTGTGTAACCACAGATTTCATTCAGGCTTTACGCTTTTTGGATGGCATGACTCAGAAGTTTATGAACAATTGAACTGCTTTTGTATACTGTCCTGATGTTGTATTGCAAATTCTGAAAATTTTTGCTGAATTAGAACAATTTACCACCATTGATTGAATAAAATTCTGATAAAGTTACAATGATAGACACCCGGGGGGGAAAAAAAGCATAACCAAGAATGGTAAGGCATAATAAGGATAATTCATCATCTCAAATTGCAACATCATTGTAGTCAGTAAGAATAATTAGATATAAATCAATGAGACTTGATTTTCTTCCCATTGGAAATTGTTAAAGTTTTAAATTTACATATACAATTAGTCACATTTCTTTTCTTTTTTTCAAAATGGCATGTCATACAGTGCATTTGTTTTTAAGTCATTAAAAATTATAAAATTCTAATCATTTTTACTGATTCTTTTTATAGCAATTTTTTTTTTTTTTTTTTTTTTTTTTTTTTAATAACTTAATGCAAACATTTTTTGCTGTTTGTTCTTAAAGTGACCAACCACTGTGCAAATGATTTCATGAATCATTCTGGACATGCTTTGGTTATTTTGGATTGTGAAATAAGTATAATGTCCAGAAGAATTCTACTATCGTGGCTGAGTGGTCTAGAGGCATATTGTACTTTATGGTGGTTTCTCCTACATAAGGGGGTCATAGGTTAGAACCTTGCCAAAATACACATTTTCTTTATTAAGGATTATCAAAAAAAAAACCAGGCCAGTCAATGACAATCATGTTCTTTTTTAAAGAAAAAAAATAAATAGCAGATGTCTACTGAAACATGTATTCCTTAAATATAGTAAGGAATCCAGATGTAATATAATTTTTATTTATTTATTGTATTAATGTAATTTGGTCAGATATTCTGCAAGGGAATTTAGGATATCAAGATAAATTTAATATTGGAGAAAGTAAGGGAAAACTTTTCTATGTGAAGTATCCTAAATTTTTCTTGTGTAGAGTGAAAGCCAGAGTTCTAGACTAAGCTGTTTCATTCATTTTTACCATGAGGCCCTGAATCTGCTTCATTCTCCCCAGCACAGGATGAAATAGCAGAATAGACTTGGGAGAAAACTAATTGTAAGAGAAGGTTTATTTTGATTGCAAAATCTTGTGAGAAGGCAATTAGAAACCATTCCACTATCTCTCCCAAGAAGTCAATGGCAATTCACAGATAAAGAAAAGGAATTTGGAGAGCTGTCATTTCCCTGAATTGACATATGGTAATTAAATAAAAAAATATACATTTTAAATAGCATAATGTTTTTGAATTGATTAGATTATTGAATAAAGACTATTGTTTTAAAAATAGTAACTATTTACTTTTGTCATCACTTTCGTATTACCTACATTTGATTAGTTGTTGATTGTTACCTTTTAATTACATCCACCTACTTATCATATACTTTCTTAAATGTTTATCTTATTTATAATTTCAACCAAATGGCTTAACATCTTAGCCTAGTTTGAAATATTATGCCAAGCCTCTTTGTAGAGAGGCTACTTGACTGTTGATAACTATTTCCTTATTCTCCCCATCAACTAAAAGGAGTTTACTTCAGGGCTGCTTTCCTGAATCACTCAAGTCTTATCTTTTTTTTCTTTTTTTTTTTTTTTAGTTTCTCTCAAAAACTTTTTCTTTTTTTTTTCTTTTGCATTATTTGTATTTTACTCCTAGCTTAGCATATGAGCAACTTCTGAATGTATTAAGCTAGTGTACGTATATAATCTACCAAACCCCAGCCACAACATACTAGTTGAAAATACGAGTATAATAGCTTCATCCACATGTAAAAAATATAAAGATTAAAAATAATGGGTGCACTAATAATAAAAAAGAAGCCAACACTCAATAACACTATGAACATGGCAAAACCATATGTTGTGTTTGGAAAATAAAACATTTCTATAACTTTATACACATGCATTAAAAAAAAAAACGATACTCAATTAGAAATTAAAAAAAAAATCATTGTTGATAATTGCTAAAAGAATATCTGAAAGTGCTTGGATGCACAGAACTTTTGGGTAGTTTTTTTACACACTTTGTACATATTTTCTTTTATGGACACAAACACAAAAAAAAAAAAAAATAGCTTAATCGCAGTACCTTGTCATCTTTAATGAAACTTTTATAAGAGGGATTGCTTCTCGCACACACACACACACACACACACACACACACACACACACACACACACACATATATATAAAATTCTAGTTTTGTAATTATTATGGCATTTACAGAATCAAAATAATAAAATGATTAGGAAATCTTTTTATTTATTTTGATTCTGTAAATACCATAATGACCAAATCCTTTTCCCTTTTATAAACAGACAACTTAAAAATGAAAAAAGTTATTAATAAATATCATTAATAAAGAGAATTAAATTTAAATTCAATATTTACCTCTGCATAAACTAGAGCAATGAAATAAAATTCAATAATTAGAAATTAAAAATGTAGAAAATTATTAATTCTGTTATAAAATGATTTGTTTTTAATAAAATCTGTCTAAACCTAAAGAGACTATTGTTTTAGTAAGTGTATTTCATTTCCAGTTTTTACATATAAATATATGTAATAACTAGAAATGAAATGCACTAAAATCTATAATATCCCTTGATTTTTTTTTTTTTTTTTTTTTTTTTGTTACTTGGTATTCAGTATGTAATTGTATACAAATATGGCTCAATAGTATCATTTTGAATTGTGTACCTCAATTTTGATTTTTACAATGTTTATCTTTTGTAATACATTAAAATAAGACTTTTGAAATAATTCACTTACCATACAGTGTTATGTAAATGTTTATTTGGTTTATAACTATTAACAAAATTTCAATTACGTATTTTTTTTTACCTTCCATGTATAAAAACTAATATGAAATAATCCGTCCTAATCTATAGAGAAATCATGACAAAACTCAGATTACAAAATGTTTTATTGGATTATATAAAATTGTTGGTTGCCTGTCTAGAATAATGACCAAGAAGTTTGATTCTTACTAATTGCTGGCTAGCTAAGTAAATAAGACATTTTCTTTTTATTGCACTTTTATTAGGTTGGTACAAAAATAATTTCGTTTTCTCAGATATTATATCATGGTAATGATAATATCATGCATATTACAAGTAGATTTTGGTGACATAGCTGTAGAGGTTGAATCATCCCACCAATAACCCATAATTTTTTTTTAACATAGCAGTTTGTCACAATGATATCTGACATCAAACTACATACAAAGCAGAAGTGCCATTGAATTCTATGCAAAAAAAGGAACCTTTTAATATTCATTGATTGGAAACCAAATAGTGTATGTGAGTACAGTTAAGTGGTAAGTAATGTTTCAGAAGTGGCAAAAGTAATCTTATTATAAAACGCAGATTTTGTGTGTCTGTTCGTTTATATATGGGATCGTATTTCCTACATTTTTCAACTAATTTCAACAAAACTCCACAGGACTACGTAAAATTACCCGGCAGTGGTTCTGACAGTGCCAAAAATTGGAAAAACACAATTGTTTTTGCACAAAATCAATTTGAAAGCACGGGTAAGGTTATTGCACCTAGTCAGAAGTTACTGCTGGCTACTCAAACAGAACGAATGCCGCTAACTTCCGGTAACTCAGCTTTTTGTTTGTTTTTTTTTTTGTTTTTTTTTCAGAGAACGATACACAAAAAGTAAAACAAATGAAACACAAACATACACAAGTCCTCCTAACTAAAAATAATAACTGGAAACTACTTTAAATACACATGGGGTCCAAATGAAACCCATGTGTACAGTCAAAATGCGGAAGTTAATTTTTAGTCATCAACCAAAAGATATTGCTAACCGGCTACGATGCTAACTGCAGCCGACATAAATACAGCAGATTTCTTCCACCAAGCAACTCTGGGGTAGAGGGACATGCTCCCCCTTTCACCTTCACCTGGCCGACCTTCGTGGAAAATAAAACTCCACATCTCAAGTGTTAATAAAAGCAAAACATGTCAGATTTATAAAGATTTCCTATTTGTCCCTTATCCTATCATTCTCTTGCATTCCTATCTATATTTGATCATAATTCATTATATATATATATATATATATATATATATATATATAACAGATGCAAACTATGCCTGGAAGAAAAAATTAAAATAATTAAGTACAAAAATACAAGCCAGTTATTGAACCAGAGAAATGAAATTATACTTAAATGTCATCATAAAAATAGGTTTATATAGTCTTAAAAATAGACATTTATTTTGCATCAAACACTGAAAAATATACATTAGGTTTGTAACTATGTAAGTATATATATATATATATATATTATTCTTTTTTTCTATGTGTGCCATACATATATATGTTTATAGATGTATTTAATCATTTATATATATATCATGAATATGCTTACATTAGAGTTAATTTTTATTACTATTATTATTTTAAATATATTATATATTTTTTTTATTACTATTAAATGATGATGAGGTTTAAATGAATAACAACATAGATTGCATTTCTGTGATTTTTATTACTGGTTGTGCATTTAAAGTTTTATCCCTACCTTCCCTTACTGCAATATTCTCAAAAAAATCTAAAGTAGGATCTGTAATGTAATCAGTACTGAATTAGCTTCTTGACTTCAGCCGCTTTCTCACAGACGTCATGTGGCTTCCCTCTGTCTTTTCTACAAATATTTTCATGGCTACTGCACTGATGAGCATTTTTTCCCTGGTGCCCTGACTACATGAATTTAAGTGTACTACTAGATTGGCATCTAGGTTCCAACTTTTTACTGTTAAAATGGTTAAAGGTAACTGCCCTTCTAACAGTTTCTTTCCTTGCACTTCTCCATATTGGAACTCCATTCCTCTCACTTGCTTCCCTGATAACTACAATCATCAAAAACCTAAATGCAACCTCAGTCACCATGTTTTGTTGCGTTGATACCTGTTCTTTTTTCCTTTCTTCAATCCCACCCTACACCCACTCTTTTCTCTCATTTTCACTCTCCATAACCCCCTGTGTGATAATGGCACTTCTGACTTGCTTGGGGTGAAATGCTTTAAAAAAAACAAAAAAACATTGAATATAAAATAATTAGGGTACTGAAAATAGCATATACCACAAAGGTAAAGCTCTCCCTAACAACAGCTAAAATAATAAAGTGCTCAATACAATACAATATATATATATATATAGGCAGGATGTGTGTGTAATGAATGCACGGCTGCAACTTTTGACGGATTTGCACCAAAATTTACATGCACATGCTCCAAATTAGCGGGAAGGCCAAGACTGACTTTGCATTTCCCAACTTCCATCAATAGTGGAAATAATCGATTTTTTTTCATGCTTCTATGGCAGTTTTCATGTAGTTTGCGACCATTTTCTACTGGCCAGAGTGAGAGCCTATAGCTGACTGACATGAATAGGCAGGCAGATTCTATTGGCCAGCATGAGAGCCAACAGCTGACTGACACGAATGTTAACTAGCATGCTAACATGCAAAAAAAAAATCGATAGCTGCATTCGTCACAAGTGGGGGGAAAATTTAAATCTGTATGGCACTTTACTCCAATTGGCTCATTCGCTTGCTTAAACACAACGTTGATTCTGATTTTGCAGAACTGGGTTGGGTGTGAAAAAGTATTTGTTGTTAACATTCTTTTTTCATTCGGTTTTTCCAGTTACGAGTCCTTTTTTAAAGCTGATCGTTTTGTGTTCATTTTGTTTAGTTCTTCTTTTGTAACAGATTTAATGTTTAGTATAGAGCTTAGAAAAAATTTGCAATGTGAGATAGGCAAGAAGTAAAGCATGTAGCAACATCAGCACGGCAAAGGGCACTCCTTTAAAGGCAAGGAAGGGCAAAAATATTTTCAGTCAAGTGATAGCGATTGCTGTATGAGTTGTACGATTTTTGAATCAAGCACGGGCAACACCGGGCCATGCTGCTAGTATGTTCTAAGTCTTGCACAGCTGTCAACTTTTAAAATGTTTATCACTAGTGTAAATGCATTGACAGTGGTTTAACTTGAAAAAAAAAAAAAAAAAATCTCCATTGTTATTGTACTCCCTGTATCTATATATTCTACAGAGATAATTAGCAGGTTTTATTTTGGAGTCCCCCCCCCCTTATAGATAAAAAAAGGAATGCTGTCATGTATATTAGAAGTGTAACAGCCTGTAATTTTAGTAAGACATGTAAAGAAATTAAGAATAAAATTTCTAAAAATAGTTAAGATATCTGCATTCTTTGAAAATTAAACACCTATTTTGGATAAGTGGCAAAATTTTGTTTGTTCTGTTGGGCATATCTCTTCAAAACCATTGCTGGCAAAATAGTTGATGATATGACATCATAATCAGGTGCCTGCATAGTTGAAATTCATTTAGGTTACTACCAGAACAATTACCAATTAGTGCTGATTATTCCTGAGCAATAAAAATTTGGTATTATGTTTTAGATTAGCTTAATCTGGGACTTGAGAGAAACTAACCACATGCAGGTGTTTGGAGATGAAAACTTTGTTTTACTTAATCCAACAAAGAACCCAGCTTGTAAATAGCTTGTTTTGTTATATAAATATTTTAAAGAGTTTAACTCTTTCTATTTCTTTCCTCTCCAACTTAATTTTATCCATGAATTTTTCTGTGCAAGTATAACATTCTTCTGTTTTGTATTATATCATTGAATATAGTGTTCTTTGTCTTGTCTAGTATGACAATGAAAAAAAATATGTTAAAAATAAAGATGTATTCTAAATTTAAATAAGTCATTCTTGGCTTATATTGTTTTACTAGTCCTACAATTAAGATTATCTGATCTGTAACACTTTGAGCTTTGCTCTCTTGGCCTGAGGCTTTCTTGAAAGAATGCAACTATTTAAGTATTCAGTTTGCATGTGCTTTTTAAAGTAAATGTCTTCTTGTGCTTTGGTTATTTGTGCATGGAAATGCTTGGACAAACTTGAATACACATTGTATTATTTACAATCAGCAGTAATTCATCTAAATGTCATTGTCCTCTGTTCATACCTGTGGGTATGGTTTGAGTAATGTTTAACAGAATTAGAGGGAAAGACATTTAGAAGATATTTATACAGTTGGGTTTCATAAGAAATTAGGAACTGATGCCCATTACAATCCTTTGCATAGTTTTTAATCAATTTATAATCCAATGGCCTAATCACTGAAGTACAGTTTGAATTCCTTTTAAAAATGTAAGGCTGAATCCTGTTTATAGCTTTCTTTTTTTTCTTATTTTTATTTTTTGTTTTAAATATTGTATGAGTTTTGTAACATTCAGTCATTTAAAGTACTTCTTTAGATTTCTATAGCTTCACACTAATGTTCAGCTAAATTGTGTAGTCCATCATAAAATAATACTTTTTGTTTTGAGTTGATAAATTATTTGATATTTTTTAACATAGCCTGTTTTATGGAATGAAACAAGTGACAGATCTGAAGAATATGCCATGTGTGCAAAAACTTTGTGATTGTTTGTATTTGCAACATGATAGCCATTATCATGCAGCAAATTCACTAACATTTTTGCCCAGAAAAACAAAAGATGTCATCTGTTCCAATATGTAATTTAAGTAAACCAATTGCTTAATGTAGCATTGTGCCGTTAACACTTTCACTGGATTCCAATTTATAATAAATTTTCTTTGAATCCAACCAAACACCCACTTTTGTTTCCACAAGAAATTCCATTTTGACTGAAGAAAAATTGGTCTGGATCTCACCACTATATTCTTCCATTTTAGATTCTTTATAATAAATCCATTTTCCATCACCATTGAGTATAGTAACTATTTTTAAATCAAGCAAGACAAGAGAAAATGGAAGATTCAGACAGAACCTGTAAGTTATCTGGAATCCATTTTCCTTGTGACAAACTACAGATGACTGACTTCCCAAGAAATAAAGGGCTAAGTAAATTTCAAATAAAACACTTTCTTCAGTTATTATACAAAAGATGGATGTGAGAACTTTTATATTAACCTAATTTGTAGAAGATAGCTTGCATAAAAATACTCTAAACTTTAAGGAATATTACAGAGAAAATATTGAATATATATACAGGGTGCGATTGATAAATTGTCATCTAAATTACACAAAAAAGAAAATAACACTGACATCTCATTTTAACATATATTTCACAAAATATCTTGAAATACTAAAGAGTAAATTTAGTCAATAAAATTGCCATTGGCTTCAACCACAGCCTTCAAACGACTTCAGAATCTCTTGCATTTCTTCTGGATGGTTTCCTTGTTTAAGGTGGTGAATGCTGCCATAATCCTTGCCTTCAGTTCATCTTTGCTGTTAGGAGTTTTCTTGGTCTCTCGCTCAACTGCGCTCCAAACATAATAATCAAGGGGCTTACAGTCTGTAGAGTTAGGTAGCCAGATGTAAGGTGTGATGCGGATGCAGAAATTGTCTGACAGCCATGACTTGGTTATCCTGCTTGTGTAGCATAGTGCAGAATCCTGTTGTCTTCCAGCAACCACCCTCTTGACCAAGGGTAGCAACACCTCCTCAAAGCACTTGAATGTAGCTCCCTCATGTTGAGCTCTCCAACAAATTTGGGAGTCCTTTTCTTATCACAACAGCCAGTGAGTTTTCCAAGC
This sequence comes from Acanthosepion lycidas, assembly GCA_963932145.1. Classification (NCBI taxonomy): domain Eukaryota; kingdom Metazoa; phylum Mollusca; class Cephalopoda; order Sepiida; family Sepiidae; genus Acanthosepion; species Acanthosepion lycidas. The sequence continues at coordinate 62,999,666 of OZ010610.1, read as the reverse complement.
TGCTGTACTGTTGTGATCACCATTTAAATTCATCCAACTGTTTCCGAATCCTCTGCCCTGTCCTCAGATTGACACACAAACACTCTGAAATGTTTTTATTGGAGCTTCCAGCTTGAATGCCAAACAGTACAGCATATGGTTTCCAAATTTCTGGCTGAATTGAATCCTGGGTGCTTTTTTTCCCCCACCACAGACTGCGTCCAACTTACCCTGTTATACTGTGCAGTTGACAAAAAACAATCTGCATGTGCAAAATTAAAAATATAAACCAGCGACAATTTATCCATCGCACCTTGTATAATATGGAATATTGTTACTCTTATGTTATTAAATTTTGTATTTTTATTATTGTAATATTATTTTCAGGCCTTTTTACTATCTTTAAAAAGGCCAGAATGTAGCTTATTACTTGATATATTCATTAAGCAGTGTCTTCTTTCCACTTATAAAAATGTAAAAGTGTATTTAATAGGTTATAGTTATTGCTGTTAAACTATAAAAATTAATATTCCAATGACTTGTAGCTTTTGTTTAATTACTCATAGCAGATTAAAGTAAAAATGATGACTAATTCCTGTCATATAAATCCACAAAAACAGCACTGGTAAACATATTCATTTCTGTACAGAGAGAAAAGTATCAGAATATTAAAATTTTCTAAAATATTTTACAACTTGTTGAATTGTAGTTAATATTGTTGGCATTGGGAATAGCAAGAAAATTGATAAGTTTCAGAACTGGGTTAGAATATGTTGGAAGTTCATTTACAGAGTAAAGAAACCAGAAATGCTTATTAATCTTGAAATAAGTTGTCTTGTCTATCAACTAATTACAGGATTAAAAAAGAACTGGTGGAAAGTACTTTATAATCCAGTTGTTCATTAACAATTATTAAAGAAATTAGAAAACTACCATCCATTTGTAAATATATGTACAAGTAGGCTATTTGAAATTTATCACAATACAACTACCCACTTCTCACAGTGGAGCAAAAATATTTTTATTTTTTTGAATTGTTAGAATTTTTTATAAAGTAAGAATATAATTTTTTATTTAATTTTTCAAGTAGAAAAGAATATGCTAGAGATATATTTGCTTTATTTATCTTTTTTTTTTTTTTTTTCCCACTCATTCATTTTTTCACTCATTCATTTTAAGATCTTTTAAAGATTTGAGCTTGTGTTGGGAGAGAGTGAATGTATTGTCATTGATCAATCTTGAATGCTGGTAAAAAGTCAAGTTTTGAATAGTGTGCAATTTTTTTTTCTATTAGGAGGTAATATTTGACATTACATTATTCAGTTAGTGTAAATGTGTGTTCGTAAAATCTGTAAAATTGTTGCTTGAGAGGTGTGACATCGTCCCCTGGTCGCAGCGCCAACCGTGACGTTCTATCTTAGTCTACCACGGCACCAACTGTAACGTCCCTAAACATCCGATTGTGATGTCCTCGCCGCAGCGCCAACCGTTCGCTCCTCGCTGCTCCGTTCGGGTGTCACTGCTCCAAATGTGACGTTCTAACCTTTTGGTGATTCGGTTGGGAATCTGGTTAGATTTGATATCAGCCTCATCATTCCCAACTCGCTTCCAACGCCTGGTTACCAAGGTAACGGCACTGATCCCCCAGTCTGCCTACCCACATTGTGAATTGATCTTAGTCAGACGAGATCAAACTGTGGTTGGGGCTGTACTGCAAACCGAGTTCAACGGGGGTGATACCACACAAATATGCATAAAAGAAATTAAATGAAAACTCAAAAGTTCAAAGTATCAAAGAAAAAGGTAACAAACTTTATGTCTAGTTGTTCGATACATAGGGCTGCATCTATCTCCCGACCTGTTCTATGGATTGTGACACGTCGTTTTCCGCTAGGCAAGTTTTAACACTTCAAGTTGTCTGCTCTCTAAGAAATTGGTGTTTTGGTGGGTCTTTGGATGAAAGTCAAAAAAAAAAAACTTATTTCGGTGATCTGGATCTAAGTCGCTCTTCAAAATAATTGTTCTTGGGTTGAAGAGGGGTCCGGAATGTGCGTGAATCTTGGTCAGCTATCTGCGAGGCTTGCTTCAACTGAAGACTGACTCTGGGAACTGCTGGGTCTCGACTCATTTCTGCTCGTTGTGGCTTCGTTTTATATGGGCGCCGACCAAAACCGGGGTGAGTTTGTCGGCGCCGGGGGGGTTCCTCGATAATTCTAAATACATATCCACCTCTCTGGTTAGGAATTCCCACCTTTTTCCATTTTTGGGAACCTTTTCTCACTCCCACCTTCTCATCATACTTCAGAGGGGCGTGAACTGCCCTCCCCACATCTTTGTAGCAACCTCTCTTACTCATCCTCCAGATGGGCTGCAACAGCCTCCCTCGTGCGTCACGTGATCACCACTCGACCAATGATGTCTCAGTCAGGCATGGACGAATCCGCGGCTTTGTTTCAGGAAGAAAAAAAAATATCTTGCTTAACTAAAAAAAAAAAAATTCTCTTCTCTTTCCCTTTTCTTCCTCTTAATCGCCGTTATCATTTCTCTGGCCGCAAACGGGACAATATGACAATGGCGGTCATAACTCTTGTTCTACACGTGGTTTACGTCAGGTATTTTATCGCTAATTATCAGAATGCGTGGTCTTCCTAACACGGTCTCAAAAAGAAACATCTCCAAAGTTTCAGTCAGTCTGTCGCCTTGAAGAAAGAAAAAAAAAACACTTCTAGGTTCCCATTCATTTTCCTTCGGTACATATTTCTGATAACATAATTTTATTATCGCAGGCCAAGGATGTTCCGTCGAAGGAAAATCGGTCAACGGACACTCGTAGGGGGTCCTTAATTTTTCATATCTGTCCAAGTTGCCTGTTTTTCGTCACTTATCGAAATAACATTTTCATTTGAATTTTTTTTTCTTTGGCCAGCCGGTCTGTAGTTGATAACAAGATGTCTTCCCGTACCAATAGTTTGTTTTCATATCCTTAGATAACACAGCCGATGCCAAAACATATCTGATTCTTTCTTTCTTTCCCTTTCTTTTTACTCAGAATTTCCCTGTCATTGTAATGACACTCTTTCGCCATTTGTTACTTATCAAAATATCCTTTCATCCATTGTCTCTTAGCCGTGTGTGTGTTCTTGCTTATCATCCATGATTCGGTCCTTAGCCTCTCCTTTTCCTCTTTTCTTTCTTTTCCCTTTCTGCCTCGTTAAATGGTGCCACAGAGGTTTAGTAAAACATCTTAGCATTTAGTAGAAATATGTAGATTTATCATATACTTGTGAAAATGAAGCTCTATAATTTTTGTATTAATTGTTGTTTAAATACTTTTCCTTGTGAATTGTTCAGTTCTATTACTATTTTTTATGTGACTTACTGTATAGAAAGGGTTAATAGATTATGCCATTATTATAACTTCTGACCATAAACGATTGCTAACACTAAATGATTATGGCTGTAAAGAAAATTTATGTGGTATATTTTTGGTGCTCAATATATCATTCTGATTTCAGTTCTGCTATTAACTAACTTCATGGTTGTCAGTTTTTCTCAGAACAACAATGGTTTATAAACAAATAACAAAAAGTTTGGTGGTTGTTTATTTTTGAAGAAAACTAATGGGCTTAAAAGAAAATGTTTAACCTTTAGCACTCTGTAGGTGACTATAATTGTCAAGCAAAATGTTAGTACTGCCAATGCATGTTGAATTTGAATTTCTTGGTTGTGTAATCATATCCTTCTATGGGAACACCTAAAACAATCTTGACTGAAATTAAGAACCAGGTTACTGCAATTTCAAATATATAGAACTAATATATAAAACTATATTTGTGAGTATTCCATATACAGTAAAAGGGGAAGTAATATTTATAAATGATGTAGAGGGCTAAATGTTAAATTAAAAATTGGTTTTGTCTGTAATAAAATAGATTCTGTACTCAATACATATTAGGTCGTGCAAAAATAATGTCGTTTTCTCACATAGTAACATATGTGAGAAAACGACATTATTTTTACACCGACCTAATACTTCAGTTAAATATCTGCACAGTCAATAGTTTATATTACCCTTGTTGACCCTAGACTTGATGTCACTGTAGGCACACTCGAAGCACTTATTGCTATAATATTCGATTTCATACTGGCACTTTTACAGGTCTACAGATATCCTTTTAGGAATCAATAAATCTATCTTAATTTGAATCTTTTTGCTGTTTTAAACGTTTTTTAATACTTTCCATTGTGAAAATTTAACTCTGAGGCTGTAACTGGATAGGAAAATGTGACTAACATATAATTTCTCAAGTATAAAAATAAAATTCATAAAAAAATCAAATATGTGATCCTATTGCAATCTAACTGAAAGATTGCACCAAAAATCAGCCATTACTTAAATGTCTGCATTTTAGAAGTGAATCCTGTCAATTTGTGCTCGTTCATGTTCTTAACCATCAAGCAACAAGCACACCTACCAAATAAGCCTTCTGTTTTAACTTTTTTTTTTTTTTTTTTTTTTTAAAGAAAAAAATCCTAATGGTTAAAATAAGAGTTGTTACATCAGTCTTAGAGCATAAAGTCTAAATCATTTCAACCAATCATATTTATACTTTAAAGTATTCACTTTTCACATGGACTATTTCTTTGTTACTTTTGACTTTATTAAATATTATAGCAAATTTCATGTTTTAAAATGTAAATGTCACCTTTTTCTCATCAGTATTTGAAATCCCTGTTAGTGTTCCAAACATGCATGTTTGTTTATAATTTTGGAAATATGTAAACAAGTGCATTTGTTTTTTTTTGTTTTTTTACCAAAATCCCTTTTTCTTTCTTTTAATCCTGTGATATTTCAACACCATGTGTTTCATTTGCATTTATATGCTTACAGACACTAAAAGAACATTAGGTAAATATTTAATATTTTCTGCATTTTATGAATGCTCTCTAGCACCCACTATGCATCCAGAGAAAAATTAGTAATTTTGTCTTTGTTGATTGGATTGTGACATATGCAAATATTCAATCGCCAATAAAAGAATGTCATTATACTGATTGTACCCTAATTTATTTTCTACCAATGGACACGAGAAAAAAATTAATGGTCATAGCTTATTGCTGAAATTGGACGAACCCATAATATTGAAGAACCATTTATTAATCATATTTTGAAGTGCTTATATCTGTTATGCGTTAGGATTTGGAGGTCATTTTAAAAACATTAAGTGATGCAAACAGATAATTAGTGATATAGAGACGGTATCTCGTTGCAAAGCAAATGTCTCTTGACGGTTATAATATGTCAAGTATTCAGACAGCTTTGTCTGGACTGTGATATTTTTTGATTGTTTACACAGAAGAAGTCCATTGACCATCAAAAGGCCAATGCTTGATACATTTTGTGAAATTATTATACTGTTTATTTCTTAGAACTAAATTTCTTCAAAGAAAAAAAAAAATCAAGAATTTTATCAATTATTTTCAATCAAAGTGACTAGAAAATATACAGCAATCACCTTGATAGATTTAGAGCTAACATGGAAAACTGTTTTCATTAAATTGTCAGCCTAAAAAAAAAAGTGGGGTACATGGATAGAGGAGAGAGGGAGACACAGCAGATGGAACTACTAAAATTAAAGAATTTAGTTAACATCAACCACAATTCTCCCATTAAGGTAAGTATTTTATACATTTTATACATATACTAGCAGGCTTTGCCCATTTGCTATCGCTTCACAAAATAAGATATATTCACTACTTGAAATCTTTGAAACAAAAATTTTAAATGCCAATTTCATTCATAAATTGGTTTATGATTAAGGAAAGTTTTACAAATAAATGGCAACTTGTTGAAGGTCAAGTAAAATGCAAATTTCAAACACTTTTCTCCACTATGTAAGATGATATTCCTAAATAGAACTATTTTTGATATGAAAATCAAAACAGTCCTCAAATAAAAAAGAACAGTAATGAACAACAGTTAATTAATGAAATGATTTTGTTTTTGTTTTTTTGTTTTTTTGTTTGTTTTTTTTTGTTTTTTTTAAATCAATATGCAAATTAGTTAAACCTGAAGAGTGAGAGGGCCTAGGAGTGTGTGTAGAGAGAGAGATTTTAGTGTGTAAATTACTATAAAATAGAGCTGGAGCTTTTTAATCTCAGAATTTATGGGAGAATTGAACTCCAATTATGCTTCTCTAACTCTTCAAATGTTGAATGTATAACTAATTCTAATTTCTATTTTCCCTCTTTTCCCTATATTAATTTTATCTTATAAATTGTCCCCTGTTCTGTAACCCATTAAATAAAAATACAAAAAATAAGGATCTAAGTGCATTAAATCATCTTCAAATGGCAGCAGAAGAATTATCATTGAACTTTTAAAAGGTAAGCTTAAACATTAATTCAATACTTAAATGCAGCAATCAATTTTGAGTTCTTCTATAATTTATTGATGCTTATGGCATCTACTCCTCCCTATCTATTGTGATGATGGCCAAAACTAAGTGTCCTCCATAGGAGCTAGCTTAAATGCAGCCCAATAGGGTGGCTTTTAAGCTAGTTTATAATAAAACATGCACTGAAATTTTGGATACAAAAGAAAAATAAGAATTACTCCCCTTGAACTATGAAAGCAATGACTAATGGCTAGTATAATATATTAATATATATATTTTTAACCTCGCATAATAGTCTGGCAACCCTGAATCTGAGCTCAACAAAAATTGTTCCCTGTGCATGACTTTTCTAGGGCTTTTGAATGAGCTATGAATCATTGAAATTGGACGAATGGGAGTAGCGGAGTTGCTTGGACATGCACAAACACACTGTACTTTATATATATATATATATATATATATATATATATTGATAGGCTAGGAATTTTTTAATTTTCAGTATAGGAATAGGGGCATTACTACAAGTCTAAATGTCATGTAAAAAAACTTTCAAATTATACATTAGGTTTGTGGTTGCATGCTTTAAATATTAAATATATCAGACTTGCCAATGACCCTTTTGCCGCCCACAAGCAAAATGTGGAATACTCTCTATTAAACTTATGATTTTTCAAGAGGGGGGAAAAAAAAAGTTTTGTCCTTACCCATAACTACAGTCTTTAACAAAATAAATTTTTTTTTTTTATTAATAATTGTTCAACTTGGACAATTTGATCAAATATCATTGAACTCTCAAGTCTCTTAATAGTTTATTTATAACAATGTCTGCTTCTATTTTAGTTTTAGGAACATCAAATATCTGAATTTTTTGTACAGTCCAGTGTGCTATTAAATTGATTACTAGTCTAGCAATCCAGTTGGCTGTCCAATTGTCCACTCTATCTAATCACACAAGAATGATAGTGGTCAGTTAAAAATGCCAACCTGTCATTAAGGCCCAATCATTCTTGGTAGATAGATTTCTATTGTCTGACCACTTTGTAGTCACATCAAATCAAGCCATAGGATAATCACTTGATCTCCTTATTGTAATCTATCTTAATAGCATTCAATTACAGTACTTTTCATGTATGACTTTCAAGTTTGAGACCTTCAAATAATACTTGAAGCTGTTATTGGGTAGCCCTTGTTGGCCCTGTTCAAATACACCTGCTGCATGAAGGTAGTTTGTAAAATGTTTAGTATTAACTCATAGGATATGGAATATATGGTATATTTCCTTGTGGTGAAGATCAGGGGAGGCTAAGGGCCAAAAAATGATTGAAAAATAGTAAAGTGCAGGGAAAAAATATAGTGAGGAAGGGCCACTAAAAAAAATTATGGATGTACTACTAACTTTTGTGTTATTTGTACATTTGTAAAATCCATATCTTAAATGTAAGTACTTATCATTTCTACAAAGAACTTAAATATACAGCAGTTTTTTTTTTCTTTTAACACTAACACCCATCCACCACCATTGTGTATTTCTGGTAATCTTGTCTTTAGAAGACAACAATGTGCCATCATGGAATGTAGATGATACAAAATAATAAAATAGCTCAATCATGGACAAAACATATGTTAACAATGACTTAAAAAAAAAAAAAAAAAATGCTGAGAAAAAATACTACCAGAGAATCAATATTATAAATCACAGACAGATTACATCTAAACCCAGCAAACATTCCTTAGTTTACAAGGGTGGGTGGGATACAAAAGTTACTTAGACTTAATTTAAAAAGTCACATGCACTCTCAAATCGGAATGTGTTCCGCTGACTCCTGTAAAAAAAAAAAAAAAAAAAAAATCTCTTATAAAACACTATAGACAACTATATTATTTATTAAAGGCTCTGTAATCACAGAACTGGAAATATTAACAAGTTCATGTAAATTTCCATACCTGCCCTCAACAAATCTTAGCTGCTATGGACCTATGTGTTCTTTAATATTTTGTGTTCTGTGATTGCAGGACACTTAATAATTAATTTGACTTGTGCATTAAGTCTAAGCAGCCTTTCCTCTCTCTATGCAGAAGAAATAGTTGCTGGGCTGAAATGTAATCTGTGATTTATACTGTTGTTTCTTTGATAGTTATATATATATATATATAATTACATTATTCAGACTATTGTCCTCATCTTTGTTGCCATATATATTATAACAATGTACTCTTCGGGTGGTTGGAATGTCGAACTGAACCCTTTATTTCGCTCACTGGGGTAGACTGTTCTAGTTCCACGTGCCATGTTTAATGAATGTCATTTATCAGTTATCTCCTGTTAATTTCCGTCTGAAAGTTCTCCATTGCCTTAACCGGGTATTGAATTGGATTGTGTGAGGGGTCAGGTTGAGATCATAGACAAGGAACACCATTGGAAAATTTGTAAACAAGGAATCAACACATATGCTAGGCCACAAAAATCTCCTGAGCCGACCAAGCATAGAAATGAATACAATATGGGAACCAGTAATAAGGAGTGCCAGAGAAAAGTGATAACAAAAATTTCAATATGAGCTCTGGTAAAAATGGTTGCTGAGACATTAGGATTTTAATACCCAGAAATTCATACCCAGATGTCCTCAAGGACACATGGCACTGTGGATAAAGGTGTTGGTTATATATATATATATATATATATATATATATATATATATATATATTAATAAAAAGAAAGAACAGTAAGATATATAATCCGGTGTTCTTATAAATATTTTTATTTTTACAAAATAGTGCTCAATCTAAATTTACAGAGCATTAATATTATAAGTTAATAGACTTAAAATATGGTTTTTCGCTACACAGTTCCAACCATGTTTCAAAAATAGAAGCTAAAAGCCCCGAATTTAATTTTGTACTTAAATTAAAGACATTCGCTTGAGGATGAAATGGAACTAATGTCTTTAATTTAAGTACAAAATTAAATTCGGGGCTTTTAGCTTCCATTTTTGAAACATGGTTGGAACTGTGTAGCAAAAAAAAAACATATTTTAAGTCTATTAAAAAAAAAATGAAAAAATAACCCAAAAAACAAAGCTTTTGTTTGCATTTATTCTTCGGACCACTTATAAGTTTCAAATGTTTGTTATTAATTGTATGACCTTTTGAAATAAAACATCACAGCAACAGGAATTGAGCTACCAACTGATGAAAAGTGAAACTTGTGGCATGGTAAATGAAGTCCTGTTGAAAAAAATGTATGTCTTAAGTAGTATGGTAATTGTGTATTTAAAATATATAACAAAAATTTAAGTGATTGGACTGTGTAAAATTGTCATTTTTATCCTTTTGCATCTAATATATGCATTAAATAAACCTATTCTGTTAGCAGAATGATTCTTGATTTTTGAATTCAAAAATGAAATTGCTCAAGGAACAGGCTTTGTAATATTGTTGGTATAGGATGTAAAGAGAATAGATTAAATTTTTTTAATGACAAGATTTCTAATAAGATCATTAAATAAGATGTTTTCATAAATGGAGGATTATTCAAAGAACTAATTTGTAATAAGTGTCGCTCATTAATTTCTGCTTTATTCAATCTCTCTTCATATTGTTGATTTCTGTAGTAGGTGAAATTTCTTGTGAGTGTAGTAAACTGAATGCTAAGTCGATGTTTTTATTATTGCTGTCAGTATATCTTTAAGAGACAAAATCAATTCATTGTTTCTTTTTCTATCCTTCAAAATCTTTTGCTTAGTTAAATTTCTAAATTTCATCTGCTACTCCATGAGTTTAGATCTATCAATCTAATCCATCTTTAGTTATTCTAAATTATTGGATTATAATTTCTCTGTTCCAGTTTTTTCTAAGGAAAAGACAAGTCTTGCAAAAGCATTTAGAAAATATTAGACTTGGACACCATTTAGTCTCATTAGATATTTCAAAATGCCAACTGAGAACATAAACTATTAGTCATTTTGCATAACTTCTTATTCATTCAGAGTTCACTTATGCTAATATCAGTACAGGGTTTGGATTTTTTTTTTTCCTCTCCATTTGAATGGTGTGTCTGCTAACTTCAGCAAGCAAGATTTTTAAACAATGCATATTTAAAACTTCATGATTTTTTTTTTCTTTTTCAACATGTCAAGAGCTAATGAAAATACTTTTAATCTAGTTATAAGAGCCACTTCTGGGATATTTTTCCTGCATTTAAATGACCTTCACCAACTTGGCAGTTATTGAACAGCTCCTGTGTAATTAAAAACCTGGCTAAAGATATATATTACTGGAATCAAGTTGCAGTTATTTATTTCTTCACAAAATATCACTTAGAGTATAAAGTAACAAAAAATAATGTAGAAACAATTGACTGCCTTGTTGTTACCCCCACCTCCCCCTATTTAGGGTTGATGGAAAAGTGTCCTTCTAAATAATGGTTGGTACTTTAACTAGTAGCTTCATAATCTACACAAGTAGTTCCTAATTATTTTTGCTCTATGCACCTTGACAGCTAAAAAATTAAAAATCTAAATACATTCACTGAAATTTTAGAATTAATCAGTTTTTAACATTACTCTGCTCAGTACTACAGAATAGGTTTCATTCTTTTGGCACTGAAATTCCAAATACTCCCCCCCCCCCCAAACCAACCATGCCAATCAGATTTTATCTCTGTGGGATATGTGCATCTACATTCAGAATCACTGCTGTACACTGTTGGATCATAATATGCAAGTTAATATTTTCATAAAAAATATATAGATATTAACCAAGAAATGTAGGTAAAATCTTTTCAGGATATACTTCTGAGCTAATGTACAGGGTATATCAAAAATACTTTTACAAAACTTGAAGATGGGTTCCTCACATTGAAACAATGACAAAAGTCCATATAAATATATGTCAGCAAATCCTTTGTTTTTGAGTTAATGAGTTTAAAGAAAGACTCATGCCCATTACAATTTGTGCGGGCATATGTAAAAATCATATCTGCCTATTCACGATATGAATACCCTGCTATTGTTAAATGGAACACTTCTTAGTTAACTCACTACCACACATGTTGAAGACAGACTAGCCACAGATGTATATGAGTGACAAATGTAACCTAGTCTACATGGCAACACAGCACCATCTACCATAAAATTTCTTTAAACTTAACTAAAAAATGAAGGATTGCAGACATGTTTATATGGACTTTTGTCCTTGGTTTGGTGTGAGTAAACCCACCCTAAAGTTTGTAAATATATTTTTGATATACACACACAAGAGAGAGAGATGTGTGTGTGTGTGTGTGATGGATAAATTGTCACCATTTAATATTTGTAATTTTGTACATGAGTATTTGTTTTTGATTTTGTTCACTGCACAGTATATAGTAGGGTCAGTTGGGCACAATCTGAGAAAAAGAGCACCATGATGTAATTCTCTTTGCCAGAAATTTGGAAACAGCATGCTGTACTTGTTTGGCATTCATGCCAGAAGCTCCAATATGAATATTTCAGTGTTTAGGTGTCAATCTGGGGGCAGTGCAGAGGATTTGGAAATAGCAGGATGAGTCTAATGGTGATTACAAAGATATGGCAGCTCGGAAAACTCACTCTGAGCATTCCGATAAAAGAACTCTTGAATTTGTTGATGAGAGCCTTGGACTCGACATGGAGGCCTACATCAAGTGGCCTTGAGGAGGAGGGGGGGTTAGTGCTGAAGAGGGTGGCTGATAGAAGACCCTATATTTGGGGCAACAAAACCCCCCTGCAGCATGCCCACACAAGTAGAACACATTGATGGCAGTCAGATATTTTCCATGACTGCATCACTCCTTACAACTGACCACCTAACTCCCCAGGCTTCAACACCTTTGATTATGTTTGGGACACACAGTTGAGTGAGAGACCAAGAAAATTCCTTGTAATACCAAAAATTAGCTGAAGGCAAGGATTATGACAACATTCACCAACTTAAACAAGGAGACCCTTCAGAAGAGTTGCAGGAGTTTCTGAAGTTATCTAAAGGTTGTGGTTGAAGCCAATGGCAATTTTAGTGAATAAATTTACTCTTTAGTATCTCAAGATATTTTTGTGTAATTTTGGTTAAGGTTAAATGAGATGTCGGTGTTATTTTCATTTTTGCATAATTTAGATGATACTTTATCCATGCACTGTATGTGTGTATCTATCACGTTTAACCTTATAATATCTATCCCTATTAAAAATAGCAAAGTATGACATTTTTATCTATAAACAATTCCAAGATTTGCAACTTGTGCTTCTTTCATATATTTCCTTTGTTGTCAAATAATTTTTCTTGTCTATTTTCCTGCCCATTTTTTTTTTTCTTGTCTATTTTCCTGTCCCTTTTTTTTTTCTTGTCTATTTTCCTGTCTTTTTCTTTTTTTCTTGTCTATTTTCCTGTCTTTTTCTTTTTTTTCTTGTCTATTTTCCTGTCTTTTTCTTTTTTTCTTGTCTATTTTCCTGTCTTTTTCTTTTTTTTCTTGTCTATTTTCCTGTCTTTTTCTTTTTTTTCTTGTCTATTTTCCTGTCTTTTTCTTTTTTTTCTTGTCTATTTTCCTGTCTTTTTCTTTTTTTTCTTGTCTATTTTCCTGTCTTTTTCTTTTTTTTCTTGTCTATTTTCCTGTCTTTTTCTTTTTTTTCTTGTCTATTTTCCTGTCTTTTTCTTTTTTTTCTTGTCTATTTTCCTGTCTTTTTCTTTTTTTTCTTGTCTATTTTCCTGTCTTTTTCTCTTTTTTCTTGTCTATTTTCCTGTCTTTTTCTTTTTTTTCTTGTCTATTTTCCTGTCTTTTTCTTTTTTTTCTTGTCTATTTTCCTGTCTTTTTCTCTTTTTTCTTGTCTATTTTCCTGTCTTTTTCTTTTTTTCTTGTCTATTTTCCTGTCTTTTTCTTTTTTTTCTTGTCTATTTTCCTGTCTTTTTCTTTTTTTTCTTGTCTATTTTCCTGTCTTTTTCTTTTTTTTCTTGTCTATTTTCCTGTCTTTTTCTTTTTTTTCTTGTCTATTTTCCTGTCTTTTTCTTTTTTTTCTTGTCTATTTTCCTGTCTTTTTCTTTTTTTTCTTGTCTATTTTCCTGTCTTTTTCTTTTTTTTCTTGTCTATTTTCCTGTCTTTTTCTTTTTTTTCTTGTCTATTTTCCTGTCTTTTTCTTTTTTTTCTTGTCTATTTTCCTGTCTTTTTCTTTTTTTTCTTGTCTATTTTCCTGTCTTTTTCTTTTTTTTCTTGTCTATTTTCCTGTCTTTTTCTTTTTTTTCTTGTCTATTTTCCTGTCTTTTTCTTTTTTTTCTTGTCTATTTTCCTGTCTTTTTTTTTTTTTTCTTGTCTATTTTCCTGTCTTTTTCTTTTTTTCATTCTTAAAGCCAATTTCATTTTCTGATCTGTCTTGAGTTTTTTTTTTTTTTTTTTTTTTCAATTTCCAGTGTCATTCCCATCATTCAATATCTTGTTTTTCTTTTAAAAATAATCTTTGTCATGGATTATAAGACTCTTTGATTCAAAATTTTTAATGACAGATTCCAAATTCCATAATAAAGTCTTACTCCACCAAATAAGCTATAGTAAATATTTCTAATAAAAACATAATTTATATGGTATATTTTATCAGTTTGTTAATACCAATTTTTTTGTGAAAATACAACCCAAAATCTGGCTTATGTAATTTAAATTTTAAATTTTTCTCGCTGAAAGCTGAAATTTTATCCCAGCTGCTGGAGAGGGCACTTAATATCTTAAAACCCAAACTAGCTAGTGTGAAAGTGCATTACTTTGCCATTTTATAAAATCTCTATCACTTATCTTTTTTACTTTTAAAATTAGCATGGGCATTATCTTTTTTAGTAAAATAATTACTGCTACAAGATCTGATGCATAATGTTCTTGTCTCCTGCCCAATTTCCATGTCTCAAAGAAATTGCATTCCAAGTTGCATAGACTGAAATGAATAGATTTCAGATTACTGTTAGATGGATCCATTTAGGAGACTCATTTCTATTCCAATTGCACAAGGACCAACAGAAAGCAGGCACATTTCTTTTGTAGATTTCTACAGCAAGAGATTATGTTCTACCATTTACTAGTGATCGGAATTTTTTTGGGAAATGTTATGTCTAAATCAAGCAGTATTTTTTTTTTTTTTTTTTTCCTTTTTTTTTTTCTGTCTCTTAGTCATCCTTTTAGCAAATTTTTTTTATTTTAGTTTGCATTCTGTTATTTCATATTGTATTCTCTGAAGATCATAATGTTCAAGAAGTCCTGTATAAGTTATGGATTTTTTTTTTTTTTTTTAAATACTCAACTATAATGAATTTTATAAAACTTTTTTTTTTGTTTTTTTTTCTCAGCCATATTTCTCCTTTCTGGGTGGAATATGTGACATTGTGGCTTGTTCTTTATATTTTAAAGACTGAGATTTCTAGTTTGTTTTTTTGTTTTTTTTTTTTTATTTTTATGAGCTATTTTAATTATTTAATTTTCACATTATACTATAGGAACCTTTTTCTTTAAAATTGAAGTCGAAACTTATCTACAAATGATATTAAACTTGCTACTAGCTTAAATCCTCATACTAAATTGTCTTGACTTTTTTTTTAGGTCTTTATAAATTTAACTGATAGAAACCTTGTTATAAATTGCAAATCAACTTTCTCCTTCTACTCCTGAGTATACACATCTATAATCCATTCTAGACTGATAGTAATGTTATACAATTTCCTCAAGCGTCTCAAAATTTTCTATTAGAATTCTTTAACTCTTACATTTTGCAATATACTTTATGTGCACAGCAAAACCAGAATCTCCAGATAAAGATTTCTTTAATTAATCCACAAATCGTAGATTATAAAAAAAATAATTTCTACTATTTTTTGCTTTGGTATTTTCATGCAAATGTGGTTTTTAAACAAGCAGCAATAAAACGGAAGTTTTTAAAATTTTAAATATTTGGGATTCAAAAGCATTTTAACAGGGGAAAAAAATCATTTGAAATAACTGTTTTAAGTTTTCTCTTTTTCAATAAGAGGCCTTTTTTTTTCTTTTTTCTTTTTTTTTCATTTTAAATACAGAAGCATTTATTCTTGAATATCTTTAATATCCTCTACTTAAAGAGTTTAATTAAAACATGCTTTCAATGTTAAATAAGCACAACAGCATATAAGAAGTGAATAAAATCCAACTTGTAATAAAGTTTTTGAAATATTTTCCCCAATTATTATTTCTAGCCTGTTTGAAATTCTTATTTTAAGTATGACCATAGACTTAACTAAAATTTTAAGATATTACAATAATTAAATATTGTGAAGTTTTAATTTTGGATTAAAATATGGCAAGAAAATAAGTTTCCATATAAAATCAGTTTTAGACTAAAATATTGGATTTTATATAAAATTTATATTGAAAAAATAAATTTGTTACCTAAATACACCTGATGGCTGATGGCGAAACAATGACAAAATTCATAAAAGATATGTCAAGAAGATAATAAACTGATATGCTAAACATGTTGATTAACAGGAGGGGGGTATATTTGTAACCTGTTTTATCCATCATATTACTTCATTGGCCTGAAAATGTTATTCCAGTTGTATAATTACAATAAAGACCATATTGCCTATCAATATACATTACTGATGGGTAAAACAGTGGGTCAGAGAATATAAAACTTATTTTTGTTTTAAGCAAAAAGTCAGAAATTTGTTTTTGTAGTTCATTTCTTTGATTTCTCATGAAACAAAAATATTTTTTCATCAAATTATCTTCAGTGAAGATTCTTTTCCTGTTGTTAATTTATTTTTTATCTTTTTGTTTATACATAATGTGTTACACAATGTGTTGTATAATTAACTAAAAGTATTGGGGGTTGTTTTTTTTTTTTTATATTGGAACACTATTTTGCATGTTTAGGAAGAACATAAATATGATAAAATACTTAGTTTTAAATTGATTGAATTACTTTTAAATCTTAATCTTTTTTTTTTTTTTTTTACATACTGTTAATCTACAATATATTTAATGTCTTTAGCAGCTTTTTAGTTCATGAATTTTTTTTTTTTTTTTTTTTTAGCATTAAATGTCTTCAGGTTCCTATTTATTGAGAGAATATAAAACTAAAGAAGTATGGGTGGAAGATTATTTAAAACCATTTCCTGTCAATTCTTGTAGAAAACAACCTTTTCATAAATAACTAGTGATCAATGAATAAATACCAAATGCTTTATGCAAATTATTTCTTTTTTTTTTTTTTTTTCTTTTTTTTGTTGTGTTCTTAGATTTTCAATTTTGAGTATATTTAGCAATGAAGATTTTCCAATTGATTTTTCTCTATTTTCACTTACAAAGGTAAACAATAATAAATAAATTTTCACAATTAACTCCATTTCTAGGTTATGTAAAAAAAAAAAAAAAAAAAAATTCTTTTTCCAATTTTAATAATTAAATTTTATGAAAATTGGGTAAACCTTTCAATATAATTGAATAGATTTTGTCAAAAGATTTTCAAAAACTTTTGCTTATGCAAGTGAATGAAATTATCAGTCATAAATTAAGTTTTCTTCTAAATTTTGTTAATATTCCTTTCTTTTTTTTTTACACATATGCACAACAGTGAACATATATACTTGTTGACTTTCTATACTTGTTAGATTTCAATCTAAATGTCTATTTTTTTTCCTATAAAAATACACCTGAAATACTTGGACAAGGACCTAATAAAAATAACTGTAGGGCAATGGACATTTTTTTTCTTTTCTATTTGAAAGTGGAATTTGATGGTCAAAAAGAAAGGGAGATCTTCTTTTCTGAAACCATTTTTCTTTTTTCAGCATCAGAAAATTGCACTAATTGGGATTCTGTCAACTGATGAATTCACAATTATTTCTGATATTACCTTAATGGTATTTTTAATTTTCTAGAATTATAAGAATTATTTTACTAAATTGATTTTGCCTACAACTGTAATTAGTGTTTTCCAATATGCTCTGCCCACATTTGGTGACTGCCAGTTTCTAGAGGGGTGGAGCTATGCAAATCTTGGATCCTCATTACTTCAATAATAACTTCTCGTGTGTGTGTGTGTGTTTTTTTTTTTTTTTTTGTTTTTTTTTAATTGAATTCCAAAACTACTAGTTGTCACTGAGTTATATTAATGTAATTATTGTATTAAACAAGCGCACACACACACACACACACACACACACACACTGTTTTCATATTTATGAATATGCAAATTTGTGTGCATATAAATAGAGTAAAAGTGGGTTTGTCAAGCCTGTTAACAATTTCATCATTGGATTCAGATTGGAATCTGGCTGTTTCATTTTAATGATAGCATTCATTGTAAGTAAAGAATTTTTCTTTTCTAATTTTCTGCTTCTCATGAAAGCTTTTTTTTTTTTTCTTTTTTTTTTTTTCTTTTTTAAATTCCAAAACTTTTCTATTTTCCATAGTATTTTATTTCTTTGTTGTGATAGATTAATTCTCTTGCTTAAATTCTGCATTCTTAATTGAGAAATGACCACTAACTGAAACCTGTATACATTTGTTAAGCTTTAATACAACAAAACTGAATAGAAAGATGGTCTTAACCCAAACTTCCTGTTGAGAAAGACCTATCTACTTAGCTAGAAAATTTTATTTCTGTTTTTTGTTTTTTTTTTAAATGGATAAGTGTAGTAAAATTTCTTATGTGAAAGTAATTATTAAGCAAAGATGTATCATTGCATTCTTTGATATTCATTGATACTTACTGAAAGCGTATGGAAACCAAATAGTGGATGTGAGAACAGTTAGGTGGTGGTAACAATGATGTGTGTGACAAGTTACATTCCAGGTGTATGGCTGTCAACTCAAAAGGAAGAGAATCCCAGAAATGCATTGCCAATAGTACTTGTGGAAAACTAGCTTTGTTGCTTAAAGATTGTTCACTCCAATAGTGTTATTGGACTTATTGTAATTTCCATGGAAATAAATGGGAGGCATTACTTTTTGGAGCATTCCTTTATTTTTCTTTGTTGGTAAACTTGATGCCATCACCAATTCTGCTTGTTCATATTGGTTCATTGTATTTAGTCTTCAAATATCAAGTAGTATTTCCTGTTTGAAGTATCAACAGGTTGAGTGGAGTGATCTACTTAGAGCAATTCCTTCTCTTTCCTATTTACATGTTTGTTTAAATTTACATGTCTTCCGTCTAAAATTATGAGATGAAGTATGATCATTATTTCATCACTTATTTGAACAAGTCTCCATTATTTGTTTTTTTGCTTTTGTTTTTTTTTTAAATTCCCCCCTTTCCCTGTTTATGCTGCTGTGTTCTTGGCTTTAAGAAAAGAACATTTTTCATTTTGACCGAGCATGATATTTTTGTAAATTGTAGTGACTATGTGCAATAAGTTGAGCATTTAGAGGGTTTTGCTGTTTTACTGAAACTGATAGAAACACAGATATACAAAGATTATATTTCTAAACTGTATGATAACATCTAGTAAAAAAAACTTTAAAATGATCCTAGAAACTTTGTCATGGAAACATTAATATACTTTTGTTGATAGTTCTATCCAAGAATGAATTTTTTTTTTTACCCCATATGCCAATCATTTTATGATTATTTTTCTGTTGTCAATGAATGTTTTTCCAGTTCAAGATTTTCACCTTTTCATTTTAATTTTTTTTTTTCTTTTTTTTTTCCAATAACCAACTAGGTATTTAATAATGAAATGATGTGTTGAGACTTGGTTTTGTCACAGAACTAGAATTTGCTTCAATATAGTTTTAATTTTCTCCATCCCTGCCTAACAGGTTTTATTTCTTCCTTGCCTATGAAATGCAAGAAAACAAATTTAGAATATAAATTAAATGCATTTATTTCTTGTTTCACTTTGGTATTATCATTCTATTTTCTTCAAGTGATCCTTTATTTTACATTTCATACTGTTTTCTTTTATGCTTTTGAATTCCTTGATTTTTTTTTTTTTTTTTTTTTTTTTTTTTTTTTTTTTTTTAAATTTCACTTTGTCATTAATTTTCCTAAAATAGTTTTGTATACTTTTGCAAATCTCATTTTATCTATTGTTACTATAACACATTTTGTTTTTTTTAATTATCCAAACTGTTTACTTTTTCAAAAATAAAGATTATAAGTTGATAAATTAAATCCAAAATGTTTCATAAATTTAAATTTTTTTTTTTTGCAAATTAAAATCAACATGCCAAATAATAAGTAATTACTTGTCTTTTCATTTCATCACTGGTTTGTAATTGCATCTATTTTATTTTCATCTACTTAACATAACTTTTTTTTTTTTTTTTTTTTTTTAGCACTAAGCCCAGCTCTTATGTTTTGCATCTCATTGAAATCAATGAGATGCAATATATAAGATCTGGGTTTATTTATTTATTTTTTATTTTTGGATATTTCTGTTTAATTACTCAAGTTATCTTCTGCCTCCTCAGCTTCTGGTTTAGTTGTTCGTTATCAATAGACTTTTATTTGACAGTGTACTTGATGATCTGAGAATTGCTAAAATAATTATTGTAAAATTTCATTATTTCTTTTTAATATTTGCTTTGAATTATAATCAAGACATTTGCCTGCATTTTTTTTATTTTGTTTTTTTTTTTTAATATACCTTTAATTTTTGAAAACTGATTATTTGTATCATCAATCACTTGATTTAAAAATAAGGAATTTGAGTCCGGTCCCATTTGAAGAATCACCTTGGTTATATTTTTTCTTTTGTCAGCTTAAATATGAAATTATTGAATGTTTTCCGTGTGTGTGTGTGTATATATATATATATATATATATATATATATACACACACACACACACATTAAGAAATGGACAAAGTCCGACAATTTATTTATTAAAGACATTTTTATGTTTAACGTTCTTATTATAGATACAAGTAAATGCTCTGTTTATAATAAACAGTATTAAATAACATTTACCGGCCTGAATGTCCGAAAAATTTTCATAGAAAATATTCATCTGTATAGGATGCAGGTTCGAATCCTGTCAAAGGACGAATATTTTCTATGAAAATTTCTCGGACATTCAGGCCGGTAAATGTTATTTAATACTGTTTATTATAAACAGAGCATTTACTTAAATACTTGTATCTATAATAACGTTAAACATAAAAATGTCTTTAATAAATATATATATATATATATATATATATATATATATATAAATAAATGATACCCAAGAAAGTTTTACAGTCTTTTATAATAAATTTAAATTTTGTTTTAACATTTGTGCATTTAAAGCATAAAACTATTTAAAGATTACATCACAATAAGATTGAAAATGTGTCATTTATTACCAAATCTTCTGATGTTATTGATCACAGATAAAATGAATATTTTAGATAGATATCTCAATTTATTTTTACTTTTCTGAAAAGAGGACTATCAGATTCTCAGATCTGTAATATAAAAAGGTTAAAGATCATAAGCTTAATTTAAGCAAACTTGTTGCTATTACTTTTCCTTTTTGTTTATTAATCTCTTCCTTTTAAAAGTCTAGCTAATTCAAATGTCAGAACCTTTTTAAAATTCTGTTGTAGCTCTTCACTAATTTTGCTTGCTTTTACTTTTTTTTACCTAACTTTCTCTGTTTGGCAAAAAGAAAAGTTATATGTTAGTATGATTAATATATGAGAATAATAATTTTAATAAATATTAGACTTCTTTCTGAGGCAAGTTAATGGTTATGAAACTTAATTTTTTTTTTTTTTTTTTTTTAACTAATTGGAAGATATTACAGTAAATGTGACTTTTAGGAAACATTATTGACAACCATTTTATCATAACCAATTGGATGTTTTAAATCTGTAAGTTGCTTAATATATCACCTTTATTTTATGTGGTATTGAAACTACTTATCTGTTCATATTTATTCTGAAAACTTAATTGTTATTTAACATTTAAGCATTAACATTAAACTTCTACTTAAATAATCATTGGTTTTATTTGCACATTGGGTATTTAACAAATATATATATATATATTTTTTTTTTTTTTTTTTTTTTAAGAAACTATTTTTGATTATTGAGGAAGTTTGATATGCAATTAGAAATGAGAAAATTATTTTGGCTTGTTTGTTTTGATATCTTACACACACACACACACACACACACCTATATCAACTTGGGTGGAAAGTAATGTGGAAGGTTTGATAGTTTTCTGCTCTCCATTTCTCAATACTAGTGTAATATAACAACATGCTATCTATTCATTATCATAATTGGTGACACATAACCATTTCTTTCTGTCACCAATGTTATATTTTGTCTGTATCTTTTATTTATGTATATATTGTGAAAATAATTTTTCAAATTTGGCTGTTTGTCTTTTAATTTAATCAATTTTATAGAAATTATAGAAATACTTTTTCTTTATTCCTAATAGTTTTACATTCTGATGATGATGATTTAAAAATGTATGGCTTTTTCTTCTCTTTATTGTGTAATATAGCATGAAACTAAAATCGAGACATCTAACTTGTTTTTCTAAAGAAACTTATTTAAACTTGAATATTGTAACTCTTTACTTTTATAAATAACTCATTAAAAAGGATTATCCTGTAACAAAATGTGCATGGGCATGTGTTTGACTATGAGAGATCATAAAAACTTCACCTGTAAGCATGTGAATCATTTTATGTGTTTGGTGGTGTATTTCACCAATTTGTTAGTGAATGTAAACTAGTATTTTAACTAGTGAGAAAATTGTTTGCTTGTTTAGCCTTTGTAGTTTCAGATTTGTTAGAAAAAATAAACTATATTAGCAATGAGTGAAACAAGTAGTTTAATTTTTGCCTTAATGTGTTTAACTGTCTACATTCAACAAGAATGACCTGAAATTTCTCTACTTATCTGTAAATTTAATTATAAATGAAGGATATTTGAGATGAGGAAAATTTACTTCTGTAAAACTTTCATAGAATGTATATAAATATTTAATGAAAAAGTACAGTTAGGTTTGTAACTTGATATAATTTAATACAAAGTATTTGTGGACTGATTACAATTAGAATAGTGTATAAATTACATTTTAAACCTGAGGCCAGTTACTTAGCAACATTTATGTCATTAATATTATAGCATAGTACCAGAGAAAACGACTAGAAACTTAAGTAATATCTTGGTACTAGCTTGCTGATACTTATAACAAAATATTTCTTTGAAACACTTCCTTAAAATAGTTAAATTTTGTACTTGTTAAAAACCAAAGAGAAAAAAGAAATATTTATCATACAAATAAGTATTTTACTTTTGAGACCAAAAGATAAAATGGTAAATTGATTGTTTACTTAAGACATTAATCTGGGAAGGTGTTTTTATATACGGAAATTTATAATTTAGCTGAAATTAAACATACTGTTACTTGTCACAAAAAAACAAAAGGAAAAATATAGTTTATAAAAATAGTTTTTATAAATTTATTTATTTTTGTTTTTACACAAGCCTTGACTCTAAGTTAAAAAGCAAAACTTGTTAATAAGAAATTTTACCTGTTTGCTACCATTTATTGGTTTACATGACCAAAACAGAAATCCCTCCGATCTTTTTCATGAATTGTACACCAGAGAAAAGTTAGTCAAATAGATCAGCCAAAATACTGTGCTAATAGGGAAATGAAGTCCAAACGACTTCTAGAAGAGAGTATTTGCTAGGGTATATTTTCTATGATCATATTTTATTTAGTAAACATACATATAGCACTAACACCATTAGGGATATTTAGTATAATAGTATATTTTTCTGTGTGCTATGTTTCTTCAAGGTGTGGGTGATTATGGCTTTCCACAGCTTCCTATTCTTTGTAGATCAAAGCAATTTTTCATTTTACTATCCCTCCCACTTGTTCTACCATACAAGTTTCCTCTGACACCTCTGAGTTACATATATTCCAAACATTCTTTCCTTTGTGTGTAATAAAATTTTCAACCTTGAAGCTTCTTCATTGTTTACATGCTCTATCCATATTTTTGGCATCATTCTGTAGAACCACATCTATCACCTCAAGGCTCTTCATCTGTGAAGGAATTTTTCATCATTCACTGGAGAATATAGGAGGATTGACAGATATTCCATAACAGTCCAGCACTCTCTTCTTTGTTTCTAATAAAATGTTCCACTTTCTTAGTACCTTTTTAGTTTTTTTGGAAAGCATTTTTGCTATTCCAATGCACCTTTGCATACAGCCACATTTCTAGACTATTTAACTGAGGAACAACATCACTAGTAATAAGCTTGCTAGACTGACACCCATATTGTTCTATATCAACACTGAAAAATGACTTTTCTTTTCTAAATGGATTATCATTCAGAATACAACTTATTCTTGTGTATATTACAATAGCTGTATTTTTAAATCTAGCCTTAGCTGGTGTTTTTTAAAGAGTCAGCTCTTTTAAATAACTTGGCCTTGTGTCAGACCAAAAGCTTTGTAAACATACAGAAAATATGTATTTTAGTGTCTAATGCTATGTATGCCTTTTGGCCTTTGCATATTTCACAAATTCATATAGTTTGGCATATGAAAACCAGTTAAAAGATTATATCCTTTCTGATGAAAGCACAGAAATCAAAAAAAAAAAATACCTACTTTAAATCATTGTAAATTTCTTGTAATTAAACATTTGTAAGTGAATGTTATGTGAGATGGCCAAAATCTTTTGCTTGGATATTTTTGTGGGTTGTCTTGCATCTCCCACCTTGCCACTTATTTGGAGCCCTTGCAATAAAATAGGTTGGTGCAAAAATAATGACTTTTTTTTTTGACATATTTTTTAACATCAAAAAAACGTCATTATTTTTGCACCAACCTAATACATTAGGTATGGAAGAAAAAAGTAATATGAAACATCCACTTATAAACTGGCAATTATTCAACATTTATTGATAGTTTTACATAGCAGAAAACTTTTGAACAGTAATGCATAACCATTTTGAATTTTTTTTTTTTTTTTTTTTTTTTTAATTTATTTATAAATTTATTTATTTTAAATACACACTCATAAAAACACTTCAAACTGTCTGCAAAAAACTGTGCTTGCAGATATGTTAGCAAGGTTTATTTTTGGTTTTGTACCCTTAGTTTAAATGAACAATACTCCCTGATTTTAAATAAATTTTAAATAAACTTTATTTATGCATGTATTTTTTAACACATAATTTGTCTGGTTGCAACTGTGAATTGGGTTGGGTACATATTGGATTAAATTTTATTGATTGAAATCAATCCATGTTTGGCTATTGACAGTAATAAGTCAATATCTAAATTTGGAGAGCAGGAAATTCTGACAGCATATGTATTTGAAAAACTCCATTCATGCTATGTACAACGGCATTATCTCTTGTAATCCAAGAGCTTACATTATGTATGTAGTTGTGAAAGAGATTCAAAACCTTAGTAATAGGTTGGGTTGCTTCTTATATATATATATATATATATATATATATATATATCCAAAATATTGATAAAAGTTTAGTAGATTAAATATTTTAATGTATTTATCTTTGGCTTGTAGAAGATTCATGTATAATAAACACATTCAGTTAAGATTCTCTTTTTTTTTCTTAGATCATGTTATGTATTGGATTTTGTTTAGTTCTGAATCTAACCTTGAAGTTGTTCCCGAATTAAAGACTTCATTAAAGTCACTAAGACCCATACTTATTAGTTGTACTTCACAAGAAATGTTTAATATTATTCTACTTAAGAATAGAATCAAATAGGCAAAAGATATTACATTGCAATTATTATTTGTACAAATTTATTTCCTGTGTTTGAGAGCAGTTTGTTTTTCTAGGATATAAAATAAAGTAGCAGCAACTCTTTGGTAACTATTCTCTTGACTAATAATTGTATATATCTTAATGGATTTATTTTTTAATTTTGATAATTGGTACTATGGTGATTCTCACTGTTGGAAACCTGTTCTTGTATATTTCCTAATTCATATCATTTTCTGCAACAACATATGCTGTAGTTATTTATACAATTTGAATTTTGCAATTATAAAAGAAAATAATTGTTGATATTTGTGTATATGTAGGTATCTCATTCATCATTTGGTATGTATCTAATAACAAGTCTCACCAACCTGGTTTACAAAGTTGAATGTGAGTCTTGAACTTTAAAATATCTGTTACCAATATTGGCTGATAAGTAAAATGCAGTTACTGTTTCAATTAAAACAACTAAGATCAGAATATTTTTATGTAAATTATACTCTTAGAAATAAGTTTCTTTCATTGATTTCAAGGCTATTTGAGATTGTATCTTGTTTCTTTAACAGAGATTGCTTGTATTTCAAGTAAAATACCACCACCACCACCCAGCATTAATTGTGTGCACATAGCAGATGAGTAAAAGGCAGATTAAGCATCTGTCAGCCAGTGCCTCTATTTTCTCTTGTGATTATTGTTGTTATCATTATTATTAATAGCTTTGCCTTTTACTGTCACTAGATTTTTTTTTTTCAATTAAAAGCAACATTCAATGCCGTGTATTTGGGCTGGCATCCTCGTTTTTGTTTAAATAACATTTTTTTTTCTCTGTCTACTCTATGGCCTTCTCCAAAAGCATGGTTATAGAAAGTGACATCAAGAAGAGTTTTATTTTATTGTCTGTGTCAATCTCTCTTCATGATATCAATCTTTAAGCAAGTCATTGTGAAACAACATATTAATTGTAAGTTCCAAGAGTCAGTGTTAGAATAGATCATCTTTCATTAAGTTGGCTTCAAATAGAGGATCATTAGACAATAAGCATAAAGGAAAATAATATAATTTCAATGCCTACAAAGGCCACTTGATAGAAAAACAAATAAAAAAATAAATAAAAAAAAAAGTTATAAGTTACAAATAAATAAAATAAAGTTTTCTATTTGGAAGATACCATATGCAGCATTTAGCTGAAGGCTAGTAAGTGAACAGACTGAAGCATTGTTTGGGACAAGAGCATATAAGGATGCTGCTTCAGTCATTAATCTTGTGTCACTGAGAGAGGAAAATGATTTGAACTAAAGCTGAAATGAATTTATTTGTTGGTCTAATACTTGTAAAATCTACAACTCAAATTATAGCTATGACAAAAGTTGCAATGTGGGAGTTTTCTTTTTCTTTCTATGTTCAAATACAAAGTTGTAAGCTGTAAAATTGTTACTAAAAATTCTTTGAAGGAAAATCCTTGGAAGAATATAAGTTTTATAAAATTAAAAAATTTACAGTTTTGTTTTAAAACCCAATTTGGAATGATTTAAACAAATGACAAGTTTTTCTTCAGCCTCTTTTGTCCATGTAAAGTAATGAACATTCCAAGAAAAGACTGTTAAAATTGTTCATCAATTAGATTAACATGTATCTTACAATTTTTAAGAAATATTATTCTAATGTTAGGTTGAATATTTCTTTTGCCTACTTTCTTTGTGATTGACAAATTATTTGGGAAATGTGCTGAACTTGAATACTCTGATTAGATCTTCTTGCAGCAATCAGGTAAGGGAAAGACATATTTCATTTGCGCCTTCTTAAGTGTGATACTAGCCCAGCCTTACTGCAGGTGACAAAGCCACACTGATAGATGAAATTTGTTAAAGCAGGATTTTGATAGCATCTCTGCTTCAAAGCTTGATGAAACTGATCACAGTGCTTCAGTTTGCTGTCTTCAAAACCCTTTAACTTGATGAAACATGTCTTATGCCACTCCTTTCAATTTGATGCATGGGTTTCCCAGGTTTTCAAATCAAAGTTGAGGCATTTCAAATTGTCTTTCAATTTGTCTTTGTAACGTAAGAGTGGATGTCCAACTGAACATTTGGGGATTACACACACACACACACACACATATATATATATATATATATATATATATATATATATCAACACAAACTGAAATAGAAACACTTCTTGCACTAAAAGAACAAAACAAATAAGAGGAAAAATTTATATAACTAATAATGCTTCCAGATAAAAAGTATTAAAACATTGGAGGGTGTTATTTTGTAGCCTAAAAGTGTCTTAATAAAGTAGTCTTTTATTATTTAATACTATAAAAATAAGGACTGAAGTTTCTGACATGTTTTAGATTATTGGATAGAAATTATTTACACTTCACTGTCAGTTACTACAATCTGGCTTTACAGTCCTATTGTAACAACATTTATTAAAATAGTAAACTTAGTGGGAGTTATGCCTGTCATGTAAATTTTACATTTTTTGGTTTGTATATTTATTTAAGAATTAGGAAGTCTCCCCCACCACCAAAAATTTTAAAAGTATGCTTTCTTTCCTTTGCTGAATTTGCTGTGTGCTTTCTGACAAATTTTACTACTTGTCTAATTTAAAAATTTAGTAACATGAATGTCAGTTAAATGCGTAATAATAATTACTTATTGTTAATACTTGTCATAATTGTTATCCTTACTTTATAGAAGGATTAAGTAATTGGTAGATTTGCTTATACAGGGTGTCCCTAAAGTCTGGACACATATGCAAAAATGCATACTTTCAAGAAATGAAATTTTCAACATTTTATTGAATTGTAATATTAACAAATAACATCTTCAATATGATTTCCATCATTTGTGATACAAAGATTGATTTGCTTTGCCAGATTCAAGTGTTTTACATCTGATTTTCATTGAATAAACTTTCTACTTTAGCATACCCTAGAAAAAGAAGTCCATTCTTTCTTTCTTCTGATAAAACCATTTTTAATCTGTGGAGGTTAAAAAAAATATATATATATATATATATATATATGTATATATAGTTAATGAGATTTACCATGGTTCACAGTGTATATTAATGTCCTTCAAATAATCACCAAGTTTTTATTTTCCATCTTTGTGTCATAAATACAAGTGATTTGGAGCTTGCATTGTTTCACTTTCAAATAATTTGAGTACAGCTATTATAAAGTTTTTCTTATTCTATTAATTTCTGTGCAGTTGTTATTTATTTTTCTCTTTCTAATATCCTTGCAGTTTACCCATTTCTTTTAAATATGATTTGAGTCATGTCTTATCTGTTTGACAACCCCAAAGTATAATCTGTAAAGTCTCTAACATAAAAACAGGTTTTCAGATTTTGTTTGGATCGTTTTTAAATAAAATCTCGGCTCTTCTGATTAAACAAACACCAAAATCTTTTTTTTTTTTTGTTAAATAGTGTATTCTAAATACTTTAGGAAAGGACATTTTTTTTCTTTTACATTCCAGGTTCTGTCAAGAATTAACTGTCAGACATTTGATTTCTTATCTTTTGTGAGTTTTTAACCTTTGTCATATTTCTTTTGAACCTTTTTAAAAAGCCAAGAATGGTTTGTCTAAAAATGTACATTTTTTTTTTTTTTTTTTCTTATCAGTAAATGCATTCTCTTGAAGCAGTATATTTAAACAAATTCTATAACAACCAAATCATTATTAGATTTGTAACTAATCTGCTATTCAAGCCTTCTTTCTGGTTATATTCTTATTCCCCCCCCCCCCCCCCCCGTAAAATTAGTTGATATGTTAATCAACATTGGTCTGTCTGACAGATACTATCTGATATCCAGAAATTTTTAATTACTCCCCAAGGCTTATAGCAAAACAAAACTTTACCAAATCTTACTGAAAATAGATAACAATGGAATTGCTCAACAGTATTCTTGACAACTGTTTGTTGTTATGCTGATTATTGTCAAATCACATTATAAAAAAAAAACAAAAATCTCATTATCTCTCTTCTCTACTGGTCACTATCCATGCTTATGACTTGTTGGTCTGTACATTGCAAGCAACAAGTCAGTTTTTCTTTTCTCCTCTTAGCTTTGCTGTCACTCAAGTTTTTTTTCTCTTTCTTTTTTTCATTGTCCCTCCTCTTTACATTCTGTCTTTCAGTTATAATTTTTATGACCACTATTGTTTAATAGTGGTCTTCCTTCACTTTGTATATAAGCCTCTCTCTAGTGGGATGGCAGCTGAAGGATTTAATTAAAAAAAACAAACTTGTAGAATCCATAAAGAAATTACTACATAAAAGGAAATGCTTTCAGCTTTCTTGATCCCTTTTTATATCAATATACAAATCTTTCCAGGCTGGGGTCACTTTTGTTCTTTCTTTGCTTTTCTATGAAGTTCCTCTACTCAGCAAGTATCCATGAAGGTATTGAGGCTATATTTGGTCAGGACATTTTACACTAATTTTCTGTTTAGTAGCAAGTGGTTATATCCTCTATTTGATTGTGTTCATAAAAGTAGTTGTTCTTTCATCATAATGGTATGTTGTGGTTTCTTCAGATTACATTCCTACATTTCTTAAATTCTATTAATTTCATTTTTTTTTTTTTTTTTTTTTTTTTTCTGTGTTGCTTAGTAATAACTATGGCAGTTTCAATAATAGGACCACAAAATATTAGTTCACTCTCCTTTGCTTTCCATATTGTATCTATTGTTTGGTTACATCTGCTTTTCAGTTGCTATTCTAAGCCTGTTTTACAAAGTAAAATAATTTGTGCACAATTGCTTCTATCTACACTTTATTCTTTTTTTTAACCTTAAGGCATATTTCAGGTTTTTACTTTTTACTGATGGATGAACATCTTTTCACTTTGAATAAAATAAAACTAATTGTTTGATAATTATTACATATATTATTCTTGTAGAGGCAAATGGCAGTTGTAAAAAGTATTTATTACATAAGAAATTGTATTTAATCAGGACCAAATTTCTCACTTATTCTAAATTTACAATAGCTTGCAAGAAAAAGGTGTCTTCAAAAGGTTTCAAATTCATAG
This sequence comes from Acanthosepion lycidas, assembly GCA_963932145.1. Lineage (NCBI taxonomy): Eukaryota > Metazoa > Mollusca > Cephalopoda > Sepiida > Sepiidae > Acanthosepion > Acanthosepion lycidas. The sequence goes on along the minus strand of OZ010610.1, from coordinate 62,969,507 downwards.
ATCCATGCCATAATTGTCTTATGAAGCTGTAGTTTTACAGCTTTAGCTCTTTGAACTAAACAAAACAATTTTTTCTTTTGTCTAATACCTTAGGTTTTTTTCCAGTTTTAACTATTAAAACTATAAATGTTAAGTGATTTGTCATGCATATCAGAGTAGAGTATTAAAGTGAAATGTTTGACACATTTTAATTGATTTTTTTTTTTTTTTTTTTTTTTTTAATATAATACTGATAAAGTTTTGCTTTGTATTAGGAATTTCAAATATCTTTGATATTCAGTTTTTGTTTGTGTCTACATACACTTTGAATTGCTTGTCAAAAAGTGGTCATTTTGGGGAAAATCATGGCTGAATCTAAAATGTCCATTTAATGCTGATATAGCACTTGTGATTAAATCACTATGTAGCTTATAGTAATGATACACTAGGTGCAATTATGTGTTTGGCTAGTCTGTAAAGGTTAAGATTTTGAGGTCAAAGAACACTTTGGAAGACTTCAGAAGGGTTTATTATAGAATATGCAAAATAGCAGAAATGTGTTAGTTCATAGAAAGTCAGTGAATCACTTTGGTAACTAAATAATATTATGAAGATTGTCAAAATGCTATAAACTTTGCATCACAGAAAATTTTCTTTTTGTGATCAGTTTAATTACAGAAATCTGCAAAATTAATACACTTACTCATGAAACATAGTTATGCTTCTAATAAAACTTCTCTCAGATGATGACCAAGGAGTCAGACATGGTTTCAAAGCAAAATACCTGGGCACTCTAACAATACCTTTTATATCAGGTTTTAGTTCTGTTATTATATAAAAAAATACCAACATGTTGATGCTACCTCTTTTTGATGATGGAGATTCTCATTTCAGTTATGTTGTCTCAAGTTTAGTTTGGTGTATTGGGTTGTGAGATAAATCCTTGATTGATAATATATTTTTTACCCAATATGCTTTCTATTAGGTTGGTGCAAAAATAATGTCGCTTTCTCACATAGTAGCATGTGAGAAAACGACATTATTTTTGCACCAGCCTAATATATGATCTTTTATACTTTTTAGTTTATGTTCATGGACTAACTTTACATTTTCTTTATGAAGTAATATTTATTAACATTACTGTATTTAAATAATTAAAACCAAGTTAATTGCTACTCTTTTTTTTTTTTTTTTTTTTGTTGGTTTCTATATTGAATATTCAATATAGAAACTACATTATAATTTACATTATCCTAGCATGATAAAACATTCTTATAATATGATAAACATTCTTATGCATTTTATTTCAGATTGATTTAGTTTTTCTAAAATTAAGTTTCGTATATTCTTCACAATACTGATTGTTTTATTGATTGCTACTTATTTTTACATTCTTGCACTAGTTTTACATTTTGGTACTATCTTAAACTTTTCACAAGAAAATTATATTACTAATAGTACCTTGATTAGTTAAATCACTTCAGTTATAAAACTATAGTTGTAAAATAAATACCAAAATGAATTGTAATCTCATTATTTCTGCTTTTTATTAAAAAAAATTCTTTATTTCTTCAGCGTTTCTCCATGAGACTAATGTACTTGAGCACTGCTTCACACAGAAATTTTCTAATTTCCTGGAAACTAAAACACTATTCTTTTCTTTTATTCTCTACTAGCAGCATGGCCCAGCGTTGCCCGTGCTTGATTCAAAAATCGTACGACTCGTACAGCAATCGCTATCACTTGACTTAAAATATTTTTGCCAAGTTGCTTGGTGGAAGAAATCGGCTGTGTTTATGTCGGCTCTGGTTAGCATCGTAATCAGTTGGCAATATCTTTTGGTTGATGACTAAAAATTAACTTCTGCATTTTGACTGTACACATGGGTTTCATTTGGACACCATGTGTATTTAAAGTAGTTTCCAGTTGTTATTTTTAGTTAGGAGGGGACTTGTGTATGTTTATCTTTCATTTGTTTTACTTTTTGTGTATCGTTCTCTGGAAAAAAAAAAAAAAAAAAAAAAAAAACCTGAGTCACCAGAAGTTAACGGCATTCATTCTGTTTACTGACGTTTGAGTAGCCGGCAGTAACTTCCGTCCATGTGCGATACCCTTACTCATGCTTTCAAATTGATTTTGTGCAAAAACAGTTGTGTTTTTCCAATTTTTGGCACTGTCAGAACCACCACTGGGTAATTTTACATAGTCCTGTGGAGTTTTGTTGAAATCTGTTGAAAAATGCAGGAAATACAATCCCATATATAAACGAACAGACACACACACAATCTGCGTTTTTATAATAAGTAAGAGGCCTTATTCTTTTGTCTTTATTTATGTTATATAATTCTTTTTATGTCTACTCGCTCTACAAATGGCACTGGTACCATGTAACACAGTATTATCTGCTGTGTATATTCAGATAATTGGCAACTAAATCAACTAAATCTGCACATTATTCTTTTTTGGTGGAGAGGGTGGCTAAACACCCAGCAAGATTAAAAACAAGACCTTTTCCAAAGGATGGGTGCACCTTCTTATAATGGCCATATAGCATAATGGGGTAGGCAATGGGCTACCTAGACTGAAGTCAACAACAATGGCAGTGGGGTCCCCTCACCACTTAAAGTTGGTGGTTATCGTAAGTACCTTCATGAAAATCGATGAAAATCGATAGCATGACAAGAATGGTCTGAAAATTAATGAAAAAAAAATTTCCTCGTGTTAACTGTATATTTCATTATTGAGAAGAAACACTAAAGTATTTTTTTAATATTTTTTACTCATAAACATATCCAAAATTTTAGTTACAAATCTTGTTTACCAAATAACGAAAAAAAACTTGATTTTAAGCCATTTTTAAAATTTTTAAAAATAAGTTAAATTCTTCGTTTAAAACTCGTTTAAAAAATCAATTATACGTATTTCAAAATTTATTCGAAAAAAATTTAGAAAATTTGAAGTTTATTTAAAATAATTTAAAAGAAACTTTTACTTACTTTCTTCGTAGAAAAATGTTTTTTTAAAATAAAAGAGAGCCGATTTGAACCACGCGTGAATTGACAAGTGCGAATTGATGCCGTCTATCAATTATTGACAGCTGACGTGAGATTCGAGTTCCCCTAAGGACGGACAGAATGGACATATTTTTTTAAGCGCACTTGCTTAAGTACTACCTTGTAATAATTAAAGTAAAAAAACTTTCGCCATTCCGTTTTTTGGGGTTTTTTTTTTTTTAAGTACTGTACCATAAGTTTGTTGATACTATCTGGAGAAATTATAAATACTATTAAAAAAAAAAGATACAAGTGCTGCACTGCTGACGTTTTTTATTTATTGCACACACGATACTTCCGGCTTCCGTAGATTTCATTTGGAAAAAATTATTGACACAAATTAATTTTTTAAAAATACAAGGGCTCGTTAGTTTGTAATAAGCTTTGGAAATTATAATCTGTAAATATATATCTACTTAAAAACAGCATTCGTTAAGTTCTACAAGCTTTTCCATAATTTTAGAAGAATTAACAACAGAATGTAAAAATAAAAATAAATATTACAGAAATAACAAATAATTGTAGGTAATTGTTTTAAAAATTCATTTTTCATCGAAATATCTTTTTGCTTTCAGACAATATTGTCCATGTTTATTGGAATAAATAAAAGCAATTAAAAGCTTTTGAAATTAAATAATATTTTTGTTTTATTGAGTTTTGTATGTTACACTTCAGAGACGATTTTCAGGTAGAGGGGCCCAACTAAAAAAAAAACAAAACATGATTTGGTTTCCTCAAAGCCTTGTGCTTTTAACTAATATAATAATTAAACTCCTCAAAATTGAAATTATAGAGTTTTCGTACAATTATTTAGAGGGGGTAATACATATGAAACAAAAAAAATTCTGCCATGACTTTACAAAAAAAAAAAAGATATTTATAATAAGTTCCATCATTCGTGAATAGTTTCTGAAAGTTTCACTAAAATTCGACAATTATTTTTATTTTTGCAAGATTTTCAAAATTAATGTGTGTGAAACAGGAAAAAAACGCGCTAAAAATGTTATGTTATTTTATCAGCCCAGTTCATAAAAAGAGAAAAAAGGTTTTTTTAATCAAAATTTACAATGTTCTAAAAAAGAAGGAAAAATTTTAAAAAATAAGTAAAAAATACTTTGATCTTTCCTCTCAATAATAACATAAGCATTTAGACGCTAAAATTTTGTTTTCATCAACTTTGGCGTCTTTTTCATCATGCTATGCTCTGTTTTTAGCGATCTCATGAAGGTACCTAGGTTATCGGCTGTATGAATTGGAGATGGGATGTCAAGTCTACTTGCACAAGACTAGTGTCAATGAATACCTATCTAGCTTTCAGCTTGGATATGTCGTGGGAACTAGTCAGGTGCTCGGTAGTACAGTGACCCTATGACCACACCCAGTCATGGGATTGATGAAGATGATGACAACAGGAAACTTTTGATAGGTGAGCCTATGGCTAACATTTTATAAAGTTTAAGAAAATATTAACTTGGAGTAATAATTGCATGAACTATGTCTTTTATTCACTCACAGACACAACCAAGTAAATAAAAATTGATTCTGCTGTTTGATTAGCACATTCTGAGCTATAGAAACTTGCAATGATATTTTTGGAAATCATTGGGTTTTATATTTTTAACACACTAGAGATTTTATTGCTTCTAGCTGTAGGCTCTGATTTCACTCAGTTTGTTATGATTGAGAGTGTTTCCGCTTTTTCATTAAATTTCACCATTTGATATATTTATGCAATCATTACTGCTTGCCCAGTCTGCAATGGAATGTGTGCTTAACTTTCTACCTATGTGATTAAGCTTTGGTGTAGAAATAGAAATATGCTTAACTCATTTATCATTGCTATTCTTGTTGCATATTAATAAATTTTCAAACTCTATTTACAGCTGTGATTCTGATTTCAAACAGCCTGTTACATCTAAACAGTCGCAAAACTAATTTACTAATTTTATCTTGACCCTAATTATTTTTGCAATTGTTCTGCTTGTCTCTTCTAACTTACCACTTTCCTATTATTATTATTTGCTTGGTCTGTTAAGTCCCACCCTAAAGAATGTCTTCACTTACATCAGGGGTTTTTTCTCATTGTTTCAGAATTGATGTCTCACGGAACACCTACTTCCCCACCCCCACAATTATACTTTATAACCTGATTCAAAAAGGAATGCAATTACTCATGGACTGTTGATCAATCTGTTAGTAACTTGGTGCAACTACACTTACTCATTCTCTCTCTCCTCCTCCTTTCTAAATACATTAGATACTTTCTAAATAATAGAAAACTAAAAATTAATCTCTCCCTCCCTTCACCTCTAATGAAAAAGTGGTAAATATCTTTTGCAGCTGTACTTTCCATTATTTAAAAAAAGCGTTAAGTTGTTGAAGTCCTTCATTTACAAATGTAACTGTAGCAGAGCCACAAATAAATAAAATCTCACCACTGCCCACAATTGTAGAAATGTTGATTTCACTCTCCCTCCCTTAGGTGCCTCCCTCATCAGTTCCTACTCTGTAGATCAGTTAATATAAATGAGGAAGTGTCTTAGGTATGCTGATAAAATACATCCAACAGCAAGGCCTCAGATCAGGAGGTTTTAAGGAGCGTGGAACCACCTCTTAATTGTTAGTATTCCCAGGTACACCCTTACCCAGAGTGCTAGAACCTGTCAGGGTCCCAGCTATGGGCAAATAGTTAACCCCCAAACTGGGGTCAAAACACTATAAAAAAAAAAATACATTTTTTTTATAGTAAAAATATTACCAGAAATAAATTTTTGAAGAAAAAAAAAATTACCAGCAATACATGGGTGGGGGTGGGGATGGGGATTCTATTCATACAACCTATCCTAAAAAACTTTTCAGCATTAAATAACTAATTCAGGTTCATATGCCGTAAAAATAAAATAAACCAGCCCAAACAATAAATGAGGAAATCTGGCCCTATAAAAATAAATTTTAAAAAATGAAGGAGAATACATTTATTTGATATAATCTTTTGTGATATACCAAACTGGCAGATATCACATTAATAAGGCAAACATGATTTTTGAAATATAAATTTTGACATGTAAAAGTTAATTATACTTTGAATTAGCCACTTAAAAAGTACATAAGAAATTCCACAGAGAACTAAAAGAAACTTGAATCTGTTTGAATATTAAAAATGTTACAGGCACAATTTTAACATACTTTTACAATATACTGATTTATTATATCCTATACATTTACATTACCAAAAAAAAAAAAAAAAAAAGTAACTTTCCTTGGAATTTTAAGTATTAAACTTTAAGAAATAATAATTTATTAATTAATATCCCAGTTCTTAGTTCTGCCACTAAAATTAATGCTAGTTAATTAGTTTCACGGTTTAGTTTTCAATTGAAATGACATTCATTGTACAGGCTGTGGCAGAAATACCTCCCACATAATGGTAAGACTTTAGTTACTTTCGGGCATAAATTTTTAAATGTATTGAATTTTAAAACTATCAAACATGTTATCTTGAATCTAAATAGCAATTTGATTATAAACTAAATGGATGTTTAATAGATTTTTTGAAAGCTTATTCTTTTTGTCATCTTTTGAAATTTTATTTGTTCTAATTTTTTCTTGGTTGTCATATAATACTTACCATATTTAACTTCACAGCAAATAGCCAAAGTCGAGTTTGTTTTTTTTTTTTTAACTATCTTAATTAGTTTTATTAAAATATTATTACCCTTAAAGGCATTTTTCAGATATTTTAATATCTACAAGACTTTTGAGCAAAATGTTAAATGGAACTCTTCATTTTATCCAAAGGACTATTGTTCTCATTTTCAATTTTTCTTCCAATTATCTGATATCCTTCTAAGAGATATCAGCTTCTCTAAATTAACTTCTTAGAAGCAGTGATTCATAATTAAATCGCTTGCTCTTTTTTTTTTTTTTTTTTTTTTTTTTTTTTTTAATGTTGTCTCTATTTTACAGTTGCTCTAAGTATTTCAGAGTAAACAATTCTGTATATGCAAGATGTTTGTTTTTAAATATATATATTTATTTCTTTTTTTTAGTGCCTAATGACTTTTTGGTGAGTTATTGAAAACTCTTTAAACAAGCACAAAATTAGAATGTAGCAAAAATTATTTTTATTAGTTGTGAATTCATACTTTGCATTTTAGACACAAATATGGTAGCAAAGCATATTGTAATTTACCTGTTTTTCTTGAATATTAGTTTTCAGTGACCCCTTTTCTCTTACAATTCACTGCACTTTTAACTGATCCTTGTCACCTCCCTAATTCACTAGCCTTTATTTATATTCAATACATAAGAATAATGTATTAGAATAGCTAACCTGGATTTGTTGCTTGGTGACTGAAGCTAAAGTGCAGAGTTGATTTGGGAATGATTAAATAATCAAAATTACTAATAATATTGGTGGAATAAAATTAGATATGGCTCTATTTGTAAACTAACAAGCACTATCGAATGAGAAAGGCTGGGATTACAGAGATGGTGTTTTAGACTTGTGTGTGTGACTGAAAGAAACTGGGGTGTGTGTGTGTGTGTGCATGAGCTTTTGGCAGATGTTCTGTACATTTATTATTTGCGTATTGTGACATCTGACAATTATTTACCCTGCTTCTTATTAGTTTTCATTTAAAAATATATTAATTTTATGCAGAAAATTCCTTTTGGCTTAAACAAAAAATTGATAATTTATAACCTCATTGTTTATTCAAAAATATTTAAAATCTTTAGAATTGCTAGCCAAACAAGGTAAATAGTAAAACCAGTGATTATCGAAAATCATTTGGTCTGGAGAATAGGCCACATAAGGAAGAATCCCTTTTCTCTTCCAATAGTTAATTCTTATGAGACAATTGCTCACTGTAGCATTGTATAGTAGAAGTTTATCCAAGTTTCTGTAATTCATAATTTCATTTTAAATTTCACTAAATATAAAACTCTCACAGTTCTCAGTAGATTCTACTTAGATTGAAATGTTGAGAGCTATTCTGGATCTAGCTATGATTTCTTTTTTTTTCTTGTCATAATGAGAAAGACATTTAAATAATAACCATTTTTCTTTTCTCTGGGTTCATGTGGAACAGATTTCCTAATTGCTGATGATGATTTTTTTTTTTTTTTTTTTTTTTTTTTAGGTTTCTAAATAATTTACAAGGGTGTTCTGAAAAGTAGCTGATCAAAAAGGGAATGACTGAGAAATTCCAGTGTTTGGTAACTTGGTTAGATTTTTTTGGAATTTGGTTACATCTAGAATTTTTCAGAATTCCCTTATATAGTTGAGCAATAGTACACTTGTAAAATTTCTGACATTGTGCAAAAATGGTACTAGAAGCCTTAATTTTTGCTCTAAAGAAGCAGCCATTACATTTCTTCCAAAGAAATTACAAAAGGGCTGATAGCTAATATGTATTTTCCCTTTGTTGTTTTTCTTTGTTTTCCTCACTATTGATTACATGTATTGGTTTGGAAGAAAAATTCATAGCATTTTAAGTGAATTTCATTTGTACACAGATATTCAACCGCATGTATACCATTATGTTTCACTAGCATTCGCCATCTTTGAGGTGGCTTCATGATTCCATCTTCCCAGAACTTAGCATCTCGACAGGCTTACAAATAATTGAATGTATTGAAAATAAGTGTTACATGGAATAACTGGCAAGTTTGATAAGCTGTAAAATATCAATAAATGAAGAAATTCAGGCTTTAACCTTTGGTCGCCTACATTAGATACTAAGTATTAGGCCAGAATAAAAGTTTATAGTACTATGTTTCACTACCTTTCACCATCTTTGAGGTAACTTCATGATTCCATCTTCCCAGAACTTGACATCTTGTCGATGAACTGGTGTCAGTAGTTTTGACAGCTTACAAAAAAACTGAAGTTTTTCCTACTAAGAGAATTTAGTAGGGATCAAAATAAGTGGTAATTCGAAGAGGTGTAATATCCAGAGAGTATAAGTAGGACTTCTTGGCCAAGTTGAACCAATTTCTACTGGATCTGCAAAGAGATGTGGTTTGGTGTTGCCTGAAGGGAAGAACATGCCCATCCCATTTGGCCAATTCTAGAATGTTTTCATTTGATTGGGAACAGTCTTTGTCCAAATTAACAATTGATTTTACAGAGGATTTGATTAGCACATTTCTAGAGAACGTATAATAATGCCCTTCAATTCCACTAGATACAGACTGACTTTTGGATTGGTTAATGATGGCGCTCAGTTTATTTTCCCATTGACCCTTTTTTTGCTTCTCATTGTTGTAAACAATCCATTTTTTATTACCTGTGATCATTCTTTTCAAAAATGGGCCATCTTTGTTCTTTCAGCAAAGAATTGCAGATGAAAATTCAGTGTGTGTGTGTGTATATATATATATATATATATATATATATAAATGAAAAACGGACCACTTTAAGGTACCATTACAATAATTTATTTCACCAGAATCCTTTTTAAGGACTCCGGATCATCAGGTAACACCTCCAACAACGAAATGAAAGGAAAAATGATATTGAAAATTGATGGGTAGTGTAATTTTTGTAATTTAACAGCGGGGCATGAGGGGGTTAGTTAAAGAGACAAGGTAGAGTATAGGGAGGGGATAATTTCATATCTCTCTTAAGCGTGCTTTACATTGGGGTAGGAGGAGTGACCAGACCTTGACCTATTTAGATGGTTAACATAACGGAAATGATATATAGAAATGGGAGGGGAGTAGGGAAAAGGAAAAATGGAAAAGAGAGAGGAGACAGAAGACAGTAATACAGATATATACAAATGAGTGTATACAAATGAGTGTTACGGCAAGGAGAGAGGTGGAGAGGGAAGTAAATCAAAAGAGGTTGTAATTGTGTTTTAACAAATTTAAGTAAAGGATAGATTTCAATGCTTGATAGAAATTTAGATGTCTAAAAAAAAACAAAAAATTGATGATTATCAGTTTAAATATTTAATTTTTTAAGTAAATAGTTTAGGGACTTAATATAAGCTAACTACTATTTTTATTAGCACATTTATAGAGAACATGTTAAAGAAATATTTCAAGTGGTCTGTTTTTCATTAAATATTAGCTCTGGATTCACATTGAGCTCTCAGGATTTCATCCTCCTTAGAATTACCCATACGGTTTACCAAGTTCTTCGTAACTTATATATATATATATATATATATATATATATATATTAGGTTGGTGCAAAAATAATGACGTAATAATGTTGTTTTTTGACATTAAAAAATACGTCAAAAAACGACATTACATCATTATTTTTACACCAACCTTAGCCAAAATATTGTTTTTTATAATTTATCAAAATGTCCTAAGTAAAGCTTCTGTGTAATAATTAAGTAATATAAGATAATTTACATTTGTTAACTATGAAAATACTAATTTATATGAACAGGATTTTATGAAGCAATTTAGTATGAATTTTCTGTGTGCCTAAAGAACTTATGAGTCTTACGTTCAAAAGAAATGTCATATAGTGTGACAGGTTCAGAGACAGTAGGTAGATCTGATTGTGCTGTTTCCCAGGTAAGAGAAAGCAAGATATTATGGGAATTCAGTTACTGTAGTCAAGGTAACTGTATCTGTTTCATGCTTATTGAATTTTTCCCTTCTACTGTGTCACTGTGACCATTCTTGACTTGGGAATTGCTTTTAAAAAAAAAAAAAAAAAATTTGCTTGGAGTTAGTGACCTACTGTCTTGCACATTAACATTTAGTTACACTTAGCACTTATGTAATAAAAATTAAGTTTTTCTACCTTGGACTTCATTCAACTTATTCAGAAAATATCTCATGAGAGAAGTTGTATTTGTTCACTTCAGTTTTAGCCACTGAATTTGTTACAATTAAAATTCTCTATGCCACTTTTGAATTCATTAAGTTGATTATATCTCTCTCATTTTATATATATATATATATATATATATATATATATATATATATATATATATATCTGCAGTTGAAATTAAAGTAAACATTATAGTGAATAAAGATTTATTTTTGTGTATTTTTATTTATTTTGACCAAGAAAGTAGCCTAAAGGAATAAATATCCCAAATCTGGAATTTATTTATTTGGTTTGAATTGGGAAATTCTTCACATTCATATGCTTATTTCTTTTTGTAAAAGTACAAGAGAGATTTATTTTTTGTATACCTGTATTCTGAGATAAATTTTCATAAATAATGAATTAATACATAATTTTGTTCCCTTTATTGTTTTTATACTTTTCTGGAAGCATATTTCCTATTTAGGATTTAGAATTAAAGTTAAGAGGCTTATGAAATTAAAGTTTTATTTGTTTCTGTTGATACAAAAAAAATCTCTCCCCTATATTCTGTACTTTCTAAATCTCACTTGTTTACTGGAAAGATCTAAAAATTGACAGTGATTGATGCCCTGTTCTTCAAGCAAACGTGGATTCTCTTAACTATTATGTTCTTTTACTTCATTTTCTGCTAAGATTCTTTACAATTCTTTCTACATATGCATAATTTTTTATTTTTTTTGCCTTTAATATAAAAAGGGGGTTTCAAGATATTCTGTTTATATCTAGGTCTTCCATTCTTTAATAAGTTGTTTCTCTAGATGGGGGTGGGGAATTTTATTGAGGAAATTCTGTGACCACACCCAAACTTGTTAAAACACACAATTTATTAATTTTGCACTTTTTACCCTTTAAATGATTTTCACAAACCATGAGAAAGATTGTGACCTCTCCTGCCAATGAAGACACACCCCTTGTATTAACCATTTAAACATATGTGCATTAGATACAAGGCTTTATTTCCAATCTATCCTCTCTACTAATAGCTGGAAAATGATCGCGAGTCAATATGATGAAAAGCAACTGAAATTAAGATGAAAGAAATTACAATGACAGTATTTGATCTAATAGAAATTCTATTTTAAAGAATATCTACAAGACTTGTAGATATTCTTTAAAATAGAATTTCTATTAGATCAAGTACTGTCAAAATTCCCCACCCCCATCTATTAGGTATCTAAGAGTATTAACAAAAACAAATTACCAGAAAAGCAATAGACTTTTCTTAGATAATGATGATTAAGTGAATCATCTATGTGTGGGTTCAAATACCAACTGATGTTTATTATACATATATATTTTTACATATTCAGAAAATGTCTGAGCAGTCACTTATTTTTGAGTCTGATAACCTCAGTTTGTTGAAGAGCAGCTTCAATGATTCTTATTGTTATCATTTACAAGATCATAATCAAGATGAGTGTACTGCAAGATTTGGAAGGAAAAAATTGATCTTTGTATCGGTGACCAGAGTTTGGATTTGGATTCTATTCATTAGTTCTATTTTTCAAGCTGTTAATATTTCTCTGTGGTTTGGTTTTATATGGAATTTTTTTCTTTTCTTTTTTTTTTTTCTTTTTTTTCTACAATAAAAAATATTTTCACTGTGTCCAAGTTTGAAAAGAATTTTATGAAATAGTAACATAATCCCACAAATCACACTCTTCAATGGATCTTATTTAAATATTTCTACAATAAATGTTCTCTAAAATGTAACTACTGTTACTGTAATTTACTAAGTCCTGCTTTGTCTGGCAAAAGACCATAGTCATGTAATGACCCATGAATGAAATTAGTATGTCAGATGAGTTTGGTAACCATTACACAGTATCTTGGTAACCTTATCAAATTGGTTTGCAAAATTTGTTTGATGCTCATATGGTAAGCACCCCCTTTTCTCTTTACTTGAATATCTTTCAGTTATAAACTTTTTAAAAAGTTCTTGAGAATGAAATGGATTCTTGAGTGTAAGATAAAACCTTTAAACTAGATTAAAAAAAAAACAAACAAAAAAAGCAAATGCTGACTATGAAATGCTAATAGATTTGAGTGAGAAAGTTTTGAAAAAGCTGAACTGGTTTGACTAGCTTAATTTTTATAATTTTCACTACCAATTGACTGTAGGTGTCATTGTGCCAGAATATTTCTTAAGATAAACTCAAATATATGGGAATTAATGATACTGTTAAAAACAAAAATTAGTATTATGTTTTGGATGTAAGAGATTGTAAACATTTCAAAATCATTAACAGCTCTTCAGATATCAGATCAAAAGCTGAACATTTTATCACACCATAAGCCAGATCTGAAAACTAGAATTTTTTTTTTTTTTTAACTTCCTTATTCAGTTAGAAATTTACTGCTTTATCTCTCGGTATTTTAACCTCCTCACCATACACCTTTTTCTCAATGTTCCTACTTAATACCATTACTCTGCTAGGTATTACATTATAGAATATCCAAAACTAACTTATATAAAAAATGAAAATGGAAAGCATAGAAAAAGCAGAAGTAGAAAAATAATTTGGTATACACCCCCATACAACCAAATGGTAAAGAACAAATTAGGACAAAAATTCCTCGCATTAATAGTCAAGCATTTTCCTAGTGAAAGTAAACTAAGTACTATTTTTAATAAAAATACACTAAAATTAAGTTACAGTTGTACTGAAAACTTAGAAAAAAGTTAAGAAACATAATGCTAATATCTTAAATAAACACTTATACCAGAACCAACAAATTTTAAACAATCGAAAAATAAAAATAATAGATGAAGATAAATAAAAATTATGTAACTGTAGAAACGCCCACAACTGTCCTCTACAAAATAAATGTCACACAGAATCATTAGTATACCAATTCAATATTTCTTCAATTGAAAATCCTAAAAAATTAAAAATCTATATAGGTTGCACAAGCCATGAGTTCAAAAAACGGTTCAACCAACATTAAAATTCATTTAGGATAAATAAATATAGAAATCAAACATCTCTCTCAAAACACTTCTGGCACCTAAAAGAATCCAATAAAACACCTACAGACTGACTTGATTAAAAAATCTTATTAATAGCACTAATTCACTCATAAGGTTTTAATGAATTCACTAGTGCAAAACTTTGTCATTTTCAGCCATGAAAATTAGCATAAATCTGTCCAGGAAGTTAATAAGAAAAGCTGGAATATGTAGGTCATTAAATGAACCATGTCCTTTGTGCTTACATAGAAACTATATATTACTAAGTTTATAAAAAATAAAAATTTACTGAATCAGAGAAATGAAATAGCTATATTTTGCCGTCATTGTCAAAATTTTTCCTTAAATAATATTTAAAAATAAAATTAAAAAGTGCGAACTGGAAATATACATACTTATATTTGATATGAAAAAATAATTTTATATACTGTGAGTAATTCTATTACATTTACTTGTTTTAAAAGAAATATAGTCTATTAAAAATTAAAAGTGAAAATATTTTAAAATTGTAGTTAAATAAAACGTATTCTAACCTAAACATCCCCAAAATAGAAAAAATGCCGTAAGAATTTTTTGCCGTTAACAATAAAATTTTTAAAAACCCCCAGATGACATGCATTTAATGGATGTCAGAATTTGTTGAAAAATACATCCCTACCCTACCTAAACATAACCCCTTTTTCGAATGTAACTAGTAACTGATACAACAAAAGTTAATAAAAATGAACACACTACCACCCCTTGTCTGAATAATTGGATCTCTCTGTATCCTTGGAAACGGTGAATTATGAATTTTTCTGTGCCTTTAAAACTCAGTAAATTTAAAAAATAAGTTACTCCAAATTTCGCTTGAGGATGAAATGGAACTAATGCTTTTAATTACAAAATTAAATTCGAAGCTTTTAGTTTCCATTTTTAAAACATGGTTATTACTGTGTAGCAAAAAAAAAAAAAATTTTAAATTAGTTAATTTATAAAATCCATTATGTAATATATGAATTCTTAAAAAAAAGAAAATTTGCATGAATTTTTTTCAGATTTAACTCTTATGTAAAATTAATATATCTTGTTGAAGACTGACTTGATTAAAAAATCTTATTAATAGCACTAATTCACTCATAAGGTTTTAATGAATTCACTAGTGCAAAACTTTGTCATTTTCAGCCATGAAAATTAGCATAAATCTGTCCCAGGAGTATCTGTACTTTTTTTTTTTTTTTTTTTTCCTTTTGTTTTATTGTTAATTAATTTGTGGTTTTCTTAATCTATCATTACTTTTTGCATCAAAAATTATCTAAATTGCATACTAAAATAAACTAGGTTTATATTACATTATTTTAACATATTTTGAAATATCTTTTCACGAGCAGATTGATTTTTAGAATTTTATTTTCATATTCATTTTCTATAATAATAATTATAAAAATCATGACAGACATGGTATTTACAAACATTACTTCTTCTCAGTTTCTTTCTCATCTTAGAAATATGTATACTTCTACTTACCTAAAATCATTGGAAGTCACCTTGTTTTGAGGCAGTCTCACTTTTCCATTTCTTTCCTCACTGCTTATTTAACAGAATCATCTTTCAAAGGAAAATACTCAGTTGTGATTTATTTTTTGTTCTTCTCCTCCTCCTCCTCCTCTCACTTTTTGGAATTCCATCCACCAATGGACAATTTTTTGCATTTGATGCAACTGAATAATGTTTTGTTTTTTTGTTTTTTTTGTTTAATATTTTTTTATTTAATAGTCCATTTTAAAAGATTTTTTCCATTTTGATATTTTTAAGAGTAACTTCTGTCAGTTGAAAGTTAAAATATTTTATTCTGATCTTCTGAAATATTTTCAGTCAACAGGGATCTGATTTTTCTTTTCATAGAATAAGTTCTTTCTGAAAATACAAATAAGATCAACAATTTTCTGTCTTTTTAATTATCAGATAATGACAACATTGTTTCAAAGAGATTAAAACCAAAACTCAGCTTTGTGACTTTATTATGAATACATATCTTTTAAGAGACTAAAGTATATCACAAACATTTTATTGTAATACGATATCTGATAAACATGACTTTTAAGTCTCCTCTAATTTTTATTTAATATTTAATTCAGATAATCATAACCATTTTCAAAGATTAAATATTTTAACTGTTAAATAAGTTACCAAACTTTTTCTTATTTAACAGTTAAAATATTTCGTCCTTGAAAATGGCTAAATATATCACTGAAATTGTTCGGGTTTACAAAAAAAAACAAAAAACATTCGAACAGTTTTTATATAATTTATCATCTGAAAAGAAAAAAAATATTAGATCACATGAGAAATTGTATAAAAAAAAAAAAAAAAAAATTGAAATCAAAGCACCTTGTCTGTTGTATTCAATGAAATGTGCATGAAAGAAGGATTGCTGCCTAAATACACAATTTATATATATATATATATATATATAAAAATCTCCAACTCTTAATGAAATAACTGGAAATAAAATGGCTAATACATACATTTGGCTGTTATTTACTTATTTTAATAATGCAAGCAATTTTTGTATGCTTTTACATTGAGCTTAAATGCCAAATGCTTATGAAATGTCGTGGCTAGAGATTATTTAATAAATTTCTGTCTGAAATGTATATAAAGATTTATTTGAAATTTTTTTTCTTAACTTTTCACAAACTTGAGTTTTTTTTTGTTTTTTTTTTTTTGTTTCTTTTTTGGGGGGGTGTTGTTTTTTGTTGATTTTTTTTTTTTTTTTTTTGTTGTTGTGTTTTTTGTTGTTGTTGTTTGTTGTTGCTTTTTGTTGTTGTTGCTTTTTGTTGTTGTTGCTTTTTGTTGTTGTTGCTTTTTGTTGTTGTTGCTTTTTGTTGTTGTTGCTTTTTGTTTTTTTTGTTGTTGTTGGGTTTTTTTTTTTGGTTTTTTTTTTTTCTAAATATCAAATGTCAGTAAAGGACTTTATCATTTTCCATAAAGACACTGTGGCAGTTATAAGCTCTAATAGTCTCTTTGACAAGTAAAACACTTGTTTTAAAGGAGCATACCTGGATCTGATCTATTTTTATAGAGACATGTACACAAAGTATCCCAGTGATCCCAAACTCTATAAAGGGCTGGGTGGGGTCACCCCAACACCAATTTTTCTCAGCTAAGGAAAGCACATAATGTTAAATTTTAAGCTGGCTCGACATATGCACCTTCAATTTCTAATGATGCTATCTGCTCTCAGTTATCTAGAATTTATCCCAAAGAGGATGATGTGTACTCTTTTTTTTTTTTTTTTTTTTTTCTCTCTCCAGTCTTCTAGTATAGTGCTTACATTAATGAAAATTTGTGGTTACGGTTTTGTTTTTTGTGTTTTGTTTTTTGTGTTTTGTTTTTTGTGTTTTTGTGTTTTTGTGTTTTGTGTTTTTGTGTTTTTGTGTTTTTGTGTTTTTGTGTTTTTGTGTTTTGTTTTTTTCCCCTGCCCTAACTGAGGAAGGGATCAATTGAAATATGATGAAGAAGTGGCTTTATTATCTGAATCTTCATCCATATAAGGAATGAAAAGAATGCCAAATCTGGTTATTGAAATATGGGAAACACACTTGTATGAACCAAAACAATGTAATTTGCAATATCAGTGCCATACCAAATTTTTTCACCTCACCTTTAGTTATGACTTTGTGTTCTTCCTTATATACTTTAACACAATTATTGGATGATATAAATACAATGTTTTAATTTTTTTTTTCCTTCTATTGTAAAGGTCATCACTACTATGAAAATGAATTAAAAATTTGTTTTGCTGTCCCTTTTACATCTCTAGTATTTTTTTGCAACATGCTGACGTAGGCACCTTCATGAAAATTGATAGCATAACAAGAACGGTCTGAAAATTAATGAAAAAAAAAAATTTTCTTCGTGTTAAATGTATATTTCATTATTGAGAAGAAACACACGTATTTTTTGAATATTTTTTGAAATTTTTTAATCATACTTAACATGTCCAAAATTTTAGTTACAAATCTTGTTTACCAAATAACGAAAAAAAAACTTGATTTTAAGCCATTTTTAAAATAAGTTAAATTCTTCGTTTAAAACTCGTTTAAAAAATTAATTATACGTATTTCAAAATTTATTCGAAAAAAATTTAGAAAATTTGAAGTTTATTTAAAATAATTCAAAAGAAACTTTTACTTACTTTCTTCGTAGAAAATGTTTTTTAAGATAAAAGAGAGCTGATTTGAACCACATGCGAATTGATGCCATCTATCAATTATTGACAGCTGACGTGAGATTCAAGTTCCTCTACGGAGGGACAGAATGGACATATTTTTTTTAAGCGGACCTGCTTAACTACTACCTTGTAATAATTAAAGTAAAAAAAACTTTTGCCATTCCGTTTTTTTTTTTTTTTTTTTTTTTTTTTTTTTTGTTTTTTGTTTGGTTTTTTTTTAAGTACTGTACCATAAGTTTGTTGATACTATCTGGAGAAATTATAAATACTATTAAAAAAAAAAACAAAAAAAAAACGGAATGGCGAAAGTTTTTTTACTTTAATTATTACAAGGTAGTAGTTAAGTGCTGCACTGCTGACGTTTTTTATTTATTGCACGGACGATACTTCCAGCTTCCGTAGATTTCATTTGGTAAAAATTATTGACACAAATTAATTTTTTTAAAATAAGAGGGGTCAGTTTGTAATAAGCTTTGGAAATTATAATCTGTAAATATATATCTACTTAATAACAACATTCGTTAAGTTCTACAAACTTTTCCCTAATTTTAGAAGAATTAGCAACATAATGTAAAAATAAAAAAAATATTTCAGAAATAACAAATAATTGTTTTAAAAATTCATTTTTCATCGAAATATCTTTTTGCTTTCAGACAATATTCTCCATGTTCATTGAAATAAATAAAAGCTATTAAAAGCTTTTGAAATTAAATAATATTTTTGTTTTATTGAGTATGTTACACTTCAGAGACGATTTTCAGGTAGGGGGGTTCCAACAAAAAAAAAAAAAAAACATGATTTGGTTTCCTCAAAGCATTGTGCTTTTAACTAATAATCATTAATCGCCTCAAAATTGAAATTATAGAGTTTTCGTACAATTAGTTAGAGGAGGTAATACATATGAAAAAAAAATATTTCTGCCATGACTTTACTAAAAATAAAAGATATTTATAATAAGTTCCATCATTTGTGAATAGTTTCTGAAAGTTTCACTAAAATCCAACAGTTATTTTTATTTTTGCAATATTTTCCAAATGTGTCACATACAGCAAAAAAAACGCGCTAAAATTTTATGTTATTTTATTGGTTCGGTTGATAAAGAGAAACAAGGTTTTTTTAATCAAAATTTACAATGTTCTAAAAAGAAGGAAAAATTTTTAAAAATATTTAAAAATACTTTGATCTTTCCTCTCAATAATAACATAAGCATTAGAATAGATGCTAAAATTTTGTTTTCATCAACTTTGGCGTCTTTTTCATCATCCTATGCTCTGTTTTTAGCGATCTCATGAAAGTACCTATGCTGACGTGTGTTGAAATCCTCACAGTATTTAATATTGTTGAAATTATTGCTAACATTTTTGTTGAGATTTACAAACTTGGTTTTATCCAATTTCACAAACCAATCACTGAAATTTTTTTATGTACCCTAGTAAAACCAACTGTACTTTGTACTCCCTTCCCTGTTTGCACTTTGACGAATGGACAGATTAATGGAAGTCACAGAATTTTATGTATAGATGATGACTCTTCACTGTACCTACATAGTGTACTGGATATTCTCCTCTTGTTCTTAGTCCCAGACAATGTTTCTTTTGTTTTTGCTTTGATCATTTAAGATTAAGAGCTAAAATTAACATTATTAATAATATATTAGGTTGGTGCAAAAATAATTTCGTTTTCTAACACATGTTACTATGTGAGAAAACGAAATTATTTTTGCACCAACCTAATAGTTAATCCACCAGCTCAACTCCTTTCTCTTTTACTTGGTGTTGATTTCTATATTGACTCTGGAATTGCAATTAATTCTTAAACTCCATTTGACTTGGCTTATGTCACAAGGTACAGTTTTATAAATATAGCATATATTCTATTTTAATCATATTTCTGGTTTTGTTTTGCCACTTAGAACTTGGCAATCATAACTTCCTCTTCCTAAACTTTTCAATATAAGATTTATGAAAACAATTTAGAAGGATTATAACTTTTAAAGAATAGGAGGAAACTGAAAATAATCTTTCAAATTTAGACTTTCTTTATTCCAGGAGAAAATTAAGAGAAACTTTCTTCCATTATAAAGGTGGCTGCTTGAATGATGGACACGTTATTTGTTATGCAAATATTTTAATTTTCTTCTTGAAACAATATTCACTTCATTTTTTAAGGTCAGTTTTTTCAGAATTAGTTTTCAAAAAGATATCTTTTTATTATATTGCAATATACTTTGTCTGAACTTTTCTTAAAGTATGAAGTCTTTGAAACTAAATATAATAAACAAATTGAAAAAATTGTGTATTAAAATATTTGAGAATTAGTTGAAGAATTAAATCTTCTATATGCCTTTGTCAATAAATAAAATTCTGGGAACATGTTTAATGCCTCTTTTTTCTTTGTACAAGTTAAAAAAAACTTGTACAAAGAAAAAAAAGAATGAGTAGAAGTTAGTAAAATGCCATTTTAGGATTTTTAATGTACATCTACAATCCTTTTTCTTTATCCATGATGTCAAAAACTAACTACAATAAGGTAATGCAATTGTAAAATTGCTCTCAATTTTTATTTATTTATTTATTTTTTATTTTTTTTTGTGAAATCCTTTTTTGTGAAATCCTTTTTTATATTATGTGTTTTGTATAAATATTGAAGTGTCTGGTTTTGAGATAATAAAATTTTGAAAACAAAATTTTTTTTATCTTAAAACCAGACACACTTCAATATTTATACAATGAAGAGTTCACTACATAAAAATGGGCACAGTTCACCTGTCTCTATAAAACTCTGATATTTACTACTTTTTCATTAATATATATTTAATAAAATATATTCATGTTTTACACACTTGTTAGAATCTGTATGCTTTACATTCTCAAAATGAATTGATGAAAGTCACAGAGTAATATATATTTTTTTAATTATTTCACCCCAAACAAGGCAATAAAGTCACTAAGATGCACAGGGTTACTAAGTCATGGCTGACATTGCATTTAAATTTTTCAAGTTGACCAGAATGTAAGAAGCCAGAATAGAATTCCATAAGCAAGAAATGAGAAGAAACAGTTAACATATAACTTATGGTTATATCTAGCCATTTCAACTGTAAAACGATGAGACCTAGCTGCCAATCTAGTACTGCCTTGAAATTCATAAAGTCTATGTTCCACAGAAGAAAGTTCATCAGAACAATTACTATGAAAATATTTCTAAAGGCATAACGCAGCTAAGTTATGGTGGTAGGAAAGTGACTGAAGACCAGATGTGGCAGCAACATTCAATACATGGAGAGTAGACTTATATATGATATATTCTGGTGAGAAAAATTGTCTATCACAACACAATGAGCAATTGATTCAATATAATGTTTCCACTTCATGTCAGCAGAAAATCTTAGTCCAAGAAGGTGCTCTCTTTGCTCAGCCCACCTCCTCTCTTCGCTCCACCCCTCCGTGTTATCTCACTCACTCACTCACACTAAGCTGTTCCTTGTGCCAATTTGACCTTATGGAACTGATCAGATTTACCATTAAGAAAAAAAGTAAATAGTTGTATCATCAGCATAGATACTGATTTGATTACTAATGACATCAGGAAGGTCATTGATGAAAATTAGGTCCAAGGATAGAGCCCTGGGGAAGTCAGCATTAATGCAAAATGGTCTAGAAAAGTAGCTCAAGTCAATTATCATTTCATGATTTGATAAAAAAGATTGAATTTGTTCAGAAATACCTTAATCTTTCACCTTGTGAAGGAAGCCAGCATGCTAAACTCTGTCAAATGTCAAAGATCTCTAAAGAAACAGCCAATGCTTCACCGTTCTTATCTAATGCTTGATAGACTCTTTCAGCAATAATTTTTGATCAATATCAGCAGTTGACCTAGAGAAGCAAAAGTCATATTGCTTATCTGAAAGAAGACCCCGTGAGATGAAATGCTTAACCAATTCAGAGTTGATTAGAGCATCTAGTACATTGCCTAGAATAGAGCCTCTATTCTAAATGGAAAGTCAGACAAAGATAGTCCAGATGAGTCAAGAATATAATTGAAAGAGAATCTATGAGCAATGAAGAAATGTACAAATATTGAATTTTTTTTTTTTTTTTTTTTTTTTTTTTTTTTAATTTTAATATCAAACGAGACTTGAAATAACATTTGTATGAACAATTATAATTTTTTATAGCAAAGCATTTAGTTATTCAAGTTATAACAATTAATACTTTTGTAGTTAACATTCACATTCTGGCTATTTTTTCTTTTCTTTCAGCCAAATTATACTTTTGTGTGAAGTTGTGAAAATAACAGGACCAGAATAACTTATCTTTCATTGTCTGCTATATTCAAAAGAAATTTCTTTTTGCACACATTGACTTATATTTAATGATTAATACCAAATTCAACAAAGGTAATAGTTTCCTTTATTTTCAGTGATACAAAGCAACCCAGTTTTCTTGTTTTTGACTTGTCTTGACCTCTTCATGACTGGTGTACTGTTTACTCTTCAAAGAATTCTGCCAAGATCTTAGTGTAAAGGTAATCTGACAGAGCAAGGTTGAGAGATTAGTGTGAATGAGGTAAAACTCTCGAAATCTTTTGTGTGCATTTTTGAAATTTGTGGTTTTGCTCCATCATGTAAGTGTAGCACACCTTTCTATCAGTGAAGGTTGAATAACCTTCATTTATTTATTTTGTACTTTATTTTCAACATATTTTATCTGACGTAGTGATTTCATCTCAGAATTAACTTTGATGTTGAAGAATACACCTCTCGTATCCCACCAAACATTATATTCTTAGGATGTACTGGTTTTGGTAAAGGCACAGCTTCTCCTTGGATCATAACTATTGTCTCTTTTACTAATTATGATTAGAAAGCATGCACTGGTGACTATCTTTTCCAGAAATGGTTCAGTACTGTGTCTAATCCTGAATGATAAAATAGATGTTGACTCTCTGATTTAAATTTAGAGCATCTGACAATGTAAAAGTTTGATTGTTTGATGTATTGTAAGAAACTATTGTCAGTTCTCATGCCTTCAACTAAAGATTTTCTTGAATTATGGTTAAAACTTTCTTGTTAAATTGACAATTCAGGACGTGTCTTTAATGGTAAGATTCCCCAACTGAAACAGTAAAACTATTGCTGGTATTTCCAGACACTTAAGCCTTTTTCCATCAACAGAATATTCTAATTCACTTTTGAAGGTAACTTTAGCTAAACTCTGTGTGTCTGTCTGTATCTACACACACACACACACACACACACACACAATAAGGCCTTTTTAAAACTAAAGAGAAAATGTGCACACCCTGTAATAAAGTGTATGTCCTGCTTATTATTGTATGTTTTTATGTATTAATGGCTAAATGTGGCTCTTTCATAATCATTTGTCCTTTTTGCAAATTATTGGAGGAAGTTATTTTTTTCCTAATTTCAGATTACTTTAAACAGAAAATGTGATTTTCCTGAGATTTGTATCCAAGAGGATATTCATTCAGAATCTCTCTCTAGCTCATTTTTGCAAATTCATAATCAATAACTTTTATTTTCTTCTCTGTATTTTTTTTTTTTTTTTTTTTTTTTTTAGTACAAAAGAAAATACTATTATTTTAAGGAATCTATACGTGGATGTTAATTTTACCTTTCTTGAAAACGCATTCAACTTTCACTCCCGCCTTTCATAAGGTGATTTTCATGCCTACTTGATCCACACAAATATTTTAGATCAATTTTTTTTCATACATCTATTTGAATTATTAAAGTCATTACTTGTTGGGAGGGGAATTTAGATTGAATAAACATAATATATTTCAGTTAATTTTTTTTTTTTTTTTCACATTTTAGCATTACTTGGTTAATTGGTTAGTAAAAGAAAAAAATACTCCTAAATGGAAGCTAGGTTAATGAACTGCTAATATCAATTACCAATGTTATTTATTCTTTTAATATCTCACCAAATTCATTATCACTAATTAATACCTTCAGCCAATTCAAATATGTCATTGTTTATTTGACTTTAATAACTCACTCTTGTCTTACTGTTATAGCCATTAAGCCAAAAAAAATAATTCTCTTCTAAATTCTGATTTCTTTGAGGCTGCAATAGCTATGACAAACATACACAAGGCTATTCTGTTCTTGAGAGAAAAAATATTTTCTTGGCAGTGACACATAAAAATACTTTGAAAGAAATTTCCAGTTAAGAATTGGTTGTAATTCTAAAATCTCAACTTTATTTTCTTCTGGTTTGGATAGAATTGTTATATACAGTTACTGATCTGATTCTCAATGCAAGCTTTGATTATAAATAACTAGTATTTATACAAATAGCATTACACTTTAGATTTAAGAGCTTGAAAATAGCTATTTTTTTATAAATTAATTTGAAGGCCAGCCATATCTATAGGTATAGCTTTGATTTAACCCCGTATTATGATCTGAGATTTTGAGTTAAATTATCAGTAGTCACCTAAAGTACAGGAATAAACTAGTAAAAAAAGAAAATCTGATGTTAAAAAAGTATGTTTAATAAATTAGGAAATAATGTAAATTATACTGAAAAACTGAATTTTTTGCAAATAGTTAATTTCCATGATACTCATTTAGTTTTAAAAGGTTTTAAATTCCAGTACATAAAAGAAAAAAATGATTACACGTCAATTTAATGTTTCCAAATTCAGAATCTTTAAGCAAAACGTATTTTAGCAGTTAGTTTTTTTCACTACTTGATTTTTCAGAAAAAGGTTAATTTCTTAAATCCTGAGTTATTTTATTAATATAAATTTATACTTGTGAAAATTAATTGATGCTTATATTTTATTTATTATATATGTAGATCAAAAGTTTGGAGAAAAATAGGCTAAAAATAAGATTGCCTTGGTTCAATATTTCTTTGCATTTTAACATTAAAATTTATCCATATCTGAAAAATCTATTAATTTTAATTAAATTGAAAATAGTTATCTGTAGAAAAATCTTTTGCCTACAACATTTGTAATAAATGACTATTTACCACAATTGCTAAAGACCTATTTAAAGAACTTTTTAAGGTTTTATTTGTAAAATTGATGAAAAGTAGAAAACTTATTCTCAACAAAGAATGTTTTTGGAATGTTGATATTGAAGTATGAAAATTTTCTCAGTTGTTTAAATTTAATGAAAAATAATAACTAAAAAGAAAGTAATTAATGCTTTATAAGTGGTTTTATATTCATATCTAACTTGTATGAAATTATGACATATGAACACTATTTTGCAACAATTTCTTTAATAAGAAAACATAGGAAAATCCATTTGCAACCATGAATACTTAATTTCATCTTTTCTCACTTTTGAAACATTTTTTTATGATTGCTCAGTGTAAGCAGAACATTTGAACATGCATGAGGTCAAGGATAAGCAATTTTTATATTGTTGAAATCACTGTGTTTAAGTCATTAACTATACTTGTTTTGTTTTGTTTTTTTTCTTTTTTTTTAATTGTTCAACAGGCATCTAATTAAAATAACTTTATCAAGGATAATATACACTTGTTGTTTAGCTTAATGGTTAAGAAACAGATTACTAACAAAAAATAGTGTGTTGGTAATGCGTATAACAATAGAATCATCAAAAAGAAAGAAGTTTGGTTTTATAGAAAGAGATGGCAGTTGTGGACAACTATCAAGGTGGTATGACTCAAGATACTAGAGTTACTGCTCTTTGCAAGGCTAAAGAGGATCCTACATGACATGAGAAGGAAAATTCTGATTTTAAACTTCCACTGCATTGCAGACATACCCAATCATGGGAAAGGTTTTGGGAGTAAACTCAGAGGACAAATCCGGAGCAGAAGCCCCTAAGACTGATGTTCAACTTCATTCTGGCAGCTCTTGTGACAATGCCGATGCCAAGCTGTATTGACCTTTGCCTTTCCCTTAGACAACATCAGTAGCATAGAGAGGCATATGTTGAGGCATAACTCTTTGAGTACAAGTCCAAGGTCTCTTGAGACTAACAGATGCCGTATACATATGAACCTAACCCATGACTTTTGGTACATCAGTGTATAGGAATAGAATGTGTTGCTTTTTAGTTTTGGGGGCTGAACACCAGATTATAAAAAGATCTTAACTGTTAAAATATATTGTCTGTCAGCAAAAACTTAAATTGTTTAGAGATTAGATTATAAAAAGACATTCCAAAAAGCAAACCTGAGAACTCATTGTTTATAAATTTAAAAGAAAAAAATATTTTGGACTATTTATCCAGGGTTTTGTTTTCTCTTCTTTGCTTCAATTATAGCCACATCTGTATATTGACAGCCTGAGGGATGATAACAATTCTTGCGATGTATCCTGCAAGAGATGTAACCATGTAAATCTAAATTTTAAATATAGAATAGTTTTTATTTTAACACTTTAACATTTTTAACTTAAATTTTTGGCATCATTAATGGATTTTGTTATGTTACTTTTAATACTTCTTCATATTTTATTACGTTTCATGAGGATTGATTTACTTCTAAATATTTTAAATATAAACTCTTATTATTCTTTTTCATGTAAACTTATTTTTGTGCTTTGAGAAATATGTGAATATTTAAGGCTTTAACTTTTGTTTTGAGATATTGGGTTGGAACAAAAGTTTGTAGTGTTTTTTTTTTTTTTTTTTTTTTTTTTTAACTGAATGTCAAAGACAAAAATATATAGATATTTGTACATAGATTTATTCACCTACACATGTACCATTTTGTTCCACTTTTTTACCTTTTTTTGAGGCAACTTCATAATTCCATCATACAACTTTGTCTTTCTTGGAGATAAACTGATTTATGGAGAATTAGTTCTTTCCAATAAAAAGAATCTACTAATGTTTGAAATGTGGTAATTCAAAGGTACAAGATCAGGTGAGTATGACACATGTAGAAAGACATATTAACGAAACTGAATTAATTTCTGCTGAGTCTGCAAAGAGATATCAGGGCTGGGTTTTTTTTTTCTTTTGAGGAAGATTGACACCCTTTCATTTGACCAATTCTGGATGCTTTTTAACAATTGCTGTCTTTTAATTGGTCCACTTGGGAACAGTACTTGTCTGAATTCAATGTCTGATTTTGCAGCAAGAGTTCATATTCTACAATGCCCTTCCAGATAAAAAGCATCACCTTCAATGCAGACCAGCCTTTGGAATGATTAATGGTAGCTATTTCATTTTTTTTCTTTGGGACCTATTTTGCTCTAGATTGTTGTAAACAATTCATTAATATTTAAGCCTGATATCCTTTTTAATGGCCATTTTTATTGCATTTAAACAGAGAATTGCAGATAGAAATACGGTCCATTAATTTAAAAAAAAAAAAAAAAAAAATTTGTATTAATCGTGAGGCACCCAAACAATAGTGATTCACATATCAATACATTTAATCTTTCTCTATTTTCACTTCTAATGTAAAAACATTTAAAATTCCCAATTCACACATGAATGTATAGAAAGGACTCCTTTCAGAATATATATATATATATATATATATATATATATATATAATCAAAAGTTTGTTGGATATGAAAGAAAATCACCTGTTCAAATTCTACCTAATTGAAAAATGCCAGAAATTTTGCTCCAAACCAATATGTAGATATTACATATTTCCAAAGATATCGGAATGCTAAAGAATTTTATCAAAAATTCTTATTGTATAATGCTCACTCTGATTCATGAAGAAAGTTCAAGTCGGTAGACTAGAAAGATCATATTGAAACTTTTTTTTTAAGGCTGCAGGCTTAATGATGTAACTATATAACAAAATTTGATCATTGTTATTTTTCTTTCTTTTTTCTTTTCCTCTCCAAGTGTACATATAAGAGCTTATTTTATATTTTATTTCTACAAGTTACCAGTGAAAAAAAAAATGATTAAGGAACATACAGAAATTTTTTTCCTTTCCTTTCTCCACTTAAAGCATATTTTTTAGCATTGTTGTATTTCACTGGGGTATGAACATTTCAAATTTTGTATATGTTCAAAGTTACTCAGGTCTGAATAAAGAGTGAATTCTTTACAGAAAAAGTACTGTCAAAATAACTACTTTATATAATTCTGAAATACAATGAGACATGCAAGGTTTGTTTTTCATGGGATTTATAGTTTGTTGGGGGTTTTTTTCCCCCCTCTACAAAAAATGCTCAAAAAAATCTCAGCCAGACCAAGAAAAGATTCAAAAAAGAAATTTAATGTTTGATCATTTTGTCAGATTTTGAGAAGTGGGTTGGGCTGATAACTTTCTCCTTTCATACTAACCAAATTTTATTGAAACTATTATGGGAGGGTAGTTATAAAATATGCAGATAAGATTTGGTTTAAGTCAGTCTAGGCATCAGAGGAAATGCTGGAAGTGTTTTAGACTAAAATGAAAACTCTTGTTTTTGTTTTGTAGAATTATTAACCAAAACAACAATACGTCACTTTTTTTCCTTCTTTTGAAGCAATGTTAAATTGAAAAAAAAAAACCCTGTGTGTTCTCTTCTATTTTATTTATTTTTAATTTCTCTTTGAAGTGAATTGTCTCATTCTATCTTTTAGTTTTATCTTCTGGCACTGACTGGTGACCAGTAGTGGCACAAAAATAGAAGTTAGAATTCTCCCTCTCAACTTTTTTTTTCTTGACTGAAAAGTTGTTTATTTGATAATCATGGAAACATTGTTACCCTGGATGAGTTGATATTCTCAAAAAAATTTTAAAAACAAATCGACAAATATACTTGAGTTATCAACTCAATATATGAACCTAGCTTGTTAAGTATGCTTAATTATTATTTACAATATTTAATCTCTTATATTTAATCAATATTTTATTTACTAGAAAAAATTTGTTTTTATCCAAGAACATAATACTTTATATAACAATGAAAAACACTGCATGATCACTTAACAGCAACATTAAGCTTTGTCAGTGTTGGAATGTTTGCTAATCAAAAATTCCAGGTACTGTAAACAATAGTTAAAAGTAGTGGTTTATCCAAGAGTCATAAAAGCTTTTGTCTAAAGCCCTCAATATAAATTCCAATTTTTTTTTTTATAATGCAAAGTTCCTTCTAGATTTAGGCAATTAGATTTGGGATCTCTGCATTTTTTTTTTTTTTTTTTTATCTCTGTGAATTCCCATGATTGTTCTTGGGAAAAGATAGTAGTGTGGTTTATTGCCTTCTTTCTGGCTTTGAATTCAGACTAGGAGTCCTTGGTTGTCACTCATGGATAGAAAATCCAGTCAGTCCTTCTATTTAGCCCATAACTGGGATAAAAGGAGCTGAATTCATTCCATTTTGTTTCCACTGTTTTTTTTTTTGTTTTTTTTTTTTTTTTTTGCAAAAGTGAATATAATTATAGACTGATAGAATTTTAACATATTTGATTAAAAAAAAAAAAAAAAAAAAAAAAAATTTCTGTCTTCATGGTACCAACAAGGTTTTGTATGCCTTGCAGAAATATTTGCTTTTACTAACAACCATTTTGCTTGAATCATATTTAACCAATAACACTATTTGCATTTTTATAAAAGTCATTCTGGGGTTTTAGTTTTGTTTCTTGCCATTAGGAATAATTAAACTTCATTAGAATAACTTTGATTCACAAACCAGATTGCAATTATACCAAAAGTCTTTCCTTTTTTTTTTTTTTTTTTGTATTATGTTTACATAGAGTAATTAACATATTGTATTTCAAACAGAAACAGATCATTTTATTCTGCTCAGTAATTACCTTATGCTATAAATATATTGATAAAATAATTAATATAAACTGTTATTCACATTTAAGTGAGGAATGTTAATTTTTATTTAGCTCTTCATTAACTTTACAAGGGAAGTAACTCTTCCGGAATTTTTTCCAGGTTTATTTTTAAATTTTTTATTTTTAAAGTTTTTTTTCTTTTTCATTATTATGAATATATCATTTAAAATTTTATGAAATATTTTTATAGTTATAATAAAAAAAAGATTTAATATTGAATAAAACTGAAGAAGCTGCATAAATAGATATTTCTCTTTTTCTTTTTTATAAACTAAGTAGGATCAACATCACTGGTACATTATCATATTTTTTTCTCTATTTTCTGATCAACATAGTATATGTGTCACGTTGTCTGCTTTGTTGATAACTTAATGCTTTTTAATGAAAAGTGGAGTACAAGTTGCAAAACACTTGAATTTAATACTAACATAATGAAATTATATTACCTTTTTACTTTGAATATATCTCTATATGAATGCTGTTACATTAAGTTGGAAATTAATCAGTTTGTTTCTATTCTTAATTCCAATAATTCAATGAAAGATCATTTGGTATTTGTCTAGGTAAAAATCGATTATAGAATAACATGCAGTGACATTTTTTTTTTCTGTTAAATAAAAAATATTTAACTCCCAAATATTTAAGCAAATTCTGATTTTATTGGATGTGATTGCCAGTTAAACCTTCCTTTTATATAAATTCTTAAATACTGTACTGCATGTTGGCAACTGAATTTTCCAATATTATGCAATATTAAAATTATGCAAATGCTTGTTGAAAGGAATGTTTATTTGAATTTAGATTATACCATATTGTGAAAAACTGATTTTAATTGTTACTGATAACATTAAATTGATGTTTGAAATTGAGCAATCACAAAACACTTGAGATATCATTTGTGTTGTTAAATTAAAATGGCACTTTTAAACAAATTTAAAAATTTAAGAACTATTTTATACTTTTAGTATTTAGTATTTGCTTCTGAAACATACAAATTTTAAAATTCTTTCACAATAGGTTTTGTATTTTTATTCTCATTTTATTTTTCTTATATTTTATGTATTTTATAATGTAAAGTAGATATTTCATTTGGGAGTAAAATTTTTCTTCACTTTGAATCTTTCAAATTTTGTGTTGTTGGCGTTAGAAGCTATGTCAAGAGACTTATTAATATTTGTTTGCAGCTCTTTAAACTGTCTTTTAAATAAATGCTTTGCTGAAATTTATATATTTTTAACAACATTTTACTTTTTCATTTTTGCTATGGTCCAAAACATTTAAACTGACTATGATTAGTTTTTTGTAATCTTGTATGATTGGCTTCAGCATTCCTTTTGTATTGGAAAAAAAAAAATGATGTATCATCTTTCATAAAGTACTACTAATAATAATAACTACTATTAAATATCCATATTTTAATATCTTTCTTTTAGTACTTATTGTGATGTAAGTTTTCTCAAAAATGTTATTTATGAATAGCTTTATGTCATGTGGTCTCTGGTTGAACAATGTCAACAGGGAAACTGACACAGTTTTATCAAAACAGGTTTAAATGGAAAAAATATAAACAAAAACGAGGGACGGGATCTCAGATTTTTTGGTTCCTGAAAGGAAATGCTTTCTACATTCCTTTTTGTATTTTCCTTTAGATGTTCCTAAAAACCAAGAAATTTTATTTGTATGCAGCTTTTTTTTTTTTTTTTTTTTTTTAAATGTATACCAGTTTGCATATTCAAAAGAAATGTACTCTCTGGCAGTGTTCAAATCCATGTCCCTCTTTGCCAGGGCAACTGCTGTCTGATTTGAGATCCAATTTTTTTTTTTTTTTTTTTTTTTTTTAAGGTGTCTATTACTTTTAGAATAAAAAAAAAAAAAAAAAAAAAAAATATCAAATTGAATATAAAATGAATGCTATATATATATATATATATATATATATATCAAAAGAGGTCTGCTCAGCATAGTTGCAGTATAAACCACAGGTAGGTTTTGTGGGTGTTGAACAAACACAAATGTGCCTGAGAAACTGTTTGCAATAGGGATTAGCTAGCTACCCTAGTAGATGGGTATCCTTGAATACGAGTGGCCAGAGATATATGGACAGACAGTCAAATCATCTTGAAGGCATAAGTTCCTGTTTAATCACCAGATCTTTATTAAATATGATGGACAATGAATATTTTGTAAGTTTATTTTATTGTCACCTTACAAACTAAAAGAAAGATAACAAAAAAAAAAAAAAAATTACTAAATATTTGTCATGTCATTTTAGGGAAATATGCGTAAAAGGATTGCTGTCTAAATATGCATACATGTCATAGAATTTCTGTTATTGGAAGTAGAAAGTACTGCAAGAATTTAGTATTTAACAAATGCTTTTGCACCTGATTAAAGCATAGTAAAGCAATGGGTCACTAGAGATAAAGATAATCTTAAAGTGAAAGGAGAAACTGACCTTAGTGACAGTCAATAGATGCTGTAAAATGTCAAATAAGCTGTTCTCATAACAACTGTCTTTCCTGATAACTACAATCTTCAAAAATTTAAATGCACCATCAATTGCCATCTTCTATCTTCTTGAACCCTGTTCAGCGTTTATCCTTTCCTCGGTCCCCCCTATACCCAGTCTTTTCTCTCACCTTCACTCTGTACCTTCCTGCAAACTAGTTTCATCCTTGCCTTGCTTGGGGTGAAATGATTTTTAAAAAAAATAAACAAACAAAACCTATTGTAAAACTCTGAAATCTTTCATATGAACCATGGGTATGTTTGCAATTTAGTGCAGCCTCTTGACTACTCAAAGGTTTGCATAGAATGTTGGCAGACTCCATAAAGGAGCTGAGAGTAGTTGCTGTTCAAAACCTGGCACTGAGTTTCATCTGTTTGGCCCATGAAGAAGGTACTTAGTGGAAAGTGGATGAGGCGAAAAAGGCATAAGTAGTCATCAAACGTCTACAAATTAGGTAGATGTGCTCTCAATCAAAGGTGGAATTTCACATTTGATCCTGACGATTGTCCAGGAATTGATTTGGAATCCTGAGGAATGTTCATTTTCAGCCTGCTTTATGTGCTTCTATCATTAAATTTGATGCAATAAGAACAAATATTACTTTTTGACTAACCTCTGTATGTGAGAGATTTACTATGTAGTGCTGGATATAGTCTGTAGTTATAAACTGTGGATATAGCAACAGTACCTGGCAGTTTTGTGTGGATATAGCAACAGTACCTGGCAGTTTTGTGTGGATATAGCAACAGTACCTGGCAGTTTTGTGTGGATATAGCAACAGTACCTGGCAGTTTTGTGTGGATATAGCAACAGTACCTGGCAGTTTTGTGTGGATATAGCAACAGTACCTGGCAGTTTTGTGTGGATATAGCAACAGTACCTGGCAGTTTTGTGTGGATATAGCAACAGTACCTGGCAGTTTTGTGTGGATATAGCAACAGTACCTGGCAGTTTTGTGTGGATATAGCAACAGTACCTGGCAGTTTTGTGTGGATATAGCAACAGTACCTGGCAGTTTTGTGTGGATATAGCAACAGTACCTGGCAGTTTTGTGTGGATATAGCAACAGTACCTGGCAGTTTTGTGTGGATATAGCAACAGTACCTGGCAGTTTTGTGTGGATATAGCAACAGTACCTGGCAGTTTTGTGTGGATATAGCAACAGTACCTGGCAGTTTTGTGTGGATATAGCAACAGTACCTGGCAGTTTTGTGTGGATATAGCAACAGTACCTGGCAGTTTTGTGTGGATATAGCAACAGTACCTGGCAGTTTTGTGTGGATATAGCAACAGTACCTGGCAGTTTTGTGTGGATATAGCAACAGTACCTGGCAGTTTTGTGTGGATATAGCAACAGTACCTGGCAGTTTTGTGTGGATATAGCAACAGTACCTGGCAGTTTTGTGTGGATATAGCAACAGTACCTGGCAGTTTTGTGTGGATGTTTCTCCTGGTGTCAAATTAGTCACTTTATTTAAGGTGGAAATTTGTAAAGGAATTTTCTGATATTACATATTGAGATCTGAATATTTTTCAACCATTTTGAAAGTTCAGAAATAAACCATTATGTTGTTTGTATTGTTGGTTCTTTAAAGGTTGAGCATGATTTCACATAATTATGACTATGAAGTAGAATTTAGTGTCATTTGGTACAAAATGACTTTTACACTTTTAAAAGTATTTT
Source organism: Acanthosepion lycidas (assembly GCA_963932145.1). Classification (NCBI taxonomy): domain Eukaryota; kingdom Metazoa; phylum Mollusca; class Cephalopoda; order Sepiida; family Sepiidae; genus Acanthosepion; species Acanthosepion lycidas. The sequence continues at coordinate 62,935,488 of OZ010610.1, read as the reverse complement.
AACTTGTGAGCATTGAATTTCAAAAAAAAAAAAAAAATCATCAATGATAGTAAAAAGTGCATGAATCTGAACATTTCAGAATTTCCAACTTGGATAAGACCAGTTAATTTCAGAAGAAACTCACCAAAAAGGATTTGTATTGACTGAAGGACATGCGTGCATACATGATGCAGCAGAAATATCTCCCGCATAATAGTAAGACATTAGTGGGAATGGTGTCTTCATCTAGCTAATGTCTTATGTGGGAGGTATTTCTGCTGCACTATAAAGAATGTATAAACATAATGTTGTGTGTGTGTATATATATATATATATATATATATATATATATATATATATAAAATGTCTTTATATATATATATATATATATATATAATGTATAAACATAAAAATGTTATATGAGAGAGATTGAGATACTTCTCGATAATTATTCAAATTTACTTCAGAATTTAGTAAAAAGAAAAAATGTGGAAATGCAACTAAAAATAGTAAAGTTATTCATACATGTAATGTATATATTCCTGTATGAATGAGTGAAGCCTTAATGAGTAGAAAAGGTGTATATACACAGAAAGTTAGTGGAACTCACAGCAAGATACTTTATACTAGGTAAATATCAGCTGGTAGGGAAGGGCGTTTTACTCTTAGAATTATTAATAGCTGCCTATCTGAAAAAAAAATACATAACTTGCCAGAAATATCATCCACACCTCTCTCCAAAAAAAGAAGAAAAAGAAGCTTAAATATGGGAGGAAATATACAAATTTGCTGCCGTGTTTATGTTGCCGCTGTATATATCTTTTATTTTTAGTTTCATTTGCTTTTTAACTCAACACTTCCATCCACTCCTTTGATTTACCTGCTACCTTCAGACAATCTAACATCTTTTCTTCCTCCTCAGCAGTTGTCATTGTGTAATATTTACTCTCGAGTCTAAGTCAGAAATGGTATGTTTCATTGTACGAAAAGTGAATGCTATCATAAAAAAAGAAACAAATTGGGTATTTACCGTAAATATTGCGTCTGCTGCTACTTTCAAAGCTGCCCTTTTCGGTTTGGGTAAGAAATTGAATTACTCATCATAACTTTTACATTACTTGTTTTTTGTTTTTTTTTATCTGAGAGGAACTTTTTTTTTTTTTTTGTTTCACCACCATGTTTTAAAAGTTTTGAACATTTTCATGTCAGCCCGCTGTGTATATAAACTTTTTCTTTTGTTCATATTGGCGACTGTTTAATTTTGATTTGTATTCTGATTCACATGCATTCCCATCTTTTTTTTTTTTTTTTTTTTTTTTTTCCTAGAAAGACATTGAAATATCGATTAAATTATCTGTGTGTAGAACAATAAGTCTGATACTTAGACGAATTCTGCTGAAAAAAAATTCACTGTATAATTAATATTCGCCAATAAATTAAGGAAGGCCAATTTTTCATATTGAAAAATTTGTAAAATAAATGTTTTTCATCATTAGGCCATGAACTTATGTATCCACATACATGAAGAATACTTTGGTTAAAAAAAAAAAAGGTTAAGTAACAAATTACCTATATTTTGGAGTAGATTTTTAAAATAAATGTGCAGGTAATTACTAACTCCTAAAGTTTCTGTATTTTTAAGTGAATTAATGAAGTTTTATGAAAAGTAGATAACTCCCCCCCCTCCACTTGTTTCTCAAATCTTTTACTGTTTTGATCTTTTTATGGTACAAATAATAAATAGTGTAAAGAAAAAAGAAAATCATAGTTTTTAGCTTCCACCCCTTCTGCCTATCGTCATAGTCAAACTTATATTTAAAAAAATTTAACCAGTATTTGGTATGATTACTTAGATTTAACTTGTTTTAGACAGCAGTTGTAGGAGATGTAATTTGAAAGAATATTTTTAAATCAACATTATTTTTTAGATTTTATTTTTAGTGGTTACACGTCTTGCAGTTGACATCCCAGTTTTTGTTGTCTTTTTTGTTTTTGTTTTTTTTTCGTTGTTTTTTTTTTTCGTTGTTTTTTTTTTTCGTTGTTTTTTTTTTTTCGTTGTTTTTTTTTTTTCGTTGTTTTTTTTTTTTCGTTGTTTTTTTTTTTCGTTGTTTTTTTTTTTTTTCGTTGTTTTTTTTTTTTTTTTGTTGTTGTTGTTTTGTTTTTTTTTCCTAAACGGAAATTATCACCCAGCCTAGTACAAGAAGTCCGAAAGAAAAATGTGCCTTCTGACATGAAAACGCACAATTAAATACGGTTTAAAATTAAAAAATGTTTATGTGAATGTAGTTAAAATCATTAATAAGAATCAGTAAAGGAGACATGCTTGTTTGCTCTATCAATGTAAAATTATGGGAGGATGTTTTTGTTAATATTATTAGCAAAAGGACCTATTTAAATTTTTTCTCTATTTCCAAGTATGATTAACAATTAACTTATTATTCACAATCTCACAAGAAGTTCCATGTCTACTATTTTGCCTGAGAATTTACTCTTCTTCAAATATGAAAACTTTATGAAAGATTTTTTTTTCTATTTTATTTTTCTTTGATTAAAAATTATTTTTTTTCTGAATAATTTTTCTTTAATGCTAATAATTGTATTTTCTGCATTTGAATTACTTCTCATTGTTTGTCTCGTGTGTACTGAATTTATCTAGAAACAAAATTAATCAGCAATTTTTTTTTTTTTTTAATACTTTAAACTAAAGTTTTAAACAAAAGCTGAATAAAAATAGACATCTGTACTCCTCCCTGGTAGATTGTGTACAACATGTGTTCTGTCGATAAATTGTAGGGTTGATTTTATTTTTATTTTTACAATTGTTTTTCTTAAAAATATTCTATTGTTCTCATCTTTTATAGGCACAATATGTATCCCTTATTTTGACTGATTGTTATTTTTGCCCCAATGTTGCCATTTCTTATTTGTTCTTGAACCATCTGATGCAGAAATATCTTCTCATCCAATCTACCAGAAAAGTCTGAGATTTTGAATGGTGGAATGGGTTGTTTATTTAAATTCCACTTGGCTCCAAGTGGTTACTGTTAACATTTCTTTTTTTCTTTTTTTTTTTTTTCTTGTTGAGCTAATAATTTTATGTATTTTTGTAAACAGTCATCATGCCTATCAAATTTCTCTTGTCTAGAATTTAGTGGAAAGATATAATCAAGTTAGGTACACTACAGTAGGAAGGAAGAGATGAGTTTGTTTTTCTTTTACTATACAATTACAACCTGCATGGACAACAGTCACACATCATCCTCATCATCTATTTGCTAAAAATTTTTTATTTATCTCTGTAGTTTCCATAATTTTCTTTTCCTTCCTTCAGGCAGACATATACTTTTAACTTCTTGCATTTTTCTGACGTGTTGTTAATTTTTTTTTTTTTTTTTTTTTTTTTCACCTTCTACCATGTGGTTGGTACTCTCTCTCTAGTATCTAATATTTCAAAAGTATTTCACTGATAGATTTCATTTTTAATTTTAAATATTGCATTTTTACTAAATTACTTGTAAATTGGCATGGATAATAAAATAATTGTACCGGAATTTATATTTTCTTTTTAACAAATATTAAACAGCAATAAAAACATAATTCTTATTTAACGAATAAATGATTTTAAATGTTATACTTTTTCCTTTCATGTTTATATTGATTGATTTCTTTAAACAGAAATTATAAGTGGTACAATATTTGACGACGAATCTGTTTTTACTCCGTCGTCTAGTGTATGTTTGTGTTTTGAAGTCTCTGTTCGTGAACGGTAGTTGGGGTCTGTATTTTCTCTCGGAGCAAAAGAAAAAAAAAGTAACGCGCATAGAAACATGACACATTCTAAAAATAAATAAATAACCCATTTTCACCTGTTTTCGATGGTCTGCCTCAGTGTATTACTACCAGAAATGGGTGTCGTAGCAGTAAGCTTCAACTCCATAAACAGTACACCTGTAAATCCCTATCGACAATCTTAGTTGGGTCTTCTCCGCTACAGCCCGACCGACATTTGGTCTTTCCTTTGGGGCCTTTTTCAGCGTAAAAGTGGAGCTACATAAAAAACAAAAACATGATTATTATTCCAAAAATAACATTAAAAAATTGCGGAAATCGACCGCAATCTTACTTGGGTCTCGGGTACATCACGGCCGCTCTTACGGGAATAGACTACGGTGCGGTGGCCTCCTCGATTACTGCACGAAAGGCGGTCAAGCTGTACCCGGGACCTTAATATTGTCACATTATCAATGCCCTACTAAAAGGTGAACTTGCCGCAATTCTTATTGCTATTTATTTTTGTATTAATCATGCTTCTTTTTTTTTTTTATTACCACTTTTTTTTTTCTTTTTTTTCCAAGTGAAGCATTCCAAGTAACATTTATTTCGTTTTTTGTCTATTTTTGATTTTGTACAGGCGATTCCCTACACCCCTGTTTATTTATCAGAGAAAAGCTTTTAATTGCTTAATTGATGTTAAGGACACTTTATGTCCTAAGAAAAATAAGTTTTTCTTTAATGAATAATGAGGATTTTTTTTTTTTTTTTACAAGAATAGTTTTCACTTTTAAATTTTAATTAGAATCCAATAATTTAAGTTTTAAATCTTAAAGTTCTGTTTTAATTCCATCCTTTTAGATATTTAAAAACTATATTTACTAATCATAAATGGAAAAGCTTAGTACAAATCATCAAACTTTAAAGAATTTTGATTTCTATACAAATTATAAGAATAAGTGGTCCATTTTGGATGAATCTTTAAGTTTATTTTCATGCCCAGTGTGTAAATTATTACTTTTCTTAAAGACACTTTTTTTTTTTTTTTTTATACAAGAAACCTTTAATGAAAAGAAACCAATAAACAAAAAAAAATAACTTACCCCACTCAACCTTTCTTTCTCTAATATTTATACCACATTCGGTAGTGTAGAATCTTCTTGTCTCTTGAAAACGTTCTCCAGATACCTTTGCACTTCTTGAAACTAATTTAAATTTCTATCTTTACCAAACAATTCTATTTTAGGATATTTCTCTCTTTGTTGAAAAGATTCTAGGATACATATGCATGGCTTTGGTGTTTTACATCTGGGAAAATCTTCCAATTGCAAGAGAATTATTTCATCAGTCCTTCAAATGATTCTTTTGTTTGCTTTCAACTTTTGTTATTGCACTCTGTTGACTATATCTCTTTTTCTTTTCGCTCTCCTCCTTCTCTGGACTGTAACATATTTTACAAAATTTCTGATTATAAAGAAATCTATCTATCTATCTATCTATCTATCTATCTATCTATCTATCTATCTATCTATCTATCTATCTATCTATCTATCTATCTATCTATCTATCTATCTATCTATCTATCAACGTTTTTATTGTTCATTATATCAAGTGGCTTAATCATTGTAATGTTACTGATGTTGCCGGTATTCAGACTGAATTTTTTGTTGCTTCTTAGTCTCTGTCAAATAGTCGATTTCTCTACTCATTCCCCTAATAAATTTGATCAACATGATTCTTTATTTGATTTGTTCCTTACTGCCTCTCCTAGATCATCTTGAGCATCACAATCTTCTGTAGTATCTGTTTTGAATGCTTTGCTCATAAATTCTCTTCAGCTTTTACTTTTGACTCGTCTGGAGTATCTTTGCCTGACTTTCTACTTAAAACAGTCTCTCTATTGAGTGATATGCATACAACTCTGTCCATGGCTTCTGCTATGATCTCCCCACAAAGCATGTGGACTCGAAGGTATTCCTGCAATATGCTCCCAAACTGGCTCCTGTTCTTGCTAAACTCTATAATAAATGCCTTGCTGCTACTTGTTTTCCAGTTTGTTGGAAATCTTCTTTTGTAGTTCCAGTGCTTAAGAAAAGTAAAGTATTAGGTTGGTGCAAAAATAATGACGTAATAATGTCGTTTTTTGACGTAACGTCAAAAAACGACATTATTACGTCATTATTTTTGCACCAACCTAATAGATAGGTTCACCTATTGTCTGATTCACACTCCTCCCCTGTTTTTTTGAACAGGAGTGGAGGTTTATCTCTTGTTTCCTGTTTAGGATTAGGTTTCTAGTTCTTTCTAAAGTCTTTTTCTTCACTTCCAATAGCCCCTGGGCTTCTTAGTGACATTATCACCTTGCTTGGAGTGAATTGATTAAAAACAAAAACAAAAAAAAAACTAAAACAAAAAAAAATCTTCTGATCCTTATCAGCCTTCTATCCATTTTTGGCAAAGTACTAGAGGTTCTAATCCATTTTGAACTGGTTAAGCATTTTTTCCCAGATAAATAATATGGCTTTTGCTTCTGTAGGTCAACTGCCAATGTATTAACAATCTTTTGCTGAAAAAGTCTGTCAAGCTTTAGATAAGAATGGCAGGTTTTCATAAGTTGAAAGGCTATGATATTTTTGAATGTATTTTGAAATGGGTTCAGTTTTTCTTATTAAATTGCAAAATAAAAGTTAGCTTGAATGGCCACTCTTCTAGATCTCTTTGCATTAATGCAGGTGTCTCCTAGGACTCTCTACTGGACCTACGTTCCTAATTTTCATAAATGCCCTTCCTGATGTCATCAGTTCTCAACTCCGTATGTTTGCTGATGATACAAGTATTTACTCCAATCTTAATAGTACGACTGATTGGTTTGATAAGGTCAAATTGGCAGCTGATCTTGAATGACCTACAGTCTATTAACTAGGACAACAAATGGCTTGTTAATGCCTCCAAAACACAACTGCTCTGTTTTAATCATCAGTGAGAACCTTCTTTGCTTTCTATCAGCTTCGATGATGCTAACCTCTTAGACAGTGCCTCATTATGCCGCCTTTGGCTAATGTTTTCTGCTACATGAAGTGGAAAGATTATATTGAATCTATGTCTGCTGCTAAGAAAGTTGGTTCATTTTTCTTGCCAGAATCTCTAAGTCTATCCTTCATCCATACTTTGAATATTACAGCCAAATCTGGTTTGATGCTTCTATGTATTTAGAGATAATTGCTAAAATTCAGGGTAATTGTTCTGATGAACTTTTCTTTTAGATTTTATAAATTTAAGTGTAGTACTAGATTGTTGGCAAGGTCTCATTTTATAGTTAAAATGATTTGATTTAACTATAAGTTCCATGCTAAGTTTCTTCTCTCACACTTCTTGCTTTGGGTACTCTCTTCTGGCTTTCTGGTCAACTTTGATCTTCAAAAATTTAAATGTGATGTTAGTGATTATCATCTGTCTTAATTCCTTTTCTATTATTGTTGCACTTTAGTAGATTTATTGCCTTGCTTGAGTGTGTCAGGATTAAAAAAAAAATTCTGTTACCTACTACTATGTGGTTGGTCTGATATTTCAAGCATATTATTATTTTACTGATAGATGTCTTTGTCTTTTTTTTTCTTTTTTTTTTCTTTTTTTTTTCTTTTTTTTTTCTTTTTTTTTTCTTTTTTTTTTCTTTTTTTTTTCTTTTTTTTTTCTTTTTTTTTTCTTTTCTTTTTTTTTCTTTTCTTTCTTTTTTCTCTTTTCTTTCTTTTTTCTCTTTTCTTTCTTTTTTCTCTTTTCTTTCTTTTTTCTCTTTTCTTTCTTTTTTCTCTTTTCTTTCTTTTTTCTCTTTTCTTTCTTTTTTCTCTTTTCTTTCTTTTTTCTCTTTTCTTTCTTTTCTCTTTCCTTTCTTTTCTCTTTTCTCTCTTTTTTCTCTTTTCTTTCTTTTCTCTTTTCTTTCTTTTCTCTTTTCTTTCTTTTCTCTTTTCTTTCTTTTCTCTTTTCTTTCTTTTCTCTTTTCTTTCTTTTCTCTTTTCTTTCTTTTCTCTTTTCTTTCTTTTCTCTTTTCTTTCTTTTCTCTTTTCTTTCTTTTCTCTTTTCTTTCTTTTCTCTTTTCTTTCTTTTCTCTTTTCTTTCTTTTCTCTTTTCTTTCTTTTCTCTTTTCTTTCTTTTCTCTTTTCTTTCTTTTCTCTTTTCTTTCTTTTCTCTTTTCTCTTTTCTTTCTTTTCTCTTTTCTTTCTTTTCTCTTTTCTTTCTTTTCTCACAACTTTTGAAGTCTTCCTTTACAAAAATGTAGTAAGTCTAATTTCTTTCTGTTGATGCAACTAAAGTGTAACAATTTTATTTTGTTTTCTCTTATATTTTATAACTTGCCCTGTTCACAAATACACAAAAAAAAAAACTATTTAAACTTTTGCACAGTTCAGTGATTTAATGATTTAGCTTTTACCCATTTGTCAAATGGTTTTTCAGTTTTTCTATTCATGTGATTATAAAGTAAAATTATATTAGGTATGTTTCTATGTCAAAATTTTAACACATCTAGTTAATCGCTCTCTCTCTCTCTCTTCCTTCTTGCACACGATATGGATCAATAGGTCTGTATCCTAATTAGCTGAAGGTTGATCTGAAATTGTCACTGTAATTTTTGATTTGTGATTAATTTTACCCACTGAAGTGCATTGACAAGGAAGGTTATTGTTGAAAAATAGGTTTGATATTTTCTTTCTTTTTTTTTTTTTTCATCCCTATGCTACAGACTTATTGATGTATTTATACCTGCTCTTATCAAATACAAAACAAGAATGTAAATTCTTCACACACTTCTGCTAAGATTAATGTAATACCAACTTTCCTTTATTCTATTAAAACCAGGAAATTCAATACTAAGACTATTAAAAGTCATATTCTACATTTTTTTTTTTTTTTTTTTTTTTCTCTATGCAAATTATAAGGAAGCCATAAGTATTGGACACCTAGAGAATACAGTAATGCTCAACCAGTTTAATCCATTAAATATTACCCAACCCAAAGGTGCCTATAAGTTTATGTATTACTAAATTTTGTTGTTTTTTTTTTCATCTCTTAATATTGATGGTAATGTTTTATTAAAAATTCATGGAATAAATTTCTTTCAAAGTATATTTTTTTTCTTTTTCTTTTTCCCCCCCCCTTAAAAGTTGAAAATAAACTTACTTGTTTTAAAAATGTGGAGAGAGTACATGGGTCAGTTTGCCAAGTGTTAACATTTACAGAAAGACAACAATGATCCTTTCTAACAGTATAATTATCACTGGTACAATGTTTTTGTTGTTTTTTATTTATTTATTTTTATTTTTATTTTTTTTTTACATTTGGAGAATAAGATAATATCACCATTTATCAGAAATACATTGTTAGACATTATAAAGTTAAGTTTTATATAAATGTTCATTAAATCAGTTTTTCTGTATTCTAAATCAAATATGCAAATAAATTAAGCAATCACAAAATTATTTTGTCTATATGTATGATTGGTTTTAAATAGTCCTGACTTGTAAAAACGTCAGACATTTTAGTTTATTTTCAGTGTTAATTTTATGGACAATTTCATTTTAACTTTTCAGTTGCATCTTAAAAGCATAATTTTGGGGCCATTTACTATCTTGAGATTAAATTTAGTTAAGTTGAGAAATAAAGAACTGCCTTTTAATCCTTTCAGTGCCAGTGGTTAAATTATTGGGAAATGTATTATACTTTTACATGTGTGCGCGCACACACACACACTGTTCTTTATGGAGCTAACTGAAACACTATATTTTACTTATTTTACCTATTTAAGAAACTGTTGATGAAAAATGTTTGTATTGAAATTAATGCAAGGCAATAACACTTATACTGCAACAATCAAATTGTTCCTTCTCATTTTGATCAGACTTGATTTTACATATTTGCTGCTTGGTTAGAAGTTATACACATTTACTACATCTTGTACAATTTCATCATTACTGGTCATGCTACATCGTTATTGTCTTAACTGATTTGGTTATCCTGACAGACAACTCCTATTATAACCAATGACTCAAGAGCAAGGTGTGTTAACCTTGGCAGGGGTTGTTTCTGGGTACTATCTTTCCAAAAGGCAACCTGTAATTTGGTCCCCTGGTACCACATATTTTGAATTCAGAGTTGTCCTCCTCCTAGACAGATTGTCAACCATGTCTAGAGAGGTCAGTCTGCTCTGCAATTTAACCCATAGCTAGGGAGAGAAGAGATGGATTTATACCTTTCTCAAGAGTATTTGCTTGTAACTGAAATGTAACAAACTCAACTGGAATTAGAACTCTGCTGTCTGATTGCTCATTTTGGGCTGATATCTGTTACACTTCCTGCATATCCTGCAGTGTCCTAAGGCTTCTAAATTATTTCTAAATAAAGTTTTATATTAACAAAAGAATTAGTCAAATTTTTCTTAAAATATTATTACTGTTCAGGAAATGAAAATTTCATTTCCAAAAAATGTGTATTTTGAATAAAATTATTTAATCATGATTAAAATCATTTTCATCTTTAATTTTCACAAATATCTTGCTGCTAAATTCAACTTTCATCTAAATCTCAAAATATATATAAACATCTGAAAACCATCTTAGACAAGACTGTTCTTTGTCTTTGTAAATTCTTAGCTATAATGGCTGCAAAAAAAATTGTATCTAAGAAATAATTTCCATATATTCAAAATTAGAGTATAAAATTTATGAATATGACCAATACGACATGCTCTAAGAAAGTATCAGGTGTTGATTTTATTTTTAAATCCGGCTGATTTTGTTATTTTGTAAATCTAACTGTGATAGCATTATTTACAGCTCTGATCTTTGAATGCCTGTGAATAGTTTATATCAATCTGAACCTCTCTCTCTTCTCCATTTTTGAAATAGATGTGTAAACCAACCAGGGAATTCTGCTTTCATTTACAGTGAATCTAATATTCTTATAAAGGCTTTTCCTTTTGAAGAATCCTCTTCTCTGCTTATCTGAAAACTCGAGAACTCTGGCTTTTTGTGAGAATTGGTAATTATTTCTTGGATGTCATTGTTGGCAAGTAGCCAAAGCAATGATTCTGCGCAGGTACATTTTCAGCATGTAATTCAATCAAGTTTACCTAACCCTATAGAAGGCTCAGATTCAGGTACAGTGGTGGTTTGGGGAGGGGAGAGAGAAAATAATTTCCTGATCTTGTTTTAATATAGCATTACCACTCTGAAAGGATACTGCAGGTAAATACATTTTGCTTCTTTTTTTTCTTTTTCGCCTTCGACATCTGTAGAAAATTTGTACAAGTGATTTATGAAGTTTTAAATACTAGCATTTTAGCAATTTGTTCATGTTATGTTCATCAAATTGTACTTCCTCTGAATGTTTTTGTATTTAATGTTAAAATCATTTCTTTGTAAAACTCAATTTAAATTTTCCAAGACTCTAAATAACTTAAGTAGCAAAATTCATTGACAGTGTGTTGGGTTATAACTTCTTTTTGTCAAATAATCACATGTATCAATCTTAAAAAGTGGTAGTTATAAAAGATTATTAAAGCGATTAGTCTACCATGCTATTTCCTTTATCGCTCGAGTAAGAAATAAATTCCTGCCTTTCCCAAGGTCATTGGTGCAAAATTAACTCAACAGACTTAAGCTGGAATTTTAACTCGGAAATGAATTCCTCCTTTCTGTGTCTATAAGTTATGCTACCAGTATGTTTTTAAAATGATCATTGTATGATTAGTTTTAAAGGAATTGGGTTTAATATAACCTGATGGAAGTGACTAAATTCTTTCTCATCTTAAATTACTACTGCTTTTAGATGTTAACCTTAGCTTTGTTTGATACAAGACCACAATAGTGGGTCATCATGAAAGAATCACTGACCAGCATGTGAGTTAATTCTTTGTTTTATGGTAATACATACTTGTGAGTTATATTCATTTTCTGACCATTAGAAATGTTAAGACTGTAAAGATAGAGGATCCTAAAGTAAGAGAAAATGTAAAAGTTGTTGCTATCTCTTTTGTTTGTGACTTTTGTAAATAAGGTGCTGAAAAGTTCTCAACCCAAATAAGACCTTAAAAAAATGTTTGGCCCTTTCAGGCTGAAAAGATTTCAGTGTTTCCTTGTAGAAGTCATCTTAAAAATTAAGAAATTATCAGAAAATTTTATTATTTCTCACTGAGACACATTACATAAGATGTTACTGATACATACATTTTTTTTTTTTTAAACAAAAAGTGATATATGATAAAAACAAAGTTCAAAACTTACATCAAAGTTTATCATCATTATCTTTCTACCATTTTGTTAGAGTGGAGTTTTATATATATATATATATAAAACCATTGTCGACATTATAAAATCAGAAATGTTTGACAAATTATTTATACTGTAATGCATGCAAAAGATTTCAAGTGGAAAACACAGATTTTACAAAGCTACAAAAAGCTATTATCAAATTTCAAGTACTTATTTATGAATAATTTTATTTATGAGCAGGGTAAATAATTCTATTCTCCTTGGACATTTCTGAAACATTGAAATAATCAGCAACATTTAACATACTTTGGATGGGGGAATATGTCAAGAGGACTCAAAACGCCCGACACTGCTATTACTGTATACTCTCTTGGCAATTTTTATTTTACATTTTTTTCTCAAGACTTTATAGCAAAAGTATTAAACACTATTCTTGTAAATAAACGGACTAATAGTGTTTAACATTTTCATTGTCAATTCTCAAAAAAAACAATTAACAAATGTAAATGAACGCAACCTATTTTAGTGAATCTATGTGCTAAGAGCAAATAAAAGAAACGCCCAGAAAAAAATTTTTTTTTTTTCAAAATTTTATTAATTACTTGTCCTTATTTATTTAAATTTTCTTGTTCAGACATTTTTATAGATTTAGGAATAAAAAAAAATATATATATTCATAGTTATTTCTTTATAATATGTTAAGTAATAAATTGTAGTAGGTTCACGTATTTTTAATCTTGTAAATATGAAATAATTCTTAATTTATCAAACACACACACACACATATATATATATATATATATATATATATACGAGGTATTATGTACACTATTTACATTTTTCGGACTATTGTCCTCATCTTTGTCACCATATTCATCACAACGTTTCAGCTGTTGTACACTCCGGCCTTCTTCAGGTGGTTGGAATGTCAAACTGAACCCTTTATTTCTCTCACTGGGGTAGACTGTTCTAGTTCCATGTGCCATGTCTAATGGATGTCAGTTAATGGTTATCTCCTGTTAATTCCCCTCTGCAAGTTCTCCACCACCTTAACCAGCAATTGAACTCGCGCTCTTTGGGTCCTGTCACTGGATCTAACTAATGCCGTGTATGAATTTCTGGGTATTATAAACCTAATGTCTTCAGCAATCATTTTTTTTACCAGTGTTCATATTGTAATTTTTGTTTTTATTGTCACTTTTTCTCTGGCACTCTTTATTGCTGGTTTCCATATTGTATCCATTTCTATGTTTGCTTGACTCAGATTTTTCTGGCCTAGCATATGTGCTGATTCCTTAAGTTTATGAATTTTCCAATGATGTTCTTTGTCTATGATCTTAACCTGATCCCACAGAGGGTGGTAATCTCCCTTTTCTCTCCATATGTGGTCAGCCACGCCTGATTTTTCCACTCCCCCCCCCCGCCCTCATGTTACAGCTTTCTGGTGTTCTTGAAGCCTTACCTTAAGGGGGCGGCCTGTGCCCCCTTTATATTTCTTTCTGCAGCTGCACAGGATAGCATACACGCTGTCTTTAGTTATGTTCTCCTCTATGTGGGGGTCTTACTCGGGAGAGATATCTGCAAAGTGTCGTCAAGCTTTTGAAGGTTGTCCTGATGTTATATGGACCGCAGATCCTTTGTATTTTCTCTGATAACCCCTTCACATAAGGCAGGCAGACTGTTTTCTGAGTGTTGTTGTCCTCCTCCTCGTTACTTCAGGTAAGCCGGTAACTTTCTAATTCAGGATGACCTCTCCCTAATCTATGATTAAGGAGAATTGCATATTTTTATAGATGTTTAAATACTCAAGTCAATTTGATATATGCTAGATTTTTTCTTCTAATAGAATCAACTAACTATATACGCTCCTCTTTTTTTCTTTCTCTAGTATGAGCCAGATGTTTAGGAAAAAAACGAAGAAACCAGAAATCTCAAAGCCCCAGAACTTTGAGCATCGTGTTCATACGGGCTTTGATCGTGAGCAGGGCACATATGTAGGTTTACCACCACAATGGCAAGGCATCATTGGACCAAGTGAACGTCGTCGCCCAATAGTAGATCCAGCACATATTACGCCCACAGATGTGGGTATCTACAAGGTAACTATCTCTAATTTTCTCAAAATTCCTGAATATATCTTAAATAATTATCACATTAAATTATTACTTTTCAAAAAAAAAATATCAATTGATTTTGGTTTGGTTTGCTTGTATTTTAATTTCAATTTAGTAAATAATTAAACCTAAAGAAATAGTTTCAAATATCAGAAAGAGATCCAAATGATATACACAAAAACCTATTATATCCTTTCTATACCCGCTAAAAACTAATTCAAGTTAGCTTTAATCTATATAGTCATCAATATCTATGAAAGTTGACTTGAATGGCCACTCTTCTAGATCCTTTTTCATTAATGTGGGTATCCCCCCAATACTCTATCCTTGAACATACACTGTTCCTAATTTTTATCAACAACCTTCCTGATGTCATCAGTTCTCAACATGGTATCTATACTGATGACAAAACTATTTACTCTTGTCTTAATAGTAAGTCTGATTATGGCTTGTTAATTTTAATGCCTCCAAAATGAAAGTGCTCTCTTTTAATAGTCTTAGAGGCTCTTTTTTGCCTTCTATCATCATGGCTGATGCTAATTTCCAGGAGAATGACTCCTTGCAATTTCTAGGGCTAACATTTTCCACTGACATGTAGTTGAAATATTATAGTGAATGTATTGTGAGGTCTTCTGCTTGGCAAATTGGTTTGCTGTGTTGTGCTAGATAATTTTATAAGTTTACCATTCATCCATGCATTGATTAGTACTGTCACAACTGGTCTGGTGCTCCTATGTATTTAGAGATTCTCTATAAAATCCAAAGAATATCCGTAATGTTATCAGTCTTCACTAGGCATCTCAGTTTCAGTCACTTTCCTCCTCCCACCATAACGTAGCTTCCCTGTGCCTTTTTCTATAAATAATTTCATGGCAATTGTTCGGATGAGTTTTCTTCTTTGGTAACTGAACCTTTCAGATTTAAGCACAGTACTAGATTAGAAGCAAGGTCTCAACATTTTACAGTCAAAATTATAGATGTAACTGTAATTTCTATGCTAACATTTGCTTCTCTCGTACTTTATGCTTGTGGAACTTTCTTCTAGTTTATTGCTTTCCAGTCAACTTGTATTTAAAGTTTTGAAAATCAATATCTATTGCTATTTTCTTTTTCTCATATTCTTTCACACTCAGTAACCCCCTTGCATCTTAGTGACTTTATTGCCATGATTAGGGTGAAATGATAAAAAAAAATAATTATATTAATTTCCTTTAGTTTTGCGTTCATTGCAATAAATTTTAAGTTACCACTTAAAGAAAAGTAACAATTTTAATTTCAATCAGTAATACATTTGTTTCTTGTTTTTCAAACTGAGAATGAATCTTCAGTATCATCAATATAGTAAGGATTTGAAAGACTTGGCATCTAAAAGTTTTTCTTAAATTGATTTGACTATGAACACGTATCAGTTTATAAGATCAATGCATCAATAGATTGGTTTAATTAGGAATTCTGCCACCCTCCTTCTAATTTCCTTATGTATTGTTTATATTCCATACACTATGAAAAGTATCAAATCTTTTTGTGTGTGTGTGTGTTTGTGGATACTTTCTTATTCATTTACATAGCTATTAAGCTGAACTTATATCTGCTCAATATCCATTATTATTAAAATACACCTTTAAGTGCTGAATCTAGATGCGTCGTCAGTGTTGTTGCTTCCATGTCACTAGAAGTTTCGGGTCTAAATAAACAACAGACTTCTTCGATGGGCGACCCGACCGAATATGATCAATATTCGGCCCGCACCTAGAACAAAAATTTTGCCACGAGCTTTAAGACGTGAAATATATAAGTTGCCCCAGTAGACAACGACCAATCAAGACTTCACTTGGGCTATTCGATGTTATAAATTAGGTATGCATAGTTGTGTTGATCTTCCTACATGCGGCCAAGAATGGGTGTTTTTGTTTGTTGTTTTTTTTTTTTTTTTTTTTTTTTTTTTTTTTTTTTTTTTGAAGAACAAAACAAAACAAGAAACATAACATAAATATAAATATATATATATATATATATATATATACACACACATACACAAACACATATATACACAAAAAAAAAAGCAAAAACGATTTATTATATTCAATTGGCTCGTCCTGCGACTTGTTCTTCCTCTACCTCCCCTTTTAACTAACTTATTTGTTTGGTCTTTCTTTTCTTTTTACCTTTTTATTCCCATTTTCTTTCCCAAACTACACTTCATAAAACGTTTACAATAGAGTGATTAAAATGACAGACTATTTACAACTTTAAAAACTAAACGAAGAACATTTAACAAAAATCGCTTAAAATAAATTAATCAAGCTATTTACATGTTAACTATTGGTAAAAAAAAAAAAAAAAAAAAAAAAAATACGTGTAAATTTTAAATAAGTTAAAAAATATCCTTACCGGAAAGAATTCGTTTAAAAACTAAGAGAAATAACTAGAATTCCTCAAAATAAATAATTGAGATATTTACATGTCGAAAAAATAGTTGAAAGAAAAATAGTGTGTAAATTTAGCTAAAGTAAGTTTCTCGTAAAAAAAACAATTATCCATGAATGAGACCAAAAAAAAAACAGGAAAGAATACTTGTAAGAAAAATGTTTTGCAATAAAATAATCTATTCGGAAGACCAGTAAGAAGTCATAGCAACCCTAACCCTAACTGAAAGCAAATGGAAAGATTGAGTCGCAAGTTTCTCATCATCTATATACACAAAATTTCACCTACATATATATATATATATATATATATATATATATATATATATATATACACACACACATACACACACACACTAATCAGTCTTAAAAGTAATTCCTGATGGCATTTATGATGTATTTACATCTGTATTGGCAACATTCTTATTTGTGGTTTTGGGCCACTCAGTGGCTCTATTTATCCACAACCACCTGGTGGCCTTTTCGACGGACTCCAGGATCATTTGAATTGCCCGCCTTCTTTTTTTTGTCCATTTATCCCTAGGCTAGTAAGGGCTCATATCCTTGACTGTCCGGCGAACCCCCTACAGCCGATCTCGACAGGGAAACATTGAGTGTGCCATCCTTTATTTCTGCAGTCATTTAAGAGTCCTTCATATTTACTATATTTTCTCTCAAATGCCTCTTGCATATGCTCTCCCCATGGGACAGTCAACTCCAGCAGAATAATCTGTTTTGTGGCGTCCGAATAAACGATTATGTCTGGACGGAGTTTGGAGGACGATATATGTGTTGGGAATTTTAATTGTTTCCCGAGATCGACTCAAATTTGCCAATCCGACGCGGACGATAACAATGAATGGGATCCTGCAACCTTCTTACTCGGCTTTGCACCTGCTTTAACGAAACGGATAGCTCTTCTTTCTCGGATGAGTTTATTACTCTGTAAAGCTTCAGTGTTATAATACAAAAATGAATTATTCTCTCTAGCCTGTCAGTATTAGGATACTTTTGATTGATCATCGAAAGCAAATCAGAATTTTAATCTGATTTTTAATATCCACCTTCATTCCTTCCTTTATAAATTTGTAGCATTTTAACTGACAACCAAGTCTGGATCAGCTTACTTTATTGCCAAATACAACAGCAAGTATGCCATTGCAATTTGTTGCTACCAGATTCTCTTGACACAGGAACCAATCATTACAAGAATCATGATATTCATGTTTAATCTGCATTTTGGTTTGATGTCACTTTATTTTTTATTTTATTTTATTTTTTTTTTTTATGCAACTGGTTCAAATTCAATTTCTTGCCATTTATTTTCTTAAAGTAAATCTCAACATTGCATTTGTTCAAGCATGCTCATTATGACTTATTTTTTTAACACACTCCACATTGGATTTATCGATTAGAATTGATCTAATAAAGATTTTAAAACCTGTCCTAATCATGCCATATCAGTAAGACATTTTTAACTATTGTTAAGCCATTAATGCTTACTGTCCCCAAAATTGGAACAGTGTACATTAATGGGTTATTAGTAGAAGCCTATAACTAATACTGGATTCTTTTTATAAATCCATAGTTAATCCCAGATTTTCATTATAATTTTTTATAATTTATACTGGATTTTATGGTGGACATGAACTGTTTGCTAACTGCTCTCTTGAGATTTTATCTCCAGTATCTCATTTGTTTAATAATTCTCTCTGACCTATATGGATTATCAAAGTATTTTAGACTGACCACAATACACAGATATCTTGAGAGACTTGTAAGATGCTTAGTGGTTTTAAATCAATCCTGCTTGTAACATGATTACTAGAAAATATTATGGCTGTGACTCTTTCAAGTATTACCATTGTTCAATTGATCCCTAAGTATAGACATGGATATGGCTTTTTAGTCCTGCTAGGGATTTGCATTCCCTTGCACAGATGTGGCAATGCTGGGTGCCTTGTGCAGTAGGTGTTGCAGTAATATTTTGGTGAACTTTCATATAGTATTTTAGTCTACTAACCGAGACATATTCTTTTCCACACTCACAAATAGAAAAGCTGCATAATGTATAGTGAACAATTTCTGTCTGTATGTGAGAGATTAACATCAAGACTATTATGAGCATCTCATTTGAGTTTTTCATGTTCAACATGATTCAGTTTTTGTAGGGCTTGTGATATCTGTGCTTCAAGTTTTGAGTGAGGAAAGATTTTGCTCAGTACCCATCTTACTCTCTGAAATTTGAGAGCATTTGTCCCACAAAAAGAACTGGTCTATATCATTGTATGCAAACAAAGTTGCGGATATATCAGTTTTCTTTCTAAAGAGAGATGTCTTTATGAAGACTAGGGTCCTCTCACTCCCTGTAGTCTGACAGCATGCTTGGCTGTAGATATTCCTACATTCTCACTCACACACACACATTTCAAGTGACTTATTTGGTTAGCTAAATCAAAAGTTCTGTGTCAAAATGCTCATCAGGGTCAGCTGTTTTGATAAATCTATTAACAGATCTTACATTTATGCTCTTTTGCAAATAACAATTGTAATTTTTAAATTTCAAATTCTTAACCCTAGTTTCATTAGAAATCTCACAAGATTTAATTTTAGAACCAGTTAAATTTTTAATATTTATTTTATACATACATATGTGTAGTCACATGTACAAGTTGGTTTCTTTTTTTTTTTTTTTTTTCTTCTTATTGAAAATCAACTCCGCACAATCCCAATTTAATTTTCATTCTGGTAGGGGTGCAATAATGGCTTATATGTCATCAAACAACTCCAAGGAATTGCATATCACTCCAATAGGAAATTGTATACCTGCCATGTTGATGTCACAGCAGCATAATATTAATAGAGACTTCCTCTTCTCATCCATTAGAAACCATCTTCCAATCTGTTGAATGCATTAAAGAGGAACTTTATCAGTCCACAAAATCTTATATGCCTGGCAACAACCCCAATATAGTAACATTTCAAACTTCATCAGAAGTATGAGAACCCCAATCTATTTAATCTTTTTCAAGATGATGTCCTATGCACAAATGTGAAGAGATGGGCACTGGTCATTTAAGTATTCTATACTACATCCCAAACTAATCTGCTAATAGAAAACAATCAGGGCCAGTGTACTGATGAGGGATGGGGCTATGCCAATGACATAGGTAGTCATAGCTGCAATAACAATGATATTGAACAAAAAATCCTCTACCAAGTGTTCCAAGATATAGGACTCAAGATAAACCTTTCCAAAACAAAAACTATGACCTGGAATTGGAATGAAAATGGTGAGGGCACATGCTCTGAATTCATCATACTAATTCAGAATGTGGAATTAGTAAATACCCAACAATTCAAATATGTGTATGGATTGTTTATAACAAATTTAATATAGGAGATAAGGAAATTGAACATAGAATAGGATGCACTAGAGGTAGTTTCACCTAATACTGAAAATTATTACAAAACAAAAACATTAACCTGAAAACTCAAGTCATATTCTTAAATAGCCTCATCAGATTGACACTTTCATGGCCCGAAACCTGTTTAGAAATATTAGGTTGGTGCAAAAATAATGACGTAATAATGTCGTTTTTTGACGTTAAAAAATACGTCAAAAAACGACATTATTGCATCATTATTTTTGCACCAACCTAATATTTAAAATGTCAGCTGCATACAACCACTTCCTCAGATGTATGGTTAAAAATGGCTTTGAGCATTTAAAGCCTGTGGGGTCATTTTTCAAACCTTGTACACTGGTCTACAGAATCATAAGGGACTGTACCAGATCAGTCCACATCATTTGAGGACTTTAACAGTAGCAACAACTAAAATGAATATCATATGTAAATAATGATATAATCAAGATGTTGACATTCCACACTACTTCAAACAAAAGATTAAGAAGGAAGCAACAATCCCCACCCACCCATAAATACTAGAAAATCAATAAGTAGTACTGGACTTACTTAAAAAAAAAAAAAAAAAAAAAAACTTTTTGAGAAACATTTTATAAATTTCATCTGAAAGTAGTAATACTGAATGCTTGGTCAGTGAATGCCAAATGTTTTTTTTTCTTAAAGAAACAGCTAATATTACCATTTTTATATATATATATATATATATATATAGTGTGTGTGTGCATGCATGTGTAATTTCATCATTATCACAAATTTCTAAGTATCATATAATTCATAATAAAATCTGCAATTAGGATGAAATTATATGTATGTACATGAATGACAAAGTGGAACAATTTCTGTGTAACATGTTTCATGTCTCTAGGAGGACTTCATCAGACTAAAGTAATGTTTTAGGTGATGGAATTATGTGTAGGAATGTGAGGAGAAAAATTTTAAAAAAATGCATGTGTCAGTTATAATTATGCACTGATAGGAAACACTGAAAATATTGGAATGCTAATTTTTTTTTTTTTTTTTTTTTTTTGTATGGGTTGTAGTCTAGCCAATTACCAATTGTTCAGTTTCTGCATGCTTTTTTTTTTTTTTTTTTTTTTTTTTTCTCCATTTTCCCACATTGTGATCTGCTATATAAGAGCTTCCACGAGAAGTGAAATACAAGAGCTTGACCTAGCAATCAGACCACTTTCTTTACACTTTTGCTTTCTCTTTTAATTAAAGCACCATTTATTTTTTAAATCAGAATTATGGTCAAACTCATTACGGTGAGCAAATAATGCATTGAGTATGTTTTGTAAAAGATCTCTTTTGTCATCATATAATCTTTTATTTACATTCCTAAATATGTGGGTTAGTATGTATATATACAGGGTGCAATGGATAAATTCTCGTCTAAATTACACAAAAGGGAAACATTTTAACAGATATATTTACCAAAATTACACGAAAATATCTTGAAATACTAAAGAGTAAATTTATTCAATAAAATTGAGATTGGCTTCAACCACAGCCTCAGGACAACTTGGGTATATTCTGCATTTTGGATGGTCTCCTTGTTTAAGTTGGTGAATGCTGCCATAATCCTTGCCTTCAGTTCATCTTTGGTGTTACAAGGAATTTTCTTGGTCTCTCACTCAACTGTCCCACACATCAGGGGGTTTGTAGTCTGAGGAGTTAGGTGGCCAGATGTAGGGGTGATGTGATTGCTGAAATTATCTGACATCCATGACTGGGTTCTCCTGCTTGTGTGGCATAGTGCATGATCCATACATAGGGTCTTCCAGCAGCCACCCTCTTGACTCTGAGTAGCACTTCTTCCTCAGGCACTTGATGTAGGCCTCCATGTTGAATCTGAGGCTCTCGCCAACAAATTCAGGAGTTCTTTTCTTATCAGAACGATCAGTGGGTTTCCAAGCTGTTGTACTTTTGTAATCACCATTAGACTCATCCAACTCTTTCTGAAACCTCTACACTGTCTTCAGATTGACACTCAAGAACTCTGAAATGTTCGCAGTGGCACTTCTAGTGCAGTACAGCATGCCGTTTCCAAATTTCTGGTAGAGTGAATTGTATCATGGTGTTCTATTTTTCTCACAAATGGTGCCAACTGACTCTACTATACTGTGCAGTTGATAAATTTAAAAAAAAAACACATATGTGCAAAATTAAAAAAAAAAAAAAAAAATGCCGACAATTTACTCATCACACCCTGTATAATATATAAAAAAAATTAAATTAACTGGTTCTATGTTTAAATCTTGTGATGTGTGATGTTTCTAACAAAACTCTAGTGTGATAAGAATTTTAAAATTAGCATTTGTTTGTTCCAATATATGAGAAATTCAATACATTTATCAAACATCTGACCTTGATGAGTGTTTTCATGCAAAACTCTTGAATACTGAACTTGAATAAATCTCCTTGTCTTATGATTATTATTACTCAAATGGCTTTCATTTTCAATGGTCGATCTAACATCTAATTGAAATAGTTTTCCTATGATGTCATCAATTCCATAAATAAATTCTTCCTGAAGTGATCTTCTGCTAAAACTGTGTTTACCCCCTTAAACACCAAACAAGTTTAAAAAAAAAAAAAAAAAAAAAATTTTATTTCTTTTATAGAGTAGATTTTATGCATATTTTTGTTTCAATTATATACAATAACTAAAATATTTTAACTTCTTTATTATGAAAAATAAAGAAAAAAATGGAAATAAAGCAAATGTCAGGTTCCTAAATTTTTTGTTTTTATTTTTTATTTAGTTATTTTTCAAACAGTATTCTTTGAAACCTTTCATGATCAATGAAGTTGTACATTTTTTGCATCAAGTTGTCACCATTTTCCCAGAAGTCTGCCCGCAGACACAGCACTATTATTGGCTTGTTCTTCCGGTCTTATTTCCAGGAAATATAAACTCCTGAATCATAGAGTTGCCAATTAGTTATTGACTCGAATCCTGAATGAATGATGTCCATATTGAAAAAAAAAATGTTTAAATCATCAATTGAGGATATCTGCTGAACTCTTATGCAACTTTAATTGGTGAGAGGATCTGATTAATGAGTTAAGCAGGGAAGAAAACGTAAACTTATTTAACTGTAGATTTTTCAAACCTAAACTTGTTTGGTATGCGATTGATTTATATTTAATATCTTTAAAGCAAACATCAACAGACTGTAATATTACTCTATTTAATAAAAAAAAAAAAAAAAAAAGTTTCTACCTTAATATGCAAACCAATTTAGAAATTGTTATTTTACTTTTAGTTTTCCCAAAATTGATAATGTATTAAAATAATATGAATTATCAGGAAGAAATTGTGGTATTAAATTCATACAAATTCTACTGTTTAGTAATGTATTAGGTTGAATTATAAATAATATACATTTTTGAGAATCAATCATAATGATTGTATCATCGTAACCACTAATCATAAGGAATATGGAATTAGACTTGGATTAATATTTGAAGTTTTTCTTATCTGAAATGACCTTTGTGTATTGATGTCAAAATTCATCTGATATAGAATGGTTCATGAGTTTTGGTAAAATAATGGGTTTATTTTCTGGAGATTGATTGTTAATTTTTATCCTATAATTATTTTTGTTTATTGTGATTAAATACCTTTCAAGTAATTAAATAAAATTAGTCCTCTTTGATTCCCTATTCTTTTCCCTTTTGGATGCAAGTTTCATTAAAATGAAAGTTATTTGCTATTTTACTAATTAATTCAGATATTGGTATAATAGAAAATTTACTTAAATATTATCCACCCTCCTAAAAAAAAAAAAAAAAAAAAAAAAAAAAAAAAAAACCTTTATTTTTTCCCTTTCAGTTTTTCCCCTTTGTTTTTTTGTTTTTAAAATTCTACCTATTTTTCTGTTTCCTTCACATTGTTTAATCTTATCTCATTGTAGACCATTGTGCGAGGAAATTCTTCAAACAATATCAATGGTTTTGGACCAGAAGGGAAAAATATTACTGTAGCTCGGTCAAATTCATTAAGAAAGGAAAGTCCTCCATCTCAACGAAATACCCGATACACTCCAGACAGCTATTACCCATCAGTGCCTGAGGAGGAACCAAGTCATTACTACAGTCGTCCCTTATCTGCTCATGGCAACCCTCACAGTCTTGACCCTCAACTACACTATATGCAGCAACATATAAATGGACCCTACAAAGACAATGACTATAGAAGTTTACCTCAGGAACCTGTTAGCCAGAAAAACTATATGGACAGTTACAACCGTCCAAGATATTTGGAAACTGATCGTAGGTATAATGATGAACGTTCTCGTGAAGCCCCACCTCCCTATTCAACAGTTTATGGAGGTGGTGGTGGTGGTCCCAACAACAGACACAGTAGAGATGATTATCGGTCCCAAATGAATGGAGGAATTATGGTTCCTGTTCTTCCAAAGCACAATAATTTCCCACATCCACTCAGTAACGTAAACAGAGTGTTACCAAAACATCAAGGTAGAATGGATTATGACAAGGTTAGTGTTAACAAATTCAAATCATTTTAATTTACTTTTATAACCATGGAAAATGTTTCTTTTTGTTTTTACTCTTGCTTTTTTTTTTTTTTTTTTATAGTTATTTTTGCTATATGTTAAATTTTTGGCTTATTTATTATGGCTTTTTTCAGTGTTAAATGTTTGATTGCCTATCCTTTTGTTGTTGTTGTGTGTGTGTGTTTTGCTACTATAAATGAGTAATAAGTTAAAGGGTATTACTAATTAAATATTGTTTTTAAAAATCTCTTAAACTTTTCATATAAAGTAAAATAGGCCGATAATCAGAATCTATCAATTGGTGAACATTAATTGATTATATCCTGTATGAACAGCTCCTTACCTGATGATTGGAAGTCTTGTTCAGTTGCTGATCATTGATTTAAATATTGCCTGCTCTCAAACTCTCTTATTATTTTCAATATTGCTGAATGATAATTGTAAAAATAAGACTTAAAATCATAACTAAATCAGGAAATAGTTTTATAATATTGCCAGATTAACAAAGTTCATTCCCACAAATTAACTAAAACAGGCAATAATAATGCTCTCTTCCTTTTAGGAAAGAGTAACAAAATCTTAATCCGATGTTATAATTATTGATTCCTCTGAAATCAGAACATCAGATCACCCTCTTGTCATGGGTTAATTTAGAATTGAACTGATTACACTTCAATATATAAAACAAAAATATTGAATGATAATAAAAAAAAAATGGTTTTGTTCAAGTATAGAGATATTTTTATTATCTTGTTTCTTCTGTTAAAGCCGATATCAAAATAACTATGAATTCTTTCTAGCATTTCTAGCAATGAATATATTAAAAAATTGCATAATCATTAAAATAGAGATTTAATTTTTCTCATTAGTAAAATCTATTTCATTGAATGGAATACAGATTTAGTCTGTGCCATGTTAATATCAACATAAAATTAACTTTTAGACATTTTAAAACAGGAATTTTTTTTTTATCAGTTTGCTAATGAGATGATCTTATCAGTTTGTGGTTTATGTTTAGTTAGTTTACTTACCAGTCATAGAAGGAAATAACCAATTTCTAGAAAAAAATATTTTTAAATAGAATATAAATTTGATATTAATATACGTACCTCCATGGGATCGCTAAAAAAAGAGCATAGCATGATGAAAAAGACCCCAAACTTGCCGAAAACGAAATTTTATTGTCTAAATGTTTGTTATTATGAAGAGGAAAGACCAAAGTTTATTTTAATTATTTTAAAAAAAATTTTCCTCCTTTTTTGAACATTCTAAACTTTGATTAAAAAGGCCTTTCTCTTTGTATCACTAGAACTAGTAAAATAACATATACAATTTTTAGCACTTTTTTTTTTTTTTTTTTGTATGACACACATTAATTTGAAAAATCTTGCAAAAATAAAAATAATTGTCAGATGTTAATGAAACTTTCAGAAACTATTCACAGATGATCGAAATTATTGTTGTTTGTTTTTTTTTTTTTTTTTTTTTTTTTAAGTCATGGCAGAAATATTTTTTTTTATATTATTATCCGCACCTAGCTAATTTTATGAAAACTCTAGAAATTCGATCGAGTTCACATTAGTAATTACAATAGTTAAAAGCACAAGACTTGAGGAATGCAAATCATGTTTTTTGTTTGTTTGTTTTTTTTTTATTTTTAATTGGAACCCGCCCACCCCACCTGAAAATCAGCTCTGAATTGTAACATACAAAACTCAATAAAACAAAGATATTATTTAATTTCAAATGCTTTTATTTGCTTTTAGTTTTTTTGTTTTTGTTTTTGTTTTTTTAATATGGACAGTATTTTCTGAAAGCAAAAAATTTTTTCGATGAAAAATGAATTTTTAATACAATTATTTCTTATTTCTTTAATTACAATAGATTTTTACATTTAAGTTATTAAAATATAAAATTAGTTAACAGCCGCATCTGCTTTCGTAAGTGTCCTTAAGAGATAGATCCTTTTTTTTAGCGCGTTGTAAATTGTATCATTTTGACTAATCAGAAGACCTGCAGTAATTAAGAAATGTAATTTTATGTTTATAATAGGGTTGTAATTATAAAGTACGGAAGACCTACCAGAATGCAATTAAGTTGCGTTATTTGAGTTAAGCATTGTTCTCCGCTGTTTAGGACTTTACTTTTGCAAAACATGTGGAGAAGTTAATTTGATTTTTCAATTTCAACTGAGAAGGGTACCTACAAGTATCAGTATCATCTTATGAAATTTATATGATCTTATTTTTATATTAATCTCAGTTATGACATTTTTCCATAAATGAAATATCAAAATTAATAATAAAATGAATGGAAATGCAAATAACACAGTAATATGTAGTAAATGTACATAAAATTATACTATTTTATGTACACTTCTGATAAAATTTCATAAGGTACCTATAAATTAATTAGACACCTTTCTTATGAAATTTATTCCAACTCTTAACAGTCTTATTTTAATTTCTTTATAATATATTTTCCATAAAACATCGTAAATGTTAAAGGTGAATGCAAAGTACAAAAAAAATATTAGAGCGCTGAAAGTTTTCCTTAAAAATAACGAGGTAAATAATTTGTTCACTTAAATGTAAATAACTTCACTTCTCTCCTTCCATAGAAGGAATTATCCTCACATAATCCGTCAATATGTCATTCATCACCTGTCAAGTGACGCGAAAGTTTATGACCTGCTTTGTTTTATTTTCAAATTACATCTTTTCAGTGCAGAAGCTAAGTTAAGCTTAGTTCAAAATATTTTAAATAAACATTATAATTTCTGATTTTCTTAAAATAAGTTTTGAAAAAATGATAATTGATTTTTAAAAGAATTTCAAAATGAGATTTTCATTTTTTTTATAAAATGGAAAAAAATGGTTGCCATGATCGATTATCTGTCAATTTTGCTAACTCATAAAAAACAAGATTTTTAACAAAAATTTTGGACATGCTAGGAATGATTAAAAAAAAAAAAAAAAAAATGTAAAAAAATATCCCAAAACTACTTTGATCTTTCCTCTTAATAACAACATAAACATGTAGACAATAAATTTTTGTTTTCGTCAAGTTTGGCGTTTTTTTCATCATGCTATGCTCTTTTTTTTAGTGATATCATGGAAGTACCTGTATTAATAGGACCTTCTAGATTTATAGGTTAAAAAAAATGGTGAAAAATTATGGATAGTTTCTCTTTTTCCCAAGGATTCCTTTTAATTTGTTTGATTTGGTGACCCAATCTTCACATAAAGACTAAATCAGTACAGAATTATAGCTAATTTAACCTCTGTCATGTTTAGAATATGGCTTATCTATTTTCATTTGATATTTCACAAAAAAAGACTTAACTACAATAAAAAAATAAAAATCTATCAAGATGTCTTTGCTATCAGTGTTTTTAAGAATTTCTAAAAAAAATATTGGATAGCTTTTGCAAAAACCAAAATCTGCATTCTCATCTTGTTAGACTCGTTACATTATCTTATCACCAATATAGTTTCATCATCCAGTTGAGAGACAGGAATATTAAGTTTCTAATTGCTATTCTCTACTTTTTTCCTTTATTTACTGTTAGTCCTTATGGAATTTTTGTTTCATTTCCCTTTTCTATTTTGAGCCTATACTTTCTTTTCAAGACAAATTCTAATTTCTTTAAATAATTATTTTTATCAAAGAATTTGAAATGTCATTATCATTCCTAAATGAGTGAACAACAATTCATTCATTAAGATCATCTCTGTAATACACATCAGCATTGAAATATCTAAAATCATTTAAAAATAAAAATAATCATCGAGTTTTACTCGGAGTATTTAATGTTATGTAGTTTCCACAAATTTGTGGAAAGCATTCACCAAGATGTCACTATGATGAGTGAAGAACTGAATTTTGAAATATTGCAGTATCTTAAAATCTTTATTAAATGCTATAATACCAAATCCCAGAATGCAGGAGAGGAAATAAAAATCAGAAAAGCAAATGTATGCTACACTTACTCTCATATCAGCAGGTGTATTAACAATTGATCATTTAAAATATTGGAAAAGAGGCATATATTTTATTTTTCTTGAAAATTTGAGATGCAACAAGACAAGTTGTGAAGAACCATGATTGCCCATAAACCTGAATAGGCATAGCACATACACATCCAGTTCTCTCATCTTCATTTCATTTACTTAATTGTGTGCTTACATATAACTCGTTAAATAATTACTCCATTACACCATACTATATTCATATCTTCAATATCAGAAACTTGTTTCCACTGAAAATTTTTCAATCATCATCAGGTAATGTGGTATGGTCTACAGGGATGTTACCACCATTGTAAGAGAATTAAGATTTATTATTTAATTCTTGATGTCAAATAGACAAGGCTAACCATTACTGACTGGTCCTTTAAGTTTCCTTGGCAGTTAAATAATTATATTTTGGTAGCTTTGCATTGTAGCTCTCTGAAGAATAAAAGGAAATGATTTATATTTGTTGTTGGAGTAAATTATACAAAGTAAATACAATGATTATTCCATGTTATTCAGATTAGCATCCTGATGTTTTAGTGAGGGTACTGTCTGATTTTTTTTCAGAGTGTATGTCACATTCAGTAATCTTAAAGAAGTTTTGAACAGAACACATCACAGGAGATTAACTATTTTTATCTCTTAACAATAAAATAAAGGATTCTGTTAGTAACTTTCAAATGGTTTTTCTAGATGCAATGTACACTGGAGTCGAGCAAAAACATTTTAAAAAAAAAAAAAAAAAGATGCTAGTTTAATTCATGAAATAATACCAATCTCTTATGTTAGAATTTCAAACAACAAATGTTCATTCAAAAATTGATTATTTGCTCTGAATCAAAGGAGTCAGAAGGAAAGGTCTGGTGTAATTCTTACAATGATTGATTTGTATTCATTTCCTTTTATGTCTTGATATTTACCATTATAGTTAATAAAACAGTAACTATATTCTGTCCACTTATTGTGGAAATTGTACAGATAATTAACTTTTATTTCAACCAAAATGATGTGACATTTAAAATTGTTGACGAGTTGGAGACAACTCATAAATTTTGTAATCTTGATTGCAGATAAGATATGATAGAAAAGAAGATTTTAGGGAAGTTGGAAGACCTTGTACTTTACCAAAAGGGAGAGTATCCAGTCCATTTAATGGGGTATGCAAGTAGTATTACACTATTGTCAATTTTCTTAACTTCTTAGATCTTTCAACCAAGCACCAAGCATCTTTTTAAAAAGCAAAACCTCATCTGATAATGAGAATGCAAATATTAAATTTCCTGCTTGATATGCTTTTCATTTGAGCATTAGCTGAAAATAGTTAATATTGTGACTGCAATTGTTTGTCATATGCATGTGGAAATGTGAACATCACTTATTTTTGTTTTGTTTTTTTGTTGTTGTTTTTTTTGTTGTTTTTTTTTTCTATTTATTTGCTTGTTTTGTCTATTTTACTTTGCAAGTTTTAATTATTTTTGAATTTTGCATTTTTGTGGGTTTTTTTTTTTTTTTATAGCAGTATAAAATTATTGCAAAATAGAAAAGTTCTTTATATATCAGTTAGTAAAACAGCATAGGCATGAATATAGAATATCTATGTTGAATAAATCCATTTTTAAATACATAAATTGAATTTTTTTTTTTTTGTTTTTTGTTTTACAATATAACATTATCTGTTGTAGTTTAAAGTAATATGCCCAAAATCAAAATTTAAAACTTCAAAAATACACAATAAAATTTAATAAATAGCAATTTTATTTCTCCTAAATAATGACCATAATAATTTAAGGGTTGTTTTCTGTGTATATGAATATTACAAGTTTTTATGAATGTATTTGTTTGGTGTTTAATAATATGAAGACAAATATTTCACAATCAAACAAAGATGTCAATGATATAAAAATCTATCATAATTGCCAACCCTCTTTCAAAAATGCCTTAATATACAGAGATAAAAACATTATAAAAAAAAGTTACTTTTTTTAGTATATCAGAATGTAAAATTTTAAACACTTAATTTCAAATACTAAAAAAATTTAAGTGATAAAAATATATGTATTTAGTTAACTTATATTACCAAAACATTAGAATTGTTAAAGATGTTTTTCTTTTCTTAACACAGTTATGCATAAAATCAAATGTTAAATTATTATTTTTAAAGAGTTCTGTGATTTTAAAAATATTTGTTCCCATAAATATGAATAAGGACAAAAATGTTTTTGTATCTCTTCACTCTCAATTCTTGAAGAATGTTTGCTGCCTTATGTCTACCTAAACTAATGCAACTTTCTAAAAATTGATGGAATGTATTTTTCTGGGGTTAGCTGGAAATATTTGTTTTTGTAAGAAAAAGCTAAGAAAACTGTCACATATGATATACAAACAAGAGAAGTAAATTTTTATCAGCTTCAAGTATTCCACAAATCTTCTCTTTCTCACCTTAGATACTCCATTCCCAACATTTGCAGTATAAGAGTTACTCATAAATAACAATTTCACTGTCTCAGTAACGTTGTGTAGCTGATAGCTTTTTAAAATATCATTCTCTTATCTTTCTAATATCATATAAATTAAGTGTGAGTAAATGTCCCATGCTTATCTTTTGTAAAATGGAACTGAAATACACAAAACTTTTAATAAAAAAAAAAAAAAAAAAGACCCCCCCCCCCAAAAAAAAAACTTGCTGGAAACCATTTTGCTTATACTGGCAAAAACTTACCTGCTCCCAAAATATATGCACTATACTATCAAGAGTAATCTGTTTTTATGAAATCAAAAATTTCCTAATGCCATTTGACAAGAAACCTTTTATGCTACATAATATAAAAAAAAAAAAACTAAATCCCCCCGCAAAAAAAAACCTATATTCTTGAACAGTAAGTTGAAAGTTATATTTGCAAAATAATGTTGATCAAATGTTATTAACAACCAAATGTAATTCTGTAATCCTATAAAATTGGTAGTCAAATTAAAGAATCTGTTTAAATGTGACATTAACTTAACCAACCAAAAGAAAGTAAGAAAACATCACACCAAAGTTTTATCAAATTTTAGTTGATTTTTGGTTCAGGTTTGGATCTTTAAAAATAAAAAAATTAAAAAAAAAAAACAAAAAACTTGTTTATTGAGCAGTGCTGTAAGTTTTAGATGTTTTCTTTTCTTTTCTTTTTTTTCTTTTTTTTTTTTCTTTAGGTGTCATATTCCCAAAATTTCATCTCTTTTAAATTTAGAGATTGCCAAAGATTAAAAGACTTTATCAAAGAAAGAGCATTAATTTTGAGCATTTATATTGTATATTTAAATTTTCTTGGTCATTACTTTATTGGGAATTTGTTTATATTTTGATATCTGTACACTAGAAAACATGCTATAAATATATAGATTTATTATGACTTTTTTAAAATTCTAAAAGGTATTGCGTATATAATGTTTATAACCTCTTTTTTACTTAGTGCATTTATAGCCTTCTAGGCCTCCTGTTACTACTTCAGTACAATGAAGTTATTTCTGTATTATGTAAATAAAATCAAACTTGAAACTAGATAAAGTATCTTAAAAAAACCAAAGCAATTTGGAAATGTTCTATTGCATGTTATCAATTCTGCAATGCAATCTAACAGCCATTGCATTTAAAGATCAAGAAAATAATCTAAATACTAGAATTAAATGCTTTATTATGCTTTGAGCAGTCTGTTCCTAATGCATATCACTAACATTTTAATGAGATTTATATCCCACTTAGACATGCATAGTAAATATTTAACAAATAAACATTATGTAAAAAATATAGCATAAAATAACATTGTATAAAATATATAAAAAAAATAAGGTAGCAATTCAACTGTAGAAAATAATTGTTCATAAATGACAATTTATATTTTTGCTAAATTTCTTATAAATTTAATGAAAATATAAATTACTAATTTCCCTATTGCTTTTCTGAAAATATTTAATTGAAAAATTTTAAGTTTATATCTCTTGTTAAAAACAGTATTATTGATAAAACACCTGATTGTGAAAATTTATAACTAAATATTTTCCAGTTTTAAAATTATTCCATATAGTTTAAAAAAAAAAAGAAAAAAAAAGTAAATCAAGTTGATAAAACAAAGATTTTATCTGTATGAGTAATGCTAAAAGAAAGTATGTATGATCTTAATCTGGCTGACCTTGATTTATTTTTTAAAATATTTTTTAGGAAAATGGATCAAGAAATTTTTTAAAGAATTTAATCTGTATATATGATGTTTATGAATGAAATGTCTTTAATCTTTACAGAAAAATGCTATTAAAGACTTAAATATTGTCTTGCCATTCACTTGTATGATCATGTACTCTCACCTTAGCTGGACTGGTGTGGTCCTGGACACTTAACTAGTATAATATAGTATACTAAACTGGTAAAGCTATATTTAATAGTAACCTGCTGCTTTTTATTTGTTTGCTCTCTAACTTTCCTTTGTTTTTTGTTTTTGTTTTTGTTTTTTTTTTTAAATGTGTTGTTTTGTTTTTTTTTTTGTTTTTTTTTTTTGTTTTTTTTTTAATGGCATTTTGTTTTCTGCATGCTGCATGTCCTTTTTTGACATTATATTGTTACTTCTCAAAAACCCATCAACTCCCTATTATCTGAAGGATGTGCATGGCAACAACAACATGAGTGGTGGTCCCAATAGTGGTGGAGCAGCCCCAGGATCTGGAGGCAACGTCCCACCCTCTGCTTTTCACCTATCTCCTGGTTCCAAGTCCCCCCAGACAGCCATTCCTCCTGGAAACTTACCCTCCAAACCACCCTTCACTGAACAGCAGAGACTCACCCATGAGCAGGTACTACTACCCATCTACCTTAACAGCAAATGCTCTGCAGAAATCTTAGTAACCTTTTTTTTTATTAGTATTATTAAAGAGGATTTTTTTTTCTAATCCTTTGTTTTACACTATTTTCACTATTAAATGCATTTTGTTTTTGTCCATATTCTACTTTAAATTAAAATGCCTTATACATATAAAGCAATTTTTATTTGAAAATCATGTTTAATTCAATATTTGAATCCTTTAAGATGACTGAACTGTACACTTATTTACTGAATAGTATGTGACTATGTAGATAATGTGCAATAATACAGACCCCTACAACAATGTAACTGAAACCTTATCGTAGTAAGCATATAACATTAGGAATTATTAGTTTGTAAGCTTAGAAGATGTTAGTGCATTGTATTCAAAAATGTAAACTAAATGGCTTAAGCTAGAATGAGATTTTTAAGAAAAAGTCAATTGTCTTGGCTATCAGTTTTACTTAGTTGATATGTGATGGTTGCATTTATTTGCAAAGAATATACACTGGCCAAAAGAAAGCACCTATGTGTAATTGACTGAATATTGTGCCATCCTTTCTCTATCATAAGATGTGATATATTCTTAACTACCATTTTTTTGAAAGATTTAGTAGACTATTATTTACATGAAAAACTTTCAATTAATACATTGTCTTATAACAGCTATTTACTTAAATTTTACTGTCGATTGTGGAGATATTTCAGATTCTCTCAGCAATATTCTTTCTCATAACATCAGTTTTCCATGTTGTTTTATTATGAAAAAGAATCTATAAGAGGATGCAGCACCAAGCAATGCTCTCTTTTTTTTCTTTTTTTTTTTTTTTTTTTTTATGCCTGTAGATTAAAATGTCTGTCAGTTTAGACCATTTCTTTTGTAATCAATCTCTTAAAAGGAAAAAAAAACAAAAAAAACACAAAGATGAGTGTACACTTCAGATATGCAATAGATTTACTACCTGGATCCTTAACATTTTCATGCAATATTATTCATTTCTGATGAAATAGTGAAAATAGATTTTAAAATGTCTTCAATTTAATGTATTTTTTGTGTTTGCTTGTTTGCTGGTTAGGCAAATTTTACTTTCAAATTTGACTTTATTAATTTGGGAGATACTGGAAAAAAATAATTGCATTTTTTATCATATTAATCTTTGCCTCTTTTGATGTTTTGTTTGTGCTACTAACAAATGTAACTTATAATGGCTTGTTTTATACCAATGTCTGTGTCTTGCTTTTGAATCTATTGTCTTGTATGCATGTCAACATGTTTTGTTTTTTCTTACCTAGTTATTATTGAATTACTATTTTTATAGCCAGGGACAACCAATCGACAATTGGTCTTGTTTTACAATTGTAAAAAAAAGAGAAAAAAAAAAAGGTGTTGAGATTGAGCAGGTTTATGATAATTTTGAATCTACCAACAATAAACCAGTTTTATTAAAGATTCTTTGTATGTCACTGGGACTTTTGTATGTAATATTATGTCAGTTGGTATTGCATTTGCCTTGGCTTTAAGGTTATATATATATATATATATATATATATATATGTGTGTGTGTGTTGTTATTAAGTTCTATTAGGAGAAAATGAGAGAGAAAGTATTTTGTGTTGTATCTCAAAGCATTGCTCCTTTTCTCCACACATTCCACTTTATATTTTTTTTCTAAAACTCATCCTATAAACACATCCTATATGAAAAGGTGACATCTGATGCACTTGTCCAGTAATTGATATAATCACAATTGGTTCTCATAACAATATACTCTTATTACATTGGATAAAGTAAAAACTGGGAAATTACTGATATGCCAGTATAATAGAAATCCAAACCTGGTTTTAAGTTGTTAATTTTGTATTATTGGTGGTAAACCTACATTATACATTGGTTTATCTTTATAAAAATATGAGCATATTCTTAATCTAACAACAGATACAAAATCTAATACAGACATTTGTCATATTTGCTTTAAAGGAATATTGCATGATTAAATGGTAGCATTGCTTTAAGTTTTCATATTATATATATATATATATATATATATATATATATATATATATATATATATATATATATATATATACACACACGCACAGATACATACACACCAAAAAGTAAAATCTTTGAAAATGCTCCATTAAAAATTAACATTGTTTCTGATATGTTTGTAAGATATTTAACATTTTTGATTTTTTATATTGTTTTTGTTGTCTTTTTATTTATATATATATATATATATATATATATATATTCACTTTTGAAAATCGTAAGAATTTAATTCATAACTTGGGGTATTTAACAAAACTGATAATAATTCCATTAATGGTAGCACATTAACAAGTTTTTAAGTGACGAGGTTAGTGTTGTGGAAGTAATGGTGGAGTAACGGATAGTGGCTCAGATTGAGGAATCAGAGCAGAGTTCGAATTCCAGTTGAATCCATTGCACTCACTCACTTGCTAGTACCCTTGGGAAAGGTATGAATCTTCTTCTCCCTCCAGCGATGGGTAAATAGCAAGACAGACTGGGTTCTATAGCCTTGGATAGCAACTGGTCTACTGCAGAAAGAAATGGCAACCTACTGTAGGAAAATTCTGCCTCATCAGTCATGTATCAAAAGATTGCCTAAGCATGTATCCTGCATGGCATATAACTGACTGAGTGTTGTGGAAAGCTAGTAACTGTTTCAATTTATTTTTATAATATTTACAATCTAAACTGTAGAATGATGTTTACTTACAATCCATGTGTATGGTAGTTGAACAAACTTATTATATTTTGATTTATAAAAAAAGTTGCTATATATTCTGTAATAGAATCTTTTTCAGCAATAATTTTCATGGCTTACCCTTGTGATTAAAAACAACCATAAAATCATTGCCTTCCTCCCTGCCTCTGTCCTGGTTGCAATCAAAATAAATTCCACCTGCTCTGTTCATAGCTGTTGTTAGCAGAAACTGGTTAGAATCTGCATGCAAAGTTCAGGAAATTTCTACTTGCAGACAAAAAGGTCAGCCTTTATCTGGCTGACCTTTGCACAGATCCTATTTTGTGATGGTTGTGGTGTGGGTTCTCTTTAAAGAAAAAAAATGTCATTTTTATTTGGTTCTGTTTTTTATTCTAATCTGTCAACAGATTCTGTTTGGGTTGTCTTTCTGCTTATGTCTGCAGCAGTCACACACACACACACACACATCTCCACATATAGATTGGTATGTATGTGAAGATGGGGAAAAAAAATATTTTATCTACTCAGGATTTTCACTGACAGAATAGGACATCTGACTACAAACACGTGTTATGTACAGCAAAGCTATTTGACAAAAATATTAAGTATAATAATATTTAATCATAATCAAAAAAAAATTTTTTTTTTTTTTTTTTTTTTTTTCACAGATCATTTTTCCCTTCATACAAAATAAGTTTGATTATAATTTTTTTTTTAAATTCAGATCTAAACTAACTCATAAAAATATTTGAAGTGTTTTATTTTTGTTCAGTGTGCATGTGTGCTGATCAAATTAAGTATGGATTGACAATATTAAATATCATCTGAAATTCTGAGACAACTTGAACAAGTTGTGGAAAAGTTGTTTTAACCCTATGTTATTTTCCATTTGAATTCATTACATTCACTTATGTGCTAATAGCCTTGGGAAAGATATAAATCCATCTCTTCTCTCCTAGCTGGGGGTAAATAGGACAGACTGGGCTCTATAGCCTTGAATGGTAACCAGTCTATGAGAAGGAAAAACTGAATTCAAAACTATGTAGCCTTGGTAAAGCACATAATATGCAGCTAAGGAAAAGATCGTTCATATTGACTCATTGATCCCAACTATGGTCAGCTCCCTTTTTTTTCTATTTTCATGTGTAGGCAAAAAAAAAAAAAAAAAAGCTAAATTAGAAAAATAATTTAAACATAGTTTTTCTTGTAGATAACCACAATCTAACTTTGGCTGTAAATTATTTATAGTTGAATATGATATTCTGACAAAACAGTTGCTGACCTTTTCTATCAAGTCTCTGGCACAATATATTACATATGATATAAAATCAAGCAAGTATTACATTTAATACATTAGGCACAAATAGCTAAATCAAAAAGATTTCACACACACACACATTTTTGTTATTCTGATTTACTGATGACACACAAATGTAGATACCCCCCCCCTCAAACTCTGTTTTATTTACCAAATGTTTCACTAACCAATGAGGGTCAGTTTAGTGATGTTAAATATTTAAAATTTCCTTGCTTGAAATGATGCAAATTAGCAGAATGTCTAAAAATTAACTTGACTAATTTAAGAAATGAAAACACATTTTCAGTGCAAACTGTAATTATATGTTTAGCAAGATGTAGAAGTACCCCACTAATTTTTAAAGTCCACTTTACACCCGCTTTGTTTTTGACAAAAGAATGAACTGAGTACAGGTTTCCTCTAAGATCTGAAATGGTATAAAGCTAACATGCAATGACTATTAATTTATATGGGGGAAAGCTTAATATAGGAAAACAATTTCATTATCATCTCTTATAAACTAATTAAAAAAACAAAAAAAAACAAACACTATGGATTATTATTTGTAAACCACATTAAGCTGTTGGTAATTTACCCTCCTCATTTTATCAAACTGTATTATTTTAATTATGATAACTTTGTAGAATTTCTTAACTGTCTCCTCTAATCAGCAACTTGCGATAACCTATCATTGTAAATTTTTAACAAAGTCTGAACATAAACATCATCAATAACTTACTGCTATAAGAATTTGTAACAGAATGATGTTTTAAAAAAATATATATAATCTAAACGAACCAGTATTTTGCAAGCGCAAGATCAATATATATGTAGATTAATATGACAAACCTGTGTGGAGAGAGTTAGATTTTTGTTTCTAATCTAACATACCACCAGTTATTAATCCTGGATGATAATTCAGAAATTACAAAGTTCAATCTTCATTGCTACTGAAAAAAAAAAAAAGAAAAAAAAAAGATAAATATCCATTAAAGCAATAAAATAATAAGCAGGAGTTAAATGCCTTTCAATGTTTTACTGATATAAAGCAACAGGCAGTATTTATTTCCTTCACACTTGATATTTGTAAATTCTTATCTTGACTAATGGGCACAAATAAAAAGAACAATTTTTGCCAATGATACAACTCTAAAAATGAGATTCTAACCAAAGTAAACAGGATTAAGTTTTACAGAAGGCAATTTGGTAATGAAATCTACAAATGAGAATATGTATTCAATCATCTAAACAATTTAGAATGAGAAGCCATAAATGAACAAGATGATCTCACAAATATATACACACATATGCAACTTGTTAAAAAAAAAAGACAAAAAAAAAAACATTTTTATTACAGGTAGTTTCATTTAATTTTATTAAGTTTAAAAAACAAAACAAATATCCAGTTCACTTGGTGCTTATGTAGTAATAATGGTTAAATTCTTTGGTTACATGGCCTAAACACTGAACTGTTTCATTGATACATATTGATTTATGATATACTAACAGTTATCCAATATTACTTGAATCAAAAATAGTTTTATAATTTTATTGTAATTATAATCTTTCTTTTTTTTTAAAATAAATATAGAATAGAAAATAGACATGTTTAATAAAATAATGAATCTTCTCTCAACAGTGTAGTACAGTCTATTTTCCCCAATTATTTGTAAATATCTAAATTCACTTATCTTTTTCTCAATGTAGGTAGATGTTTTATTTATCTCAATATATCATCACTGATAGTGTCAATTGTAACTGATTTGAAGCTTACCTATGTAGCATTTAAAACTGAACCACAGATATCATAATCATTAATCAAGTGCTTTAACTATTCAACTATTTGTATGATAGAATGAAGTAGCTTTTTGTGATTGTCAGAAACATTTTTAGTGCTTAAAATGATCAGGGAGTTTTTTCTTTTTCACTTTCTCTGTTTTTATTTTTTTTTTTTTTTTTTTGTTTTTTTTTGTTTTTGTTTTTTTTTAAAAACCTTTCTTAATTAATGCTAAAGAAGCTGTCTTGGAAAGTAACCCAAGAAACTTGTTTACACATTTTTGTTTGTAACATAATTTTTCTGGCTATTTATAATCAGGAATTTCAATTTGCAATCTTACATTTTTTGCCAGTCATGTGACATTTCCGTTTTCCCTCTTCATCTTTAACCAATCCCACTTGAAGACATAGCTATCTTGCATACCATTCCTTTGTTCTGCAGTCCTCAGAATTTGGAATCCTTCCTATAATTTAAAACAAAAACAAAGTATTGTCTTCACTCAACAAAATACACAAACTACTAATTTATCTCTGTTGACTGCTGGGAAATATGGAGCCAAGAAAAAAAATCACTTGACAGTAAATAAACATTTTTTTGTCACTAATATTTTTCTTATATTTTGTCTTTTTTTTTTTTTTTTTTTTTTTTTTTATTTATTTATAGATACAACCACCATATACATTACAACAAAGTTTAATGTTATAATTATTACCTTCTATTCTATAGGCGTAAATTTCTTGCTTTCCATTTTAAAGATAAGTCACTATTTAAGCATTAACAAATCACAAAGAAATTATTTTTTCATATTTCCATTTTAAGACTTCAGTATGGAATGTTAAATAAATGCAGTGAAGAAAATTAAAAACCAATAACATAAATTGTTAAGCACTAAATGATCAGCATTTTCACTTTTTTAATAACTAAAAAAATGTTTTCTTTTTTTAAATAGCATATACATATATCTCTTTAAAAAAAATTAATCTTTTCCTTCCTCATACAATTCTTTGTAATTGTTACTTTACATGAATTATGCAATCAGGTGTTCTTCAAATGCCAAATATATGAAGGTAAAAGAAATAGGGAGGAAAAATCACTTTTGATCATCATTAATGGAAATCATTTTTAATGTTCTAAATAATCCAATCACTTGTTTTTGACCTTCAGTATATGTAATTCATGAATATCAAGTAAATAGATCTGAAGTAGTCATTATATATAATTAGATCTGTGTGAGTGGCACACACACACACACACACACACACAATGTTAATTTTTACCTTGGCATCAGTGAAATGTCATCAGAAAAATGAGTCACAAGTTAGCTAATAGCTCTAGATCATTGACTTATTTCCTATTCTGTTAGATCCTCATCCAACTTTACTCATATGTTCTATCGAATAAAATACAGAAGATCTAATGAGGTTTTTGGTCAGTTTCATAGGAACTAAATGTTATGGTCCAATATTATTGAGCATTGTTAGTTTTATTCAAAGAAAGAAAATTACAAAATTTACAAATAGCCAGTATGCCATTTGTATTGTAGACAGTTTAAAGTTTGAAACAAATGTAAAGAGCCTCTAGGATTTGTCTCTGTTGGTAATAATAATAATAAAATCATCTGAAATTAGTTGTCGTCTCTCTTAAAGTGCAATGCATAAAAAGAACACAAATCCAGTGTTTGCTAATTTCCATCAGATTTTGTTCAACAATACAATAGTTCAGTTAAAGTAGTAAAGAACTAATATATCAAGCCCATCTAACTGCAAAAAAAAATAATTAAAGATCCTGGTGGCCTGATTCATTAAAAGTTATATTTGTCATGTGATGTAAAATTTTATTTCATAGTGAATGCAGATTTATTTAAAAAATTTAATCTAATAACAATACATACTGGCTATTTCTGAACTTTCAATCTTTCCTTCTACTTATCATTTAATTTAAGCAAGTTCCTTTTACAAGTTTTCATTTGAAATAAAGCAATTGACTAAATCAATACCAGGAGAAATCCACCATAAGACTCAATAAATATTTTATTTGTTGAACTTAATAAAACATGCTGAATGGTCAATTGCCGTGGGGTAGGGGATATATATATATATATATATATATATACACATATACACACGCACAATTATGGTGGATGCTCCGTATTTGAAATAGAAGGCCCATTTTTATTTATTATATACTGTATATTATGTCTATTCAGCTGTGTATTAGAGAAATCTTAGTAAAGAAAAATGCATTCCTCCAGACAGAGATTGAATCTTTCCACCTCTGTAGGGGAAATCACTTTTTTTGATCCAGTGTAATTTATCACTTGGCCATGGAGAATGACAGCACACAAGGTTTTAATTATAAGGTTCATTCAACAACCAATTTTTCTGTTAGCCTTTTCATATTAGATTGTCATTCACAGACACAATTCAGGTTTATTAGTGTCTCTTTTATGATTTCTTTAACTTAAGAAAACAATTGTTATTTGCAGTGTTAATCACAGCTATTGGCACCAGTTTTGGTGGTTGTCTAGATAGTTCAGCTCTTTTCAGCTGAATGGTTATCAGTTGTAAAGAAGAATGGGTCTTGTGGGTTAATAGATGACCCATGGGATGAAGAAGTGCACAGATACGGGTTAATTACAAGGAGAAAAAACTCCTATCAAGATGCTGAAAGAGTTGTCTGACATTATTTCCTAAACAAATTGTAGGACAAATAAACATAAAAAATTTCACAATGTACTCTTGCCAACAATTGGTGTTTACAAACTAAGTAAAATACTAATATTTAGTATTAGTCAAAGTAGATTTAAAACCTTCAATATGTTGAAAAGTTGTTACTAATTGCTTCAGATTCTTTTGAATAATTAAAACAATTGAAAACAAAATTATTGCTACTTGTTTTTGTGTGCGCGTTTTTCTTCCTGGATTCCCATTAATATTTGGACACTTCATGAGTTATAGAGAGCGCCATCTTTTAACAAAATTCTTTTACCATATATTGGCTCAATCTCAAATTCTTCTTTGTCATAACTTTTTGTCAGTTTTTGTTTAAAACTGTTAAATATCATCTCTATTATAGAACTTTACCAAAAACAAAATGAAAGTTCAACTCGCTTTATGGATAGACTCTTTTCCACTAAACTTGTATAAATGTGGGGGATTTTTTAATCTCTGGTGAATGCAAACTATTGTGATTCTATACATTCACTTGTGTGCAAGTGAAATTATGCTTTTTGACACTTAAACTAGAAACCATCTTCCTGCTGGTAACACTCTAAAAGTGTTAGCTCTTTTTAATTTAACAGTAGCAGGGTTATGTTGGCAATATAGAGGATGACTCAAGCAGCCTCCAAAGCTCAATGAATCACCATATGAACTTTGGAAAAGGATTTGTTTATATTGAGCAAACTGGCTTTTAAAGCATAAGCCAAATTTGATGCTTCACCTTATAGTTGAGTGGGAATGAAAGAGCTTTATTTTTAGAAATCAGTATTGAAGATTTAGAAAATGATTAGAAAATGGAAATTTATTTTCATATTCAACAACTTATTCAGATAGACAAAAGATTTTTAATCTGTTTTGACCCAATCTACTTCAAGATATTTTACTTGCTCAGACTTCAAAAAAAAGATGTACGCTTTAGTAATGTAATCATTAATGGGTAATTACATTTGAGAGAAAAGATGCTAAGTGTTTTTTTTGGTGGGGGGGTCAGTTATTTACTTTCTTCATTGAATGCTAATGGCCAAAAAGCAAGAAATAAAAATCGAATACGCTTTGAATATTGAGAAACTTGCTGGTAAATCTCAATGTGGACATGCCTATCTATGAGACAGTGGCACTCAGCATGGATATAAATACAAAAAACAGAAAGTAAACACAAGTTTTGGACAAGGACATTAAAAAAAAAAATAGAAAATTAAATCCCATTAATTATGATTAACAAATATCAAGATATGCAATATGTGATTTCATTAAGTTCATGATTGTCCTATAAAAAAATTGATGCAGATAATAAGAAAAATTAAACT
Organism: Acanthosepion lycidas; assembly: GCA_963932145.1. Classification (NCBI taxonomy): domain Eukaryota; kingdom Metazoa; phylum Mollusca; class Cephalopoda; order Sepiida; family Sepiidae; genus Acanthosepion; species Acanthosepion lycidas. Next base: position 62,892,305 of record OZ010610.1, on the reverse strand, counting down.
TGAAAGTATGCAGTTGTCATTACTTCAAGCAAGCAAAGAAAACTAGAGATAATAAAATGGTATTGATGAGTAGATGAAACTAAAAATCATGTTAATGTAGACACTGGTTGTTTGATTAGTTTGTGATAAGGAATGGTTTCAGGACTATGGTTCTTTGAGTGATTTAAAAGAATCTATTTTTGTGTTTCTTTAATGTATAAAAGTCTCTGTGAAGAATGAAATGGATTCTTGTTAACAGCAGTGTGTTTCTCTCCTTCACTATCAAATGCCCTATGACATATACTGGGGTTGTCAAACATGCTTAATGTAAGAGCCATATATGATAAAGATCAGATGTTTGAGAGCCACAAGACATGAACACATACGTTTTTGTTACATTAACATTAAACTTATGTTTTAATCCAATGAAGGTCTCAATTCATACCCAGTAAATAATTATAAAGTTTGAAATTTTTCTTATTTACCTTTTTATATTTACTGTGATGACAAAAAAAAGCTCAGCCAACATATTTCCACGAGACACATATTGAAGGTCAAAGAGCTGCATGTGGCTTGCAAGTTGTGGTTTGGCCACTCCTGACATCTACCAAACACAATACAAATATGCATATTACCTCATTCAATAGTAGAAATTCTTAAACAATTTCATTACTCAGAAAAGTTCAACCTCAGTTCTAGGTTAACAAATACACTATATTTTCATTCTCTCTCACATATGCAATAATCAATAACAAAGCATACCAACCAATGTTAAAATTAAAACAATTTAATAAAATTTAGAATGTCTCAGCTGGACAATGATTTCTTTTACCCAATAAACCAATAGAAAAGCCCAATGAATAAATGTAAGAATATGTTAATCCACACACAACAACAACAATCTTTTTGTGACACAATAAATTTCTACAATCAACAGGACAATTTAATTACTATTTTACTTGTAATTAAGGAAAAACAAACACTAAACTACAATAGTGCATATCAATCTCCTAAAGTGTCTGAATACTCACATTTGGTTCATATACTTCCTAAATGTTGTCAGCCATATCTACATCATCATCACTCATTAAAAGAGACTTAATTCAAAACCAAAATCTCTTTAGTTCAAAATTATGGGTAAAAAAAATTTCAAACTAATATGACAAAAACATGTTTTGTCATGTTGCTGAGCAATTACTACTGATCCTACGACATAACGATGCACAGAATATCAGATTGACTGTTTAGCCTTTTGTTAAGGCAAAAGAACCTGGTTTCCTTGCTCTGTGTCATTGACCTTTACCTATGTTACGAAAATACTTTTTCAAATTTGATCACTGTATAGTGCATCAGGGTGTTTTGCCTGCTTCTCTAATTCACACTTTGAGCTTTGGAAGGAGCAGTAGCAATTTTATCTCATTGCAATCTACTCATCAGAAGCTTTGCCAAGTGTGAAACAATGCAGTGTATTGTGATATGTGAGAGGAAACTGAAATATTTATATTCTCCAATTTCATCTATCAACATGCATTTTTCTAATTACTCTATCTAGTGTATGATAGAATTGCTCAATGTCAACATTACCTTGGAAATAAAATTGAATAGACTACAGGTGTTGAATACCATTTTGCTTATAAAATCTACAATTTCCCCAATTCCTTCCAATTTTGCAATTAATGGTGTGATAGTCAATTAAACTGCCATTCTCATGTTAGATTGGTAACTTAAAAGCAGAAATGTCTATTTATATGGTTGACTGCAACATTTTGCTGCTGCTGCTAAACTAAAATTTGATTAAAAATTATAATTTTGAATTTTAAAGTTAATACTTCAACTGTAAGAATTATAAATATCAAAATCGATTTCTTGTGACATTGAGTTGATAGCTTTTTATATAGATGACTTGATCAGCAATTTTATCAATGACAGACTATAAGCAAGAAAAATAGCAAATAAATTGCATATGCATTTTGGACATTTTTCCAAAACCATGAAATTGATCTATAATGCAAACACATAAAAAGGTCTTGAAAAAGGAAATAAATTCTGTAAGTGATAAATGCATCTCTTCCTATGACATCAAAATTCTATGAAATTGTAACAATTTTAAAATATGGGTGAATGCTAATCTTTGTAGATCTACAAAGATTAGCATTCACTCATATTCATGCCAAGGTTCTGTGTGACAATAAAAACAATCCTTTACGATTATGAAGGATTTATTTAAAGGTTGTATAACTGTTAGGTTCTCCAAAGAAACTTTTCAGATAATAGAGGGGAATTAACCAACCATGAATTCAGTAATTAGATGAAGCCATTAACCTGAAAATCATGACTACACCAGTAGGAGAGCCCTTGAAGAAATAGTTTTTGCAGAGATTGAATGTGGTTATTGGAAATATGTTTGGTAGAATAATTTTGAACATTGTGATATGAATGTGGCTTTATCCTGAGCAGTTTCTATCCATAATCTCCAGTAACGACCCTGCTTTTCTCTCGATCAATTAACATTTGGCTTCATGCCGGCCATCCATAACTACTTCTAATTGACTCTCTTTCTGTAGTACAAGTAACCACTTCAACTATAATGAGATATAATTTAAATGCAATATGTCTGGAAAGGCAGGATTCTCTTCATTTGCCAAAAGAATCAAAAGCTATAAAGAATCTTCATTGTTATTATGAAGACTTTCCAAAAGTAATGAAATATTTTACAAAAGGAATGACAACGATTGGTGTGGGGCCATGTGTTGATTGAATGAAAAGCATCTATGTTGATATTCATTCACATCATCTGACAAAGACACCATAACTAAAATGCAAAGAAAGCCATTTAAAAGTACAGTATCAAGGATGGTAACAACCTGGATCAGGCTTGTGGAAATAAAAATTATGACTGAGGATGACAATAAGTTGAAGAAATAATTGCATAGCAATAAAAAATAAACTCAAAAGCAAAAGTAACTGTTGGATGTTTTCAAAGAATAAAATTTAACACTGTCAAAATATTGAGTCAACTAAGGAAACAAGCTACTGGCAAATATAAAAACACTTATGTTAAATATTATTTCCATGGTAGGACTGGTTGGATTGATTTAATTAAATTTAGTAAATGCAAAGGAGTAGCTGATAACAAAGAAATTCTGTTGTTTAATTTGGGTGAATTGATGTCTGCAAAAAACATGAATTTAAAAACTGGATTGATAATGGGTAAAACTGAAGTTGAGAATCAAAATCTGAATGTAGATGGGTTTGCCCGTAAAAAAGTGAAAGATGGTCTAAATTGTAACAAAAGCCAGGCTTGTAGCAAAAGACTATGAAGCTGATACAATTAATATCTACAATCATTTTTTTGATTTGTTTGTGCCATGCTTTCTTTGACTTCTTGTAACCCCTATTTCCAACATTCTACCTGAATTGTTAATTGAAATTTGTAGAAATTGGCTCACAGATTATGTACATGAAAGTCCTTTTCTCTAAAAATGTTTTCTTTAGACAATTCCTTATATTACAATGATGGCAGGTTTGAAAGAGTATTTGGACTGATAACAATGTTTGAAAAGTGTATTGATAACTTGAAAGATGTTCTTAATTGGAAGTTCTGCATCATTTTAGAGATGATTTATTAAGGACTTAAGCCAGTGATAAAAAGTATGTTTAAAAAATAAAAAAAAAAAAGAGAGAGAGGGTTAAAGGGAGATAACCACGGATTCAAATTCAGAACATTATCATTGATAACTCTCTCCTCCAATTTGTGGATCCTAGTTACTATAATCTTAATACTGATATAATGCAAAAATGTCACAATGATAAAATGTGTCCGTTATTTATAACTATAGTGGGACTCATACATGCAATTACAAGTAACCCATAATAATATTTTAAATTTTGAAATCATTTATTTTTGGCATATGAATTTTTTTAAACCATTTCTAAATTTTTGATTGTCTTTTCACCTGACCTGCTATCCTCTTCTGCCCCACATATGAGATGCATCACACATTTCATCATTTTACAGTTGAAATGGCTGGATGTAATCATAAGTTCTATGCTAATAGTTTCTTCTCTCACTTGTGGAAAATTTTTCTGGCTTTTTACTTCGCAGTTAACCTTGATCTTCAAGAATTTAAATGTAATGTCAATTGTTATCTTCTGTCCTCTTAATTCCTGTTCTTTTTTTGTTTTCTCTCATTAATAGTATTTTTTTCCCCTATTATCTGATACTCAGTAACCCTTTGCATCTTAGTGTCTTTATACCTTGCTTGTAGTGAAATGATTAAAAAATATGGGCCTTAAAAAATAAATGGTTTGACTGCAGATCAATTTCTATAGGCACCATCTTTATCACCTACTATGATCATCATTCACCAATAAGCTGTTTGTGGGGTGGGGTCACTAATGAACTGTCAGTATCAGAAGAAAAGCTATTGACACTAGACCAGATATTGAGTTGGAATTTGAATTCTTCCTACAATAGAGTGACTATAGATGATCTGTTAAAATGGAATAAATTAATAATGTGACTTGTTCTATGAAGATTTTTTTTTTTTTCCCCTGAATGAAATATATAAATCTTGGTCTCTTGATTGCTTCTCTGATGCAGCCTTTGCCAACTTCCCTGATAAAAACTCTGGAAGATTTTATAATTCTTTTTCAGGGACTGAAATTCATTATTGCTCCATCTCCTAGCAATCAAGCAACCTTGTTTGCAGAAATTATGATACTGCTTGATTGTGTATCATTAAATAAGTGTCAGGTTGTCCCGAGATAAAAATAAACATTTATAGATAATAATGGTATTCTTCAAAAGAAATGTAGAAGATAAAAGACTGAGAATAAATATTATTAAATATATGTTAAAGAATTAAGATAATTTAGAATTAAAGATATTTTAAATAAGAGATATAAATATTATCTGGGTGGCCATATCTCCACAAATAGCTGATTGCTGAACCAAAAAAATGGAGCGTCTACAAAAAAATTCAGACATTCCGTCACAAGAGGGAAATGTTCTCTTATTTACATATATTTAATGGTCTATTTCTCCTTCATAAATGCTTTTATCAATTTCTCTGCTTTCACTAACGAATCCCATGAACAAAACTGTTCACAGCAGTATTTATAACTTGCATTTATATTTATATCATAAAAATAAAATTTTCACTTAATAAATGGACTCTTCCATTCCATTTTACAACTTCACTCTTCTAAAATTTAACATTGTTTTTCAATTGCCTTCCTGCTGGTAGTTTTTTTAAATTTAAATTTTTTTTTTTTTTTTTTAAGTTTAATACTGCAATTTTCACAGGATTTGTCATATATATATAAATATATATATATATATATATATATATATATATATATATATATATATATATATGATGACCATTTTGGTCGAAACTAGTCGAGGAATCTAAATGGAATAATAATAAAAAAAAAAAAAAAAATGAAAGAATATTGTGTGTCTAAAGATTTTAATTTTTTTATTGTTCAAAATATATATGCCTACATTTAACTGCTGAACTTTTTTGCTTGTATACTAGAAAGAACTTTTTCTTTTATATAAAAAAGACTATTCATTCTGTATGTGTGGAGAGAGGAATGTATTAGGAATCTTGTGTGTGTGTGTGTGTGCACGATCTTTCACTTTGTCATTCTTTGTACACTAACTAAAATATCTACTTTTAATTAATAAACTAACATGATATTTTTGTCTTCTTTTTCCCTGTTCTCATAATTATAGTTTCGAGCCACTCTTCAGATGGTGGTCTCTCCTGGTGATCCACGTGATGATCTTGATTACTTCATCAAGATTGGTGAAGGTTCAACTGGTATTGTATGCATTGCTACACAGAGGACAACAGGACAACGAGTGGCTGTTAAAAAGATGGACCTTGGCAAACAGCAAAGACGGGAATTGCTATTTAATGAAGTGAGTCATTTACATTTTATTATATAGTTTATTTCGTTTTGATAGAAACAGAAAATATTAAACCATACAATCTGTTAAGAAATTCAGTGCATTTTCATCTTATGTCAGCCATATCTAGTTTTTAGAACTTGCTTAGAAGAAAATGATTTCACTTTTTTATTTTTTCATTTTTTAGGAGAGTCATTATTTTCAAGCACTTTGATTTAGTTAGTAAAGAATTTAATAGCAAGTGAAAATGTGGACATTTTCAAGTTTCATCAAATGCTGAAATAACTACCATATATTTCTGCATATAAGACGACCTTGTAATCCAAAAAATTACCCTTAAAAATTGGGATAGTCTAACCTCAGTCTCGGTGTGATAAACAATAACATACGTGAAAAGATTCACATCATCAAATAAACTGATGAAAGTAATAAAACCATTTCTACTTTATATATTACTGGCATGACTAATAAATTGCCAATTCGAAGAATAATTTCATATCATTGGAATCAACTTGTATCCATGCAAACTCAGCTGAGAAAATGTAAACATCAAGTTATGATTGCATTCACAGCAATCTTTATCTTTCTCTAAACTTTCAATAATCATGGTAGTGTTAATTACGATGGTAATAGCATTTAGGATAACATAATATTCAGTTCTCATTAAAAAAAAAAAAAAGTAAATGGCCATTAGTACACCAGGTTGTTTGTAACTTATAGTAAAGGAAAAATAATCGGTATTTTCAAGAGATCATGTGATGAAACGTAAACAAAACAATGGTTTCTCCTTTTAGGGGGGACGTGCCTAGGAAAAACATGATATAGAATCGGTTTTATTTCATTTATTTTGAATTTCTAAGGATACAGTAACAACACTTCCAATAGCATCATCTTCATAGGATCAATAAGCAGTTTATGAAAATTTACTATATGTTTTTTACCTTGTCTTATCTAAACGTTGCCTAATATACAGAAATATACGGTAAATGGTATATGTAACATATCTACAACACTTTTGCTTACAACAAAACATTGCTATTGGAAGTGCTTATATGCAAACATGTCAAATGAATTAATTTCAAGTGTATTATTTTAATTATCTTCTTGTGAACAAGTGTTTACACATGTCTATTTGTGTAAGTGTTAGTAAAATTCTTGTAAATGTCATAAGTTAGTAAAAAAAAAAAATTTTCTCTTTTTTTATAATGAGTCAAAATGTATTCATTGTTTATTCTTTCAAGAATTTTTTGTTTTTTGTTCTTAAAGTAATGTTCTATGATGGTCAGTGCTTTGAAATTGTTAAAAATAATGTTCAACTATTAAAATTGGTTTTTAGTATATGACAATTTCATGTTTGATTATGTATTTTTTTTTTTTTTTTTTTTTTTTTTTTTCCTTTTTAAGTTAGTAATATTGACTTTCTTAATCATTTCCTTTTAGTGTTTAATGATTCCTTTTAATGTCATCCCCTGTCTCCTAACTATTGATAAAGTCTTTTGTTGTAATTGTCTGGTTTGCTAATAATGATATCTCAGTCCAATACTTAATTTCTGCTTGTAAATATTACTGATCCATTGACTGGACTTTTGCATGGCAGGTAGTTATTATGCGGGACTATCATCATCCAAATATTGTGGACATGTATGAAAGCTATCTAGTTGGAGATGAATTGTGGGTCGTGATGGAATACCTTGAAGGAGGAGCTCTCACAGATATTGTCACTCACAGCAAGTAAGTGCAACGCTAGATTTTATTTTTTTTTTTTTTTTTAACTAAAAGATAAGAGCAAAATTGTCCATTTGATGTTGCAAAGGTTTATAAATGTAATGTGAATGAGTAATTACAGTGGACTGATTTTTAAACAAAAATGATTTGAAATGAACCAGTATCAAAGAGCATCAAATTTTTATTAACCATGAATCACACAATCATATAATTCACTAATGCCTCTTGTTAGGTTGATTTGGGCCATCAGACATCTGTGTTCATGCAGGAAAACTGGCAGGAGAGATATGGTAGGTAGAGAAATCCTTACTGCAGATGTGTTATTGTTTATATCAACCCAAGACGACAAGTGCAATATTTTGAGCCCACAGCCTATGAAAGAGGGAGAGAGGAATATACATTTGACCACTTAACATTCAACAGAGAAAACAATGGGCAAGCACTTGTAGTTTTGGCATATTATCTTTTTAATAAATCCTCATTTGTTCACTTTTCAAACAGTGAATGTGTATTAACCCAGAAATGATCTACCTGAGAATTTTTGAACCACTTATGCCCAATATAAAGTGTACTGGATTTTGAGATCTGATGTCGGTGGTAATTTGGAGCACAAGTGCTTCTTGTGTCATATTGATTTAGTAAAATACACAGCCATTTGTCTTCTGATATTTAGTGACAATAATTTGGATAAAAATATTAGCCCCATTTCAGAAGGGATAAAACTAAAAAAAAAACTACATATTATTAAGTAACCCCAATCTTTGTGGACAAGTTAGCGTCCTGATCGGAATCCTATTATTGAATATTTGAACCATATTGAATAAGCAAAATAGAAAACAAAGATTTGCTTTGTTTTCTAAATAACTCTCTTGGAGAGGATAGCAAATCTGACACCTGAAAGACTAATAGCTTTAAAACCAAGTAATGGCAAGTTTCAGATTTTCATTTCTATAAAAATATATTTGAGATTGAGTTTTAAAAAAAAAAATGTTTTTGAAAATAGGGCTGTCTGTTTACCTTTGCTGTTTTATTTTATTTAAGTTTCAGATTTTTCTTAAGTATTTTTTATGGCTAAATGCAAAACAAAATTCTTTGTTCACAAACAATAACCAAAAAAGGAAGTCTCCCTCTGACTTGTTGAAATCTTTTTGTCTCTTTGTTTTAATAATACAATAATAAAGCCTTGCTAGCTTGATAAATCACAACAGTAAATATTTTTATGAAAAAAATTATTGACATTTGGTTTTTATTTTCATGCCAAAGTAATTAAAATTAAATATAGTTATTTTGCTGTCTTTTATAACAGTTTTCAATTTTTGTTTTTCTTCTTAGCTGAGAGTTTGTAACCTGAAACACCTGGTTTCTAACACTAGAACTACTTTTACTCTACTGTTATAATTTTGAATTGCTCTTTTCTGCAGGATGAACGAGGTTCAGATAGCCACTGTATGCAAGGCTTGCCTTCAAGCTCTGGCCTATTTGCATTCGCATGGCGTAATACATCGGGACATCAAATCTGACTCTATATTGTTAGCTCATGATGGAAAGGTAAGCATTTATAAAAATAACTAGATTTTATATTTACATACTTGGAATGGTAGACTTTGTTTTCTGGTGAAATGATTTTAAAAGTCTGAAACACTAACTTGGTTGTTGATCACTTGTCATCGTTCAAACTTTATACTTACATTTCATAGAATAGTGGGCTTCTCTCATCTAGCTTTTGACAAAGGATATTTTTTTAATTTTTTTTTTGTGGAGGATGATGTGCATCTGGGGACAAAAATATTTTTGAAGAATTATAATTCAGGAAGTCAGAAATTTCATTGATAAATTTATAATTATCATTTTAAATTTATAATTGTCAGTTTATTAATGTTTATGCAAGTTTTTTTTTTTTTTTTTTTTCTCAGGTGAAATTATCTGATTTTGGATTCTGTGCCCAAGTTAATCCTGACCTACCCAAGAGAAAATCACTTGTTGGTACACCTTACTGGATGGCACCTGAGGTTATTTCTCGTTTACCTTATGGACAGGAGGTAAATTTACAAGTTTATTTAATTACTATGGATTTTTATGTGCATTAACATGATAGTTAAAAAAAAAAGAAAAAAGTTGGTTTGTTTTTTTTTTTTTTTTTTTTTTTTTTTCCTTTTTTAGAAAAGGATGACTTCAAAGATGATTACAGTATAGAAAAGAAATTTCTCTCTTAGTAATATGCAATTTTTATAGGCCAACAAATTCAATTAGTAAAATATTTAAAAGAATATTTCAAGGTTTCATATACAAAACTTGTTGTTCAATCCTATATATAGATAATCATATATGACAAGTGACATGAGTGATAATTAGCGATTCCTAATTTCAATACATCTTGTCTAAATTCATCAGGTAAAGTTTATTCCAGATAAATTGAAACATTTTAAGTTTATTACTTTCACAATAGAAATTAAATAAAGTTAAATTTGTGCCTTTGTGAGTTAAATAAAGAAAATTGAATGCATTTTTTTCAATGTGATAAATTGTTAAATTTTATTTAATGTAAAATTTTTTTCTTTTGTAAAACATGTTTGTATTGCTTCAGACTATAAAAATGTCACCGAAATACTTTAAGCTTATGGCCAAATACTGTTATGGCATTTGTATTTTGTTGACTTTACCGTCAGCATCATTAAAAGTTTTTTAAAAGATTCTTTTTGTTCTGAAATGAAATAATTTCACTATTCCACTCTTCTATAGCTAGAGTTTTCATTGACAAAATATGTGAATTTAGAATTCCAGATGCAAAACAACGTTGGCTGGAAAATTTTATTTAAAAAAAATTATATATTTATACCAAACTACTAAAGAATCTAATTAATTGTACAAATGAACATTAAATTCATTTTTTTTTTTTTTCTTTCATAGCAATCAGTTTTAAGTTTTTTTTTTTTTTTTTTTTTTTTTTTGTTTTTTTAATGTATATAGGTGGACATTTGGTCATTAGGCATCATGGTGATTGAGATGGTTGATGGAGAGCCACCTTTTTTCAATGAACCCCCACTGCAAGCAATGAGAAGAATAAGAGACATGCCACCGCCAAAGCTGAGAAATGACACAAAGGTAAATAGATTCTAAACTTGGGTCTTTTTTTTTGTTTTTTGGGGGGTTTTTTTAATCATTTTCTGTTTTTAAAATGAAAAATCCAGACACATCTTTTCTTTCTCAGAAATACACAAGAGATGTATCAAGGCGAGTCTGCTTTAGTTTCATTGTGATTTTTGAGTTTCAGGTGCATCATATTTGCTCTGCCAATAATATGACCTGCTTCTGAAAATAACAGGCCCTTGCCTCAACCAGAATACAACATGCCCATACTGGGTATGACGATAAACTACATCCAACAGCAAGGCCTCTGATCAGGAGATTTCAAGAGGAGCGTTCAACCACCTCTTAATTACTGGTGTTCCTAGGTCCACCTTAACCTGGGGTGGTAACACCTGTCAGGGTCCCAGCTATGGACAGATAGTTAACCCCTAAACTGGAGTCAAAACACTATGAAAAAAGTGTAAAAATAGGTTTTACTACCAGAAATACTTTGTAAAAAAATTATTACCAGAAATAAATTTTTGAAGAAAAAATTATTACCAACAATACATTTTTAAAAAAACAAAACATTACCAGCTATAAATTTTTGAAAAAAAATATTACCAGCAATTTTTTTTTTTTTTTTTTTTTTTTTTTTTTTTTTGGACGGGAAAAAAAATTACCAGCAATAAAAATTTGTCTGCATTAAATAACCCATTGAGATTGATATGCTACAAACCAAACAATGCAACATGCATTATCCAAAGACATGCTCAATGCAACTGTTAATTTGAACCAGTTACAGCATTATGATGATGATGATGCAATAGCCAGTCAAGACACTCCACATGTACTCTCTCCTCCTTATGAGGGGCATATTTGCCTAAACAAAATTTAACTGCCAAAACTTGTCTGTACTGACACCCCTCAATAATATATATATATATATCTTATAAAACGCAGCTTTTGTGCGTGTCTGTTCGTTTATATATGGGATCGTATTTCCTACATTTTTCAACCGATTTCAATAAAACTTCACAGGACTACGTAAAATTACCCAGCAGTGGTTCTGACAGCGCCAAAAATTGGAAAAACACAATTGTTTTTGCATGAAATCAATTTGAAAGCACGGGTAAGGTTATCGCACTAAGTCAGAAGTTATGGCAGCTGATATCCAAAACTACCTTCAGTCTGTTAACTGAGGCAATCAATGGCTTATTAATTTTAATGCCTCCAAAACTAAACTGCTCTCTATTAATCATCTGAGAGAATCCACTCTGATTTCCATCAGCATGGTTGAGGCTGACCTCCACAAGAGTGACTCTCTGCATCTTCTTGGGCTGACGTTCTTGGCTAACATGAAGTGGAAAGACTATATTGAATCCATTGCTAGGTCAGCTGCTAGGAAGGTTAGTTCACTCTGTCATGCTAGATGAGTTTTCTCTCCAGTCTTTCATATCTATAAATTTACCATTCACTCATGCTTAGAATATTACTGCCACATATGGTCCAGTGCTTCTGCTATTTAACTAGAGCCCCTTGATAAAATCCAAAGAAGAATCAACAATATTACTGGCCCCAATCTGGCGTCTTGGCTTCAGTCACTTTCCCACCACTGTAAAGTTGCTTCCCTTTGCCTTTTCTATAAATATTTTCATGGTAATTGTTCAGGTGAGCTTTTCGCTGTGGTGCCTAGATTCTTTGAATTTAAGTGCAGTACTAGACTGGTGACGAGGTCTCATCAATTTACAGTTGAGCTGGCTAGATTTAACCGTAAATTCTATGCTAACAACTTCTTTTCTTGTATTTCTTGCTTGTGGAACTCCCTCCCAGCTCCATGCTTTCCAGCCAACTTTAATCTGCAAAAATCTAAATGCAATGTCAATCGCTCTCTACTGTCCTCTTGATTGCTCTTTTGTTCTTACTCCCTAGCAATTGTTCCTGTTTCTAACTCTTTCACATACAGTAGCCCCTTGTGTCTTGGTGGCTTTAATGACCTGCTTGAAAAAAAAAAAAGGTAAACTAAAAAAAAATACCTGAATATAGCAGAAGTGAAAGTTTCTCAACCAAGCTGTAGCAATTTTGACTTAGCCTCAAAGTAAAAATGTGATCTAGTATTTTTCCTGATGCAATATTGTATCCTTTCTCTTAATTACAAAAATTTTTCATCAATTACAGCTTTCACTTAGCCTAATTTATAGAAGTGTTGGTTCAAATCAATCATGTTTTTTTTATCTCCAGAAGGAGCTTGTAGTAGACAACTCCTTTATTTTTCTAATTCACAGAATATAAACACTGTATTTGGACTGGCCTTTTGTACTACAGCTATCAAAATAGGATCAAAAACAATCTCTTTTTTTTTTTTTTTTTTTAATTAAGCTATTGAGTAAAAAAACTCTCATAATGCCATTTAACAACAAACTTTTTAGGATATATATATATATATATATATATATATATAAAACCAGAATTAAATTTGATTGACTGAACATTTAGGATTAGAATTTATTTTCTACACCCAGATATTTTGCACTGTAAATATAGAAACAGATCCTTTCAAATTGTGATTTGATTGGTCAATTCTGTTGTTATAAAACCTCTGCAAAATAGCTGATTAAGAGTCCCTCCCCCACTTGCCAAGAGGACACCATCATTTGCTGGTGATGATGTTATATGCATGTTGTTAATTCAACTGAAAAAAAAAGATAAATTAATTGAACCAAAAATTAGAAAATATTTTTCATAAGCACAGATATTTTTTCACTTTATTCCCTTTTCCCAAAGTATATTTAAGGACTCGGGTCAGTTAGGGCTGAGTGACATCCAAATTCTCTTGTCCTTTCACATAATTGAATTCAGCTTTCAATTGAAATAAAAATGTTTTTTTTTTTTTTTTGTTTTTTAATCAAACATTTGACCTGAGATTCCTTTCAGTACTAATGAGATGAGCCTTCAAAATAAAATACTTTTCAACTTAGAATTCTATCTATACATTAAATAAAAAAAGTAATCAGATGCCTGGAGGATTATCAACATTTTGGATTTTTAGTCATTACTATACTGCTGTGTTATTTATATTATGATGAATAAATTGTTGTATAAATTATACAAAAATGAAAATAACATCTCGTTTAACAAAATTACACACAAATATCTTGGAATACTAAAAAGTAATTTATTTGACCATGGCCTCCAGATGACTTTGGAATCTCCTCTGCAACTTGTCTGGACAGTCTCCTTCTTTAATTTGGTGAATGCTGCTTGCCTTCAGTTCATCTTTGGTGATATAAGGAGTTCACTCAACTGCACCCCACACATAATAATCAAGAGGGTTGTAGTCTGGGGAGTTAGGTGGCTAGATGTAAGGAGTGATTTCACAGAAATTGTCTGACAGCCGTGACTGGGTTCTCTTGCCAGACATAGGGTCTTCCAGCAGCCACACTCTTGACCCAGGGCAGCACCACCTTCTCAAGGCACTTGATGTAACTTTTTGTTGTGGGAAGACAAATAGAGGCATATTGTCTCCATCACTAGTGATCACTCCAAACTGCTTCATAATCACCATTAGACTCATCCAACTCTTTCTGAATCCTCTTCACTGTCTTCAGAATGACATTCAGAAACTCTGAAATGTTTGTATTGGTGCTTCTGGCACAAATACCAAGCAGTACAGCATGCTGTTTCCAAATTTCTGGTGGAATGAATTACATGATGGTGCTCTTTTTCTCACAGATGGTGCCCATTTCATCTTACTATACTGTGCAATTGACAAAATCAAAAACTAACAACACATGTGCAAAATGAGAAATATATGATGAGGAGTTACCCTTCAAACCCTATATATATATATATATATATATATATATATATACACACAGCAAGAATTCACTTAAGCAAACTTTATTAAATTCAACTGACAGTGTCTCTTTTCTTTTCTTTTTTTTTTATTTAAACTTTTGTATCAACAATTAAATTTGTAATATTTAGAAGAAATGTTTAGTAATTTTGCTTATTTATATCAATATTTTTGTTGTTATAGATAACACCCCGCCTCCAAGGATTCATTGAAAAGATGCTTGTACGTGATCCATCGTCTCGAGCTACAGCCTACGAGCTCCTTCAACATCCATTCATTCAACAGGCAGACCATCCAAGTTGTCTCATTCCACTAATTAGGAATCTCCGACACAGTCCTTGCTAGAAGCCCTGAGCAACAATTCCACTTAAGATACTGACACATATGCATGCATACACAGGTCATTTTTATTTTTTGTTAGAAATACTTGAACAGTAATGGCAGTGGCCATTACAAAGAAATCTAACTTGTTGCCACTGCTGAATGCAACTCATCCTGACATGATCGTGTCATCCTTTTATAAGTGGAAGCATTTAGAGAAGAACACAGTGATTACAAACTTTTTGCTATCAAAACATTTCTGTCGATGACCCTTGGAATCAAATCTTGTTGTGGTCATAAATGCTGTAGTCAGGATAGAGCAGTTATATTCTATGGACTGTATATACATATAAATGGCCGGAAACTTTATACCAGAGATGCTGTACTAACTTTTTTTTCCTGTCTTTAAAAACTGAATTTCCAAAATGAGGCAAAATTAAAATATAACTAATTTTTTTTTTTTTTTTTTTTTTTTTTGTTTAACTTGGTTGTGCTTGTATTGGGTCAAAATCACTTTCACTGGTCACAATATAAATTACATTATTACATTAATTTTTTTTTATTTTAATTATTCTTAACTGTCCAAGTGTGTAAACTCGTTCAGTAAGTATAAATGAACAGTATCATTTATTTCTGGCTTGTGAGAGATGAAGAGCATCTTCACAAGCTTTCTGAATTTTGATTGGATGTTAATTGAGTAAGAAAACATTAAATTGTAGTCAAGTGACCATGACACCAAAATCAATTTAAGCAAAAATAAGACATAAAAATGAAAGCTCATTATGTCAGTTTAAAAGGTTTTGTTTATCCATTTTATTTATTTTTACAATAACTGGAAACTAATGCTGCAATTTATCTTTTTATAAAAATCATTCTCGAGAAATGTTAATATCTGGAGAAAATGGTTACAGAAGAGAAAAAGCAAAAACAAACTATATTTTAACAAATTTCTTCAGATTATAATGCTGGAAAACTTGGGATTTTGTTTCACGTTTCATTTTAATTACAAAGACAAAAATGAAAATAATTCAGCTCTAAAAATGACCTCCGTTTGTTCATGGCTTTGTTCGTTGAGCCAGAAAACCATTGAGTGCCCTTCTACAAAAATGAAATTTGATTGCAACATCCAATCATTCAAACTGCCAAATTGATTTAATAGCGAAAATATAAAGATTTCAATCCGCATCTATGACTGGGAAGTATTTACAGTTTGAAGCGGCAGAATTATATAATAAAAAAAAAAAAAAAAAAAAAAAAAAAGGTTGTGATCAAGTACGTCTTGTAAAATTAACTTTTTCTAAGAAATCAATGCCAATTGACTAAAGTGATTAACCTTTTTATTAAAAGACAAAAATCTAAACAGTGGCAGGTTAAGGCTGCCTTTTATTTTTATTATTTTTATTGAACAACAACAAAGTCCATTTTTGAAGGAATGGTATGAGAGATTTTGCACAAATTGGAAACTTGATTAAACCTGCAATTTAAGTTTAGAAGAAAGATGTGAAAATTAAATTTGAAAGTGTTGAACCTGTTGCAAAATATAAAATAAAAGTTGACTAAGAACTAAGTTGTGTTTTTTATTTTTTGTCCTTTTTTCTATTTCAATCCAGTTTTTTCTACAGCCTGACCCACTTGCAATGGAGATCATAAACAGTTTTCTACACATCGAAGGAAATGTCTATCCTTTTATATACATGCACACATTTTACACAAATTAAAATATTTTTCTATTGTAGCTGCTTTGTTTGCCTCATTTTGTTGGTTCATATATTTTGTGGAGATTTTGGCACAACAGTGTTCTGTATATTTTTTTCACTCAACAAAATAGAAAATTATTTATATTGATCTATCTAAACTGCTATCTACAGATTTGGAGGAATCATTCCATTTTTTTTTTTTTTTTTTCCTCTGACTCCTCAGAATTTAACATACTTTTTTTGTAAAGATATTTTAAATTCACATACAAAAAATAATGTCATATATATATATATATATATATATATATATATCCCTTGTGATTCTGAAACCAAAACTCTGACCTCCTCCTCCACTGCCAGGAATTAGTTGTCTTTGACATATTGTTAGTCTGTTTTACTGTACAAGACAAACTATAATTATAAGTAGGAATTATGAACAAAAATTTATGTTCTAGGCAGAACAAAGACTGCTTACCTAGAAAATACTTGTTGTCAATATTATAGTTAATTTAATCTTGTTTACTTCATACCCTAAAAAAAAAAAATCCAAGAAAAACAATTTTCAAATGACTTTTTCTTTCTAGTTATGAGTTTTAATTTAACTTTTTTTTTTTTTTTTTTTTTTTTTTTTTACATTTCCATATAGAATATATAAAAAATTTCAAATACAGACTTATTTTAAAATTCAATCTCATTACACAAAATATGCCCCTTCATTTTTTTTTTAATCAGAACAAATGTAGCAAAAATACAATTATTCTTTAGCCCCTCTATTCATAAAAAAACAAGACATTTTTAAGATTCATTCATAAATTGCCTAAACTAATAAAACATTAAGAAATTGAAATAAAAGAAACATGTTCAATATTGACATGAATTTATAAACATTTTCTTTCCACTCCATCTACATGTATTTTTTTTATTTTTTTTTTTTTACAGAAATGTTTATTTTTGTGCTGAAATTCTTGTTCTTATATTGAAGCTAAATTTAAAGATGAAACCCTCTCAGTGCGTGTCTATGCTTTTTGCTTCCTTCAATAATCTTTTATTGCTTTCTCACAATTATAAATTTGTGACAAATGATTTCTATATAACCTTTAAAATTTTTATCCATATCCACATACACCTCATCAACTGGAAAATCTTCATTTTTAAATGGAAGTTTTATTACCATTTTTAAAACACTGCAAATCTAACAAAAATGATTTCTCTGGGTGGCATTTTGTGTGATCACAAACTGTAGATTGAAGTATATATTCTTAAATTAAAAATATAATCATCTACATCCTAATTGCTTATAATAAATGATTTTATTATTCATCACAGAATATAATAAAAACTTGGCACTATTTTGAAGAATACCACTTATAAAAAGCACCAATTTGTGTATAATTTGGTACTTAGTGGAAAGTTATCCCTTACATAATGTCTTTTCTTTTTTGAATTGCAAATAAAAAGAAATGGACAGAGAAATTAGAGTTTATAAAAAAAAGCAATTTGACAATTATTTAAAGTGTTGACTAAATGAAGATGATAGTTTTGTTAGAGATAAAAAAAAAATTATTTTACTTTATAAGGAAAATATAAATGTCATGTATTGTCAAAAACAATTTTGTGGCAAATCATGTGAATGAATTAGTAACTTTTTTGAATTGAGCACACGTAAGTCTAATCATTGTTTAAGTGAATGATTAACTAAGATTAATAGATTCTCAAAGCAAAATTTGTGTTAATAGTATTGTAAGAATTCTTTTTAATCAACAATTTTGTTTGTTAAAGCTTATTCCTTTTCTTTTTTCTCTTTTTTTTCTTTTTTTTTTCTCTTTTTTTTTTTCTTTTTTTTTTCCTCTTTTTTTTTTTTTTTTTTTTTTTTTTTTTTTTTTTTTTTTTTTTTGGTTTAATTGATTTTTTTTTTTTAATATTTCTCTGCACATGTGGTTGTATTCCATACTTGTGTTACCTAATAATATAGACATTGAAGGATTTAATTTTTTGCTGTTTTCAGAAAGCAAACAGCATATTGTGATTCTGTTGAATTGTAAACAATTTGTTTCTTTTCATGAATTTTTTTTTTTTTTTTTTAAGAGCAACAAATAACCTAACATTTTTGTTCAATTTTCATCCATGGAAAGAATCATAAACATATATTGTATCTTCTGAATGAACAACAGCCTTTTTTGTACAAAGGTCAAGTTTTAAACAGGCTTCATTAACAACTTATTTAAACTAAAAGCATTCAACTTTATTAAAGCTACAGAACACGTTGGTTTAAACAACTTTTGGAACTAACTTGAAGATGAAATTGGAAATGCTTTTAAGCATCTCTACATCATATTGATTATGTGCTGTCCAACATTGCTGATGAAATTTAACTTTGCAATGTCTAATTTTACATTTTCATAATTTTAAAGTGATTTTTTTAAAAATAAATGGTAGATAATTTCAAAAATTAAAAATGCAAAATTTGATTAACTTTAATAGTCATCAGAAATAGATCCAAAAACTTTTATTACCAACAGATGCTATTTAATCAATATCCAAGTATTAATTGGAGAAAAGTAAACTCAACAACACTTAAAATATACAAAAATTGTTGGTTTCAAGACAGGCTATGTAATCATACCTATATTAACAGGTGTGTGATCTACATTGTTAAATACCTGGTTTCTTTGAAGATCATGTAACTTTGAACAAAGATTCAGTTATTACTGTTGTTGTTGTTGTCCATATTTTATACATAAAAATGAAAGATATTTTTTTGTACAGTCTGTATTTTATCATTTAATCTTTTAGTGATATTAAGAAAACTCCATGCTTGTATTTATTTCAGTGAAATTTTAATAAAAAAAAAATATCATCAAACCAATCTGTAATTTGAAAATTTAATTTTAAGAATGCATAAAAGTAGAATTTTTTATGTGAAATATTTTTAAAGATTTATTTTTTAACCTTTTTATTTTAAAATGTACAAATTTTAAAATAATCCCAACAATATGCATTTATAAATAGGAAATGGGACATGTGTTATGGCTTGCAAAAATGTATCTCTATTGAAAAGATGAGCAGGAAGATTCAAGTTGGTATAAATTACTGCCTGATATTTGAAGTTTTCAAAACCTCCCTCAAATAACAAATGTGAATGCCTTCTCCCTATTGGGAAATTAATCTATGCACTTTTTAATTTTATGTAATTTTTTTCTTTTTACCTGGACAATGAATAATGGGCTCAAAACCATCTTTTCCTTTTTCCCATCTATTTTTATAAAGATTGTAGAAATAGTCTGGGTTTGGTTTCTCTCTAAACATTTTTTTTTTTTTTTTTTTTTTTTTTTTTTTTTTTTCTTATGTTTTTAGTCTGTTTATTGTCAAAACACTTCACTTTAGCTCCCCTTATCCATTTGGATATATAATTTTGTTGCCGTTTGATTGTTTCAATGATGTGCATCCATTTTATACATAAATATGGCCTAACAATAGAAAGCAGTGGTCGGACTTGAACCTCAAATCAAAGAAACCAATCTCATTTTGTTGATGCTGATGTTCTATTATTGGAACCACATCTCTTAAAATCTTTTGTATTATGTGCCTTATTGAAGCAATCAATTTATACAACAAAGCATTTTTTTGTTTCCATATTCTCCTGCAATTGATGATAATATTCAGAATTTTTTTTTCCCCTCCTCTCCTTTTCCAATAAATTTTGTCTTGACAGAATTCTGCAGACATTAAGAAATGACATTTTCTATGATCTTTCAATCGCTTAAGCAAGAGATACAATATTTATCCGTTACCTTTTGTTGAAATGCTAGAATTTTTCTCATTTTTATTTTCTTGTATTTTTACTAATGTAAACCTCGTACATGTTTTTTATTCAACGAAAGTAAATGAGCTACAATTTCCTTTGACTGCTTTTTGAGAAACTGTAAATTGTTAGCTGTTTGTGCCTGCTAATCGGAACCAGGATTTTTTTTCTTTGTTAACCAAGTGACTTTAAAGACGACCAGCTTGCTATCAATTTCTGCAGCCTGATTCCATCACTTGTCTCGCATCACTCTCATGCTAAATTTAGATTTTGAAAAAATGTTTACATTAAATTGCAGTCCTAGCCAGTCCTTTATGATAAAAATGAAAAATAAAATTTATATTAAAACAAGTAAAACAAAATAGTCTTTGTTTTTAATCCTTTCTATTTTAACATTGTTTTGCCTGATTTTGTGATATTTCATATAATTCTACTTAATTATGTTTTTGCAATGTTAATTTTTTTTTTTTAGAGAAAAAATTTTTTTTAGGTAGAGAAAAGTTTTCACATCTCCTATTTTAAAATATTTAAGAATTTGGAAATTTAAGTTTAAAATCACATTTGGTTAAGAATTTTCAAGATGTATCAATGTGAAAATAGATAATAAAATTGTATTTTATCATTTATTTAGCCACTATTAATCTAATATATGAAGTTCATACATCTTATTTCTCCAAAACACAAAAATACTTCATACTTTAACAAATTAATGAACTTGCTATTTTCAAATGTTACAATAAACAAAGAGAAAATCTCCTTTTTATTTGTCATTAAGGAGAAATGTTTTATTTACAATTGGAATACATGGATTGAAATTAAAAATACTGAATATGAAAGACATTACATTGCTTTTATAGCAGTAGTCAACAATTTTATTCATCGGGTTCCTAAAATTAATAAAAGCTCTACTCATTGTGCTACCAACAAATATTTAGTCAAAAAAACTTAAACCAACACAATACACAGTGGGTTCCATTTAAATAGGGTATTAATTCCAAGTAACTACTGCTTAGAAGAAAATCAATCTTAAATTCATTTGTTCCCCCTTATGCATCATATGTTTAAAAGGAGTGACTATTTATAAAAACTAGAATTTATATTTGCTGCGTGTTCCAACAAAGCACAATCCACTGTAGACATTCCAAAAGTCTTTGGACATCCTAGCTCTATGTAAAACTAATCTTAAGTCTTCAATCCTCTCTGATTTCTCAATTCCTGGCTATCTTCCTTTACCTAGGAAGAACTCTAATGTCCACATGCATGGCCTGTGAGTTTGTCCAGGAATATATCCCGCTAACTAGGAAACTCTCTCTTGAATCTCCACACCACACTTAGATGTGCCTCTGTCTGTCTCTATTTATTAGGTTGGTGCAAAAATAATGACGTAATAATGTCGTTTTTTGACGTTAAAAAATACGTTAAAAAACGACATTATTACGTCATTATTTTTGCACCAACCTAATAACTCTGTCAACTGGTTTTCTACACAGGCTACAGTGTTACAGGACATTTTGTTTTGATTTAATCCAATCATTCTTATCAAATTATGAAATGGTCGTTTTGAATGGCTCACTTCAAGATCTTTTCACATGAATGCAGGTGTCACCACCCCCCAAGGTTCTTTCCTGAGTCCTACATTGTTACTGATCATGAATGATCTTCCTGATGTCATCAGTTACCAAGTAGTCATTTATGCAGAAGATATTACTATTTACTCCTGTCTCAATATCAGAGCTGACAAAGTTAACTTGGCTGCTGCTCTTGAAAAAAAACCTCCGATCAGTAGTTGACTGAGGTAGGAAATGGTTTGTAAATTTTAACACCCCCTCCAAAACTAAACTGCTCTCATTTAACTGCTATAAAGAAGCTTTTCCTCCCCCCCCCCATCAGCATGGCTGATGCTATACTCATGGAGGGCAACACACTGCACTTTCTTGGCTTCACTTTCTCAACTGACAGTGGAATGCCTACATCAAATCAATAGCTGCATCTACTGCAAGGAAAATTAGGTCACTGTATTGTACTAGAAGCTTTTTCTTATCAATGTCTATTTTACAAATCTACCCTTCGTTCGTGCATTGAATACTGTTGCCATATCTGGTCAGATGCTCCAACTACTCATCTTGAGGTTCTTGACAAAATCCAAAGAATGATCTCCAGTGTAATCGATCCTGACTTGGCATCTCGACTTCAGTCACTTTCTCACCAATGTGACATAGCTTTCCTTTGTATTTTTTACAAATATTTTCATGGCTACTGCTCTGACAAACTTTTTCCTGATACCCAGACTACATGAGTTTAAGTGTGCAACTAGATTGGCATCTAGGTCCCTTTTACTGTTGAATTAGGTAAATGTAACCACCAACAGTTTCTTTTCTTGCACTTCCCATCTGTGGAACTCCCATTTCCTTGCTTCCCTGATAACTACAATCTTCAAAAATTTAAATGCAATGTTAATTCCTATCTATCTTCTTGAACCCCATTCAGCTTTTATCCTTTCCTCAGTCCCCTCTATACCCAGTCTTTTCTCTCACCTTCACTCTCTGTAACCCCCTGCATACTAGTGGCATTCCTGCCTTGCATGGGGTGAAAAGAAAGAAAAATGATGCAATTAAATCTTCAAAAATACATTTTTGGTTTCAGTTTTCAAAATATTCATGAGTTGTTTAAATATAATGGAAAATAATTCACAATAATGGGTATTTGGCTTAATGATTACATAAACAATATTTTTACAAATACTAAAGTCAAAACTTTTTTTTTTTTTTTTTTTTTTTTTTTGTAATTAAAATGGTGGTGATATTTAAATTGTAATACTGTGGTTTGATTTTTTTTTTTTTTTTTTTTTTTTTATTTTGCTTTTAAAAAATTTTTTAATCATTTCACCCCAGGCAAAGCACTAAAACAAGGAGATTACTGAGTGAGAAAATATGAGAAAAAAAAAAAAACTTTGAGAGAGAACAATAAAAAACGAAGATAATGATTGACCTTTTAAATTTTTGAAGATCAAAATTAACTGGGAAACAACAAACTGGAAGAGAATTCTATAAGAGCATAGAACTTAGCATAGAATTTATGGTTACATCTTGTCATTTCATCTTTAAAATGATGAGACCTAGCTACCAATCTAGTTTTGGTATCATAGAGGAAAGTAATATTTTGAATAATACAAAAATGTGGCACAAGACTAAAAGCAGGGGATAGGGGAAAGCTGGTCTTCAATTTGTCTTCAATTTAGCTAACCACAATTACTAACCCAAATATACTATAGTATATCTTACACCAAAACAACAAATACTTACTTACCATTCTTACCACAGCCACCATAATACCTCAAAGTCTCTATGGGTATTATTTTCTAAACACTGCTTAGATGTGGCCCAAAGGTGAAAGTATAAAGTACACAGTGAGGATTGAACTTACTACTCAGCTGTAATTGCTCTAGTAAGACAAGCTTGCTAAACATTACACCACACCGAGGTGCCCCCTCAAAGTTTCTATGTACTCCTAACTAGTTCCCATATGTACAATTTGTCTGGGGTGGGAATAAAATAATAATATTTAAAAATGCCCCCCTCCTCCTCCAAAAAAATAAAAACAAAATTTTATATATATATATATATCTATATATATATATATAGAGAGAGAGAGGAAAGTTCATCAGAAAAATTACCAAAACTTTATAGCAAAGGCACAGGAAAGCTATGTTATGACAGTGGGAAAGTAACTGAAGCTGAGATGCCAGGTCAGGACCAATAACATGGGTATTCTTGGTAAGAACCTAAAAAATATAGAGAAGCAATCAATAGACTAGATATGACAGCAATATTCAATGCATTGATTAATGATAGATTTAGAAATGTGTAAGATAGATTCTGGTAAGAAAAACTGTCTGGAACAACACAGTGAACCAACTTTCCTAGCAGCAGATGTAGCAATGGATTTCAATATAATATTTCCACTTCATGTCAATGGAAAAACAATAGCCTGAGAAGGTGCAGGGAGTCACTCTCCTGGAGGTTAACATTAGCCAGGCAAAAAAGGGTTCTCTGTGATGATTATAGAGAGCAGTTTCATTTTGAAGGTGTTAAAATTAGTAAGCCATTCCTTGCCCCAGTTAACAGACTATAGGTCATTTCTGAGATTGGCTACCAATTTGACCCTATTGAACCAATCAGATTTTCTATTAAGATGAAAGTAAATAGTTGTATCATTAGCATAGATACTGAGTCGAGAACTGATGACATTGGGAAGGTTGTTAATGAAAATTAGGAATATGTAGGTCCAAACCCTTGAGGACAGCTGAATTAATGCAAAAAGATGTAGAAAAACAACTTTCATTTCACAATTTGATAAGAAAGATTGAATCGGTTCAAAAATTCATCCAGAATTACTATAGCCTTTCAACTTATGAAGAAAACCAGAATTCCAAACCCTGTCAAATGCCTTTGAGATATTCCAAGCAACAGCCTGAGCTTCACCATTCTTATCTAAAGCTTGATAGACTCTTTCAGCAATAATCATTAATTGTCTAACCTACAGACATGAAAACCACATTGCTTATCTGCAAGGTGAGATGCTTAACCAGATCAGAGTTGAATTGGGTCTCTAGTACTATGCCAGAAAGAGGTAGAAGGCTGATAGAAGGATCAGACAGTTTGCCTGATTTCTTAATGACTGGAACTACAGAAGGGGATTTCCAAGAAGCAGCAAGGCATTTATTGTAGAGTTTCAAGACAACAGGAGCATATTTCTTAAGGACTATTGCAGAGATATATCAAGTCTACATGATTTGTTGGGATCCAGTTTAGTGATGATAGCAGAAGCCATTAACAGTAAAGGAAAATTTTATGCTTGACCAAAAAAGGTGTTTTTTTCTTTTTCTTTTTGTTTTCTTAATTTAAAAATTATTTCTTACCAAATTTTTGCAAAATTTAAAACATTAAATTAATAAGTTAAAGAATTTTACAAATTTTAGAGCTCCATATTTTATATGGATCTATGTATGTAATAATGTTAGATGGACGTCTTTCAAATTTATTCAGCTCTTTATTGCTGATTCATTAAGAATTTGAAGCAAAACAAAATGATAGTTCTTTATTTTGCTGAAAATCATGGCTGAATAGAAAAGTCAAATTTACTTGGTTTACTTTGCATTTTTTAATGTTTAAAAAAATGTAAAAGCAACTGAAGATTATAATAATGATTCAGTAGGTGCAAGTATCTTTAGTAAATAGAGTTTTTTAGCTCAAAGACAAAGGACACTGGAGAATCAAATCTCAGAACTAAAAGTGATAAATTGAAAGAGATTTATGAAATATTGAAACTAAGAAAATTAGAAAGGAATTCGTCAAACAGTATGTTATTTATAAACCTGTGTGGGAAAATTACTTAATAACTGTAAAATAACCTGAGTATTGTGATTTACAAAAATAAAAACTAGGCAATTATATTTTAACGAAAATTAATCTTTTGAACTCAGATAATTCAAAATAATTTTTTTTGTCATTTACTTTATCTGAAAATATTTTTTCCATGGAGGTGGAACAACTATTAATCAAACATAACAATAGTTATCTCCCTTCGATCATCTTAGCGAACTTCGAGAGCCAACGTCAACTAATTTTCTTCTGCGTGTGTTACGTCACACAGGCTTTTTTAAAGAACGTTCCTTTTTTCTTGAGTTTTCAGAATAAAATTACTAGAGATTGAAAAAACTTGTACAATTATGTTATACGGTAGAACTGGATAATTTTTTTTATTGAAACAAAAAATTTATTGAAAAAGTTTGAACAAAGTAACTATAAACAAAATGTTTTTTTTTTTGCTATCTTCTGCCAGCTGCAATGATGGAGAAGGCATTACCTCGCACCATCGCCAGTGAAACATGCTGCAAGAGCCCTTCTGTTTTGCGAGTCTCATCCCTTAATTGAAACGCCATCCCACCAACCCTCCAAAGGAACACCATCAAACCAGGGCCAATAACCCCAGAAGTCTCCACTGCCACAGGAGTAAAAAAAAAAAAAAATCTATCAGCAAAAGAGGAATATTTAACTATATTTTTTTTATTTCTGTGTCCCGTGCGACAGACCCCGGCTCAACTGTGGACCTGATCAAATTACCGGTCAAAAATGTATCAGCACAAGTCACATTCCAAATTTCCCCATTTTAAAAGGAAAAATGGTAATGCCATCTGGCTGCTTTCCATCACCACAGTTGAGGTCTATGGGTTCAATTTGAGAAGGGAACCCAGCTGTATCCAGACCTCTTTTGATGATGTTTATTGCTGCATGCCTTGGAAAGCGGGCTGCACTACCACGACAGGAGAGAGGATGCAAACCAAACTCATCAATAGAAGCTCCTCATCTGCATCTGTGATGCTCACATAATTTGAGCCCAAGATGGATCGCGACTCCGACCTGAGTACACTCATCATCTAGAAGGGTAGATGAAGAGGGCACTGCATTGAGCCAGGCATCACTACTCGGTTGTGTAGTAGATAGTAGACAGGCGAGGCGATGCTGATCCAGAGAGAGCCTCAAATTAGTAAAATTGGCCTCACATTTTATTTTATTCCAGTTTTTTTGTTTTGATGTGTCTAGTGGAATAGAAAGTAATTCTTGGGCCCAGACACTGAAAGCTTGTTCAAAAGAACTACCCAGAGAAACACTGAGACGATCCATAAAGTATCACATCAATTAATTCACGACTGGACGAAAATGAAGAAAGATATGCTGGAAGGACCAAATCTGCCGCTGGTTGAAGGCCCAGGCCTTCCTCGACGTAACTCTAGACTTAATGAACAACATATACCTACCTTACAGAAAACCTAATGCTAACCCCTTGTATGTACACCCTAGGTCAAACCATCTTCCATCTACAATTAAGCATATACCCTCATCAATAGAGAAAAGAATCAGCATGAACTCTGCCAATGAAGAAATATTCCAACACAGTAATTTTTATAACACAGCTCTAAAAAATAGTGGATACAAAAACACTAACATCAATTATAGAAACAATAGCACTAACCAGAAGAAAAACAGGAAAAGAAAAATCATTTGGTATACCTCCTCCATTCAACTAAATGGTTAGTATTAAGCTAGGACAAAAATTCCTAGCATTAATTGAAAAACACTTTCCTACAAATAGCAGACTTAGCAAGATCTTTAATAAAAACACCTTAAAATTAAGCTACAGTTGCACTGAAAATATAGAAAGAATCATAAAAAAACATAATAATAAAACCCTGGTAATACACGCATACCAAAATAGTATTAATAAAAACCCTAAATTAAAATTAGACAAAAATAATAAAAAATTATGTGATTGTAGAAACCCTGAAGACTGCCTGTTGGAAAATAAATGCTGCATAAAATCTGTAGTATACCAATGCACTATTTCATCCATTGAGAGTCCTAACATTGAAATGAGATATATAGGTTTCATGAAAAATGAATTTAACATTAGATGGAGACAACACAAAAGCTCCTTCAATAATATTAGAAATAGAAATCAGACATCTCTATCCAAATATGTTTGGCATTTAAAACAAATGAATAAAACACCAAAAGTAAAATGGAAAATAATAAATAGAACAAGAACTTGTAAAACCTGGGATGACCCATGACCTTTATGCCTCCATGAAAAACTACACATTATTAAGTTTCTAAATAATGAAAATTTATTAAGCCATAACATGAGTTAACGGTTTTTTGCTGACATCAACAAATTTTCCATTAAATAACTAGCTTAAAAATTTTTAAATTCCATAGTCTATTAAAAAGTTTAAAAGCTTAACCCAATCATAAGATAAAAAACCCTTTATGAAGTTGTCAAAAAAACTAATTGTAGTTCAATACAAACAACCCTTTTAGAAAAAAAAATAATAATCTTTAGACATTTAACAGTATAACAATAATGCCAATAATTCTCTATCGCTGAAACAGACTAGACAATATGCGTCTACTGAATGTCATCATTCGCTTTAAAATAGACACCTCGACCCTACCTTGAGTTGATATTTTTCCATGTCGATACAATGTTAACCCTTATGCTTCAGCCATTTCCATAGTAATTAATTTTACAAATAAATATGCTTATAAAGCTGCATAAATTTCAAGACTAGTTATTCCAAAAATTTTGTTTGAAGATGAAACAGAGCTTGATACTTTAATTCAATTTAATTTTTATAATTAAATTGAAGTTTTTAGCTCCTGTTTTTGAAACATGAAAACTCTTATGTAGCGATGGAATCATATTTTTAAAAAATAATTATAATATATATATATATATATTATAATATTTTTTGGGACCATACTTATAAACACGCGCAAACCATTATGAACCAAAATAGCTTATTCCTAAATTTTCGCTTGAGGATGAAACGAGGCCCAACATCTTGATTCAACTTAATTCTAATAATTATATTGATGGTTTCAGCTCTCATTTTTGAAACATGAGAACTCCTATGTAGTGAAGGTATCATATTTTTAAAAAAATATTATAATATAAGCTCTACTTCTGTATGGAGCACTGTCTTCTTAAAAATAAAAACAAAAATACTAAAGAACTACGGATTATTTACCTGACATGTTCCTTCCTATTTTTCTGCATACTTGCAAACATATATATATATATATATATATATATATATATATAGATAGATAGATAGATAGATAGATATAGATATATATAGATATAGATATATATGAGTTAAAGATCAAATGCTGATCAAATATGGATCAGAATCCAACTGGATGATAAAATAGGAAACGTGTATCAAACATATTTCACTTTTATTAAAGCTTTGGCAGAGATTGAGAGAAAACAGACAAAAAGACAGAAACTCTGATATTTTCAATTTGGTTCTCATTGGTCAAACATGTGTCACATGCATTAAAACCATAGATAATTTTATGTGTAAGTTTATAAAGATTCTTGTATGTCTAAGTGGGCATCAGATGATAATGTGTATTTGTAATTGTGTATGTGTGTCTGTCAAGTGGGAGTTCTAATGTCTTCACCTTTGTTTGGCTGGCCAGTGTAGCAGGGTGTAAAATCATTCTAATTTATGGCTGATCACTTTAAACATGTCTTCTTTGTATTAGATATAAGTTAGATTCTTTAAAAATGGATTCAAAGAAAGATGATGATGTAATGTTTTAGGCATGTGTTTATGGTTGATAATAAGGTTATTATTAAGTTTTCAATACATTTTCTCCTTAAATAGTTATGTTCTTTTTAAATTAGGGTGGCATTAGTGAAATCATATATATATATATATATATATATATATATATATATATATATATATATATATATATATACAAGTGTGTGGCACATTTTGGGAGAGTCTAGCAGGGTCACCAATGATAAAAAATAAGAAGTCTTCTAAAGCCCTCAAACTACTGTGTACAACTGTCAATTATTACAAGTGGAGGAAGACTCTAGTTTAAAACATCTATGTAACCAACAGTTAAAGTAAACTACTTTTTGTTAATATCTTCTTATATAGCATTTCTGTCTTTGTCATCATTCCAAGACTTTAATCAATCCTGAGAATTCATTCTGCATGACACATGGCTGGTTTGCATTTGTGAATTTTCAGTCCTAAGCTTGGATGATTTTCTCGACATAGATGAAGGTGTTTTCTCTCTATCACCTATGATATTACATTTAGTTGCCATGATGAGGATAATCTGAGCCATCATGTTCCACTTAAAAATCTTCTTAAAAGAGATTTTCTGAACTAAGTATTTCATAGTTAAATCAGAAATTATGAAACCTGCTTAATATTCAAATCATTCAGATTTGAAGAAAAAATTAATTATGCCTTCATTTGTGAATTCTCAACTGTCTCTTCATTTTAACTCTGGTAACACAGAGTGCAGGCACTGAAAGTCAGTCATTTTAAATGTTGTCTGTATTATTTGGTCATGTGTTTTGATGCCTTCTGAAAATATGAAGAGCTTTCACTGATTATGGTTTATCAGCATATGAACAATTTATGGCCTACTTCTCTCTCACTCATTAGTGCTACACCACTAAAGGTTGGTTCTGATGGAATTTTTGTAACATTTTTTATTCAGCTTCTATATCTTTTATCATATGCCAACTTTCCACTAGATTTGGTGCTTTCCAATATGGATAGCATACCTCATCCACTGGAGTTGGGCCTGATGAGCACAGTTGGGGGCCAATATAGTCCAGATATTCAAGAGAATAGGAGCATTTAACTGTATTGAGAACAGATATAAATAATAAATTTTGTCTGATTACTTTGTGTCTATTCTTAAGACGATATTTCTTTGATTCTAAAAAGACTTTCTTTTGTGGAAAAGTAACATGTTTAGCAGCAAATCACTTTACTATAAGAAGTTTTTTTAGAATTCTTATGAATTTTTCTTTGTAAGAATTGAAAGATAAAAAATTAAATGTTTTACTGGAAGATATTATGTAAGTCAGAATTATGTAAGTCAATGTTTTCACAACTAAATTGGTATTAAGCATCTGATTTTTGGTAAATATTTTTGAGGATATATTTATATGAACAATATATTGTGTGAATTTCAGCTTATAGTACCACTCCTTCTTAAAATTACTTATCAAAACTTATTTTGTGAGTGACAGCAGTGCCAAATTTACAAATGTTCTGCAGCATAGGGGTCCTCGGGGGCCCTCTTGACTTAAGCCATGAATAAAACAAAAAAAAAAGACATAAGAACAGAGAAGATTTGCTTACTTTCATATTTAATGGGGCTCCTCTGAACTAATTTGAAACAATTTTGAGCCCCTCTCGTGGGAGTGTGTCTTTTAAATTCAATGAGGTCCCTTGAATCCAGTCACAATTTTCTTTATTTTACATTCTTACAAATCCATTTTTCATGTCAATGACTATCTTTTTAAAAATGACTTTGTTTCTCTATCAGAAAAAATAGAAAGGAAAGTTTTTAAATGTTGACTGATGTTTCTTTCTGTAAATTTATATCAAATATATCTTTCTTATTGTTAATTTTTCCTGAGTTTTGTAAACTGTGTACTATAGTTCAACTAACTGCAGATATACTAAAAAGCTGAGTAAATTTACTTAACACATCTATAATAATGACACTTCCATTCATTCTTTAACACTTCTATAATAATGACACATCCATTCATACATTAACATCTCTATAATAATGATACTTTTATGATTTCCTTAACACTTCCATAATAATGATTCATCTGAGGCTTTGTTAAAATTAACCTAATAGTATCAGTGCATTTTTATTCTAGTAAAATATATAATTACTTGCTCTGGCATTTGTTAATCATAGTTGAGTCCTAATTAATATTTTTAATCGTTAGTCTTTTATCACATCATTAAAAATCTTCATAAATTTAAATGCCATTAGTTATACAAAATTATTTGATAATTTTTCAATATCTCTTTAAAACAAAATATCATCATCCAAGGAGAGATAATTACTACTGATCCTTTCAAAAGTAATGTCCCTAAACTCTTCATATCTATTAAATCATTTGTCTAATAAAGTTTTAATCTTATAATTTGAAAAAAATTACTGTATATTTGGAGTGGATGACAACATTTGTATCTAATTTAGTAATGTAAAAATCATTATATACACTTATAAAGCAGTCATTTTTTTATGTGCCAAATCCTTTCAGGATGTAAATGAACATGACTCTTTATAATATGTTGTTTTTTTTTTATTTAACATTTACCATCCCTCTTTGTCCTTGTTCTGTTATCCATTCACTTGTTAAGTAGGTTAGTCACCATTTCCCTTGCTTTTCTTGCCTTCAATATGTCCTGTGAGTTTTAAATTCACCTAATCCTCTTTCCTCATTATGTGCCCCAGAAATTTCAACTGTCAAGTATAAGTTTCCTTGTAGCTTCTATTTTCCTTAAAACATCCTCATTGCTCACATGTTCTGTTCATGGTATTCTCACCATTTACATTGAACAACATATTTATTCTTGATGTATAAATTTGCCATCCTGATGATAAGCACTTATAAATGTTCAAGAATCTTGTAAAAGACCATAAAACCCTTGTGAAAAATCTTCTGGCATCATGCAGTTCTTCTCTTTTTGGCCTTTTACATAAACTTTCTGAAACTGTTCGCGGCACCACAAAGAAAGGTTAACCTTAATTATAATTAGAAAGCAAAGATAAAGTATTTCTATCCCAATGAAATCATTAATGAATTTCTGAACAGTAATGCTCTAAAAAATAGTAGAAAGTGTTACACATACTAAGTAAATGCAAATAAGTGTATTAATAAAGAGATTAGTATTAATATAGGGATCAGTATGATTTGCAGTACGGAATGAAAGACACAATTAATATTTTTTTTTAAATAAATAAGCAACACATTTTGTTTCTAAGTATCTGTACACAAATTTGATTAAATCTCAAGCAGCTCCACTACTGACATCATTAAATAAAAATAAAATTAAATAAAAAGATTTATTTAAAATAACTTATTTTATATTGCATTCAAGAATTCTACTACTTAATAGACACCAAGTTCAACCAAAACAAACAATTTAGAAATAAAAATGATATTTTGAATGTTCAAAAGACTGAAAATTTTAATTCAAAGTGAAATTGTATTGTTCTTTGTGTGTGTGTGTGCATAAGATTATTAAAAAACATTAAATATTAAAGTAGTTTAGTTACATTGAAATGTCCTCCTTTTTATTAGACTCAAGCATGAAAAAAAAAAAATACTCGAATACTATTTCATATAGACGTCAAAATCGTGTATAGAAATAAATTAACACAAAAAACTATTTCCCTTGAAATTCCAACATGGATAATTAGTTCACTAAACTTACTACAACCACTGGATAAAAAATAAAATACTGACTTAAATACATAACAGATAGATATGAAGAAACTGAGATTAGATAGATAGATAAATAGATAGATAGATAGATAGATAGATCTGTAAAGGCTGGAATTAGATAGATATGAAGAAACTGAGATTAGATAGATCTGTAAAGGCTGGAATTCAATAAATAAATAGATAGATCTGTAAAGGCTGGAATTAGATAGATAGATAGAGTCTGTCTATATTTCTGAGATGAGGTATTATGTACAGTATTTACATTATTCGGACTATTGTCCTCATCTTTGTTGCCATATTTATCACAACATTTCGGCCGTTGTAGGCTCCGGCCTTCTTCAGTTGGTTGGAATGTTGAACTGAACCCTTTATTTCGCTCACTGGGGTAGACTGTTCTAGTTCCACGTGCCATGTTTGATGGATGTCAGTTATCAGTTATCTCCTGCTAATTTTCCCTCTGAAAGTTCTCTACTGCTTTAACCGGGTATTGAACTCACACTCTTTGGGTCTGTCACTGGATCTAACCAACAGAGAATAAAGACGTTGGTTAGATCCAGTGATCCTGTTAATGAAAGATCTCCACTGCCTTAACCGGGTATTGAACTTGGGTTTTGTCACTAGATCTAACCAATGCCTTTATCCACTGTGCCATGTGTCCTTGAGGACATCTGGGTATGAATTTCTGGGTATTATAAACCTAATGTCTTCAGCAACCATTTTTACCAGTGCTCATATTGCAATTTTGCTGTTATCATTGCATGTTTTTACCAGAGCTCATATCATAACTTTGTTGTTATCATTTTCTCTGGCACTCCTTATTACTGGTTCCCATGTTGTATTTATTTCTATGATTGGTCGGCTCAGAAGATTTTTGTGGCCTAGCATATGTGCTGATTCCTTAAGTTTCTCTACTGCTTTAACCAGGTATTGAACTCACACTCTTTGGGTCCTGACACTGAATCTAACCAACGCCTTTATCCACTGAGGACATCTGGGTATGAATTTCTGGTTATTATTAACCTAATGTCTTCAGCAACCATTTTTACCAGAGCTCATATTGCAACTTTGTTGTTATCATTGCTTTTCTCTGGCACTCCTTATTACTGGTTCCCATGTTGTTTTTATGATTCACAAAGATGGTATTCCACTCAGGCTGATTGTTAGTTGCTAAGGCTCTGTGTGCCACCCTCGGAGTCACTTCTTTGTAGATATAATTGACGCATTGATCGGAAAGTCTCCTTCATATGTCCGAAATTCCGCCCACTTCGGGGAAATAATCAAAGATGCTACCATCCTATCCAACCAGATGGTGAGCTTGGACGTGGTGAGTTTGTTCACCAAGGTACCCACAGAGGAATCACTCTCAGTAGTCAGAGACAGATTGACATCTGACTCATCCCTAGAAGAACGGACCAGTATTCCAATAGATAATCTGATGGAGATGTTGACTTTCTGTACACAAACAACACACTTCGGAATGGGATCACACATATATCGACAGGATGAGGGCTTAGCAATGGGCTCACAATTATTGCCAGCAATGGCAAATATATACATGGAATACTTTGAGGAAATGGCATTGGAATCCATATCTCTAAAGCCAACTATATGGTTAAGGTACGTAGATGACACCTTCATACTCTGGCCACACCAGGAAGATGTTCAGGTTCTACTGGACCATGTGAACTCAATAAGACCTTCGATACAGTTCACAATGGAGAAAGAGAGTAACAACACACTCTCATTCCTGGATGTTCTAATTTCTCAAACAGAGCATGGGTTTAAGACATCCATATACCATAAACTGACATTCACGAGACAGTACCTCAATTTAAAATCCTACCATCTATACAGCATAAAGAAAGGGATCGTCCGTTGCTTACAACATTGAGCAAAAGTCATAAGTGGTGACCCACAGACGTTAGATAAAGAATTGGTCAGTATAAGTAGTACCCTACAACATAACAACTATCCTGGGTACATGGCACCAGCCCCCAAAAACTGGGATAGGCCAGTACAAGAGGAGGAGGACAACAACACTCAGAAAACAGTCTGCCTGCCTTATGTGAAGGGGTTGTCAGAGAAAATACAAAAGATCTGCGGTCCATATAACATCAGGACAACCTTCAAAAGCTGGACGACACTTCACAGATATCTCTCCTGAGTAAGACCCCCCATAGAGGAGAACATGACTAAAGACTGTGTGTATGCTATCCTGTGCAGCTGCGGAAAGGAATATAAAGGAGAGACAGGCTGCCCCCTCAAGGTAAGGCTTCAAGAACACCAGAAAGCTGTAACACGAGAGGAGGCAGAAAAATCAGGCGTGGCTGACCACATATGGAGAGAGAAGGGAGACCACTGCCCTCTGTGGGATCCTGTTGAGATCATAGACAGGGAACACCATTGGAAAATTCGTAAACTTAAGGAATCAGCACATATGCTAGGCCACAAAAATCTTCTGAGCCGACCAATCATAGAAATAAATACAACATGGGAACCAGTAATAAGGAGTGCCAGAGAAAAGCAATGATAACAACAAAGTTACGATATGAGCTCTGGTAAAAACATGCAATGATAACAGCAAAATTGCAATATGAGCACTGGTAAAAATGGTTGCTGAAGACATTAGGTTTATAATACCCAGAAATTCATACCCAGATGTCCTCAAAGACACATGGCACAGTGGATAAAGGCATTGGTTAGATCTAGTGACAAAACCCAAGTTCAATACCCGGTTAAGGCAGTGGAGATCTTTCATTAACAGGATCACTGGATCTAACCAACGTCTTTATTCTCTGTTGGTTAGATCCAGTGACAGACCCAAAGAGTATGAGTTCAATACCCAGTTAAAGCAGTAGAGGGAAAATTAGCAGGAGATAACTGATAACTGACATCCATCAAACATGGCACGTGGAACTAGAACAGTCTACCCCAGTGAGCGAAATAAAGGGTTCAGTTCAACATTCCAACCAACTGAAGAAGGCCGGAGCCTACAACGGCCGAAATGTTGTGATAAATATGGCAACAAAGATGAGGACAATAGTCCGAATAATGTAAATACTGTACATAATACCTCATCTCAGAAATATAGACAGACTCTAAATAAAGGTTTCAATTCAGAATTCATTGATATACCGCTGATGAAGGCTGGGGTGCACAATGGCTGAAATGTAATAACAACAAAGATGAAGACAATAGTCCAAATGTAAATACTGTAAATATTTCTTCTTACATGAAACAACAAACGGTAAACATTTATTTACACTCTTCACTCATAAAAAAGTGTCTGTTACTTAAAAGAAAATCTGAAACACAATACAAAAAATGTTGACCCTTAATTTAAGACAGCTTTTGCACAGATGATATTAATGCTTCTTCTCCTGGGTGCCTGCATGAAAAGGTTTTAGGGGATACTAATCTAGAAAAAATACCTTTTCATACAGGTACCCAATGGAATTGGAGTGTCACTGGTCAAAAGCTGGGGACAAAAATGCACAGTCATAGAACTAATCAACAGAGTTCAATTTTCACAACAAAACTTCTATACACTCTGTCCAAACAAATGCTCTGTACTCCACGAGTTTACTTCTCATCTGACTGTGAGATCTACTATTTATTATTATTTCCAATCACACTAACAAGTGACTGATAGTATTAAAAAGAGTAGCATCACACATGTGTAATGGGATGATTGCAGATCCTCACGGATGAAATCATTGTTCCCTTGCAACATCAGCTATGTTGGATTTACATGCCAAACATCTATGTGCCTGCTTCGCCTGATAAGGTAAGGGTGTTCTCTCACTACAGACAGAAATAATAATGGTATGTACCCAAAATTTTAATTTTTTCAGGATTTTTCAAAGATCCTATTCTTTAGCAGAGGATATGTGGATAGTGTAACAGATGTAGATAGTGTAACAGATGTCTGCATGGAAAGTAGAATTGTTAAGCTGAGTTCCAATTCTTATGTTATGTTCCATTTTGTGCAAATACCCTTGGGAAAGGAATGAATTCATATCTTCTTGCCCTAGCTATGGGTTAAATAGCAGGGTGGACAAGGTTCTCTAGCCTTGGATGGTAATTGGCATAAGTGAAGGAAAATGTTGAATTTCAAAATGCAGAAGAAGCAATGGGAAACCATTTCACTATCTTTCCTAAGAATGCATGTCAATTCACTGATAATAAAGAAAAGGACACTGTGGAGGGTCATGAATGCCAACATCCTGAAGTGACATGCATGGAATTAAAAAAAACAAAAAATACTTTCAAACAAACATCATAGAAGTGTTCATGATAAAAGCAGAGGGAAATCAAAATGAATCCAGTGACCTTGAGAGATTGTGTTTTGTTGATGGTCATAAAGCTGAGACTAAATAAGAATTGAAGTTATTTCAATTTAAAGGATAAGTCTCTTGGAATTATTGGCATCCTGCAAATGATTACATCCCCAGTTAGACTAATTGCCTCAATGATATATTAGAGAAGCTACTTAATATCTAGTCAAGTTCCATAGGATAACATTGAAGGATTGAGATTCCTCAGAAGAATGATAGGTAATCCCAGCTTTTACTTAAAGCCTATGAAGATGAACACCAGACAGTCTCAGAACTTTGAGAAAGAGAATCATGTTCTGTTGATTCCAGTCTGGCTAGCAAAGCCTGCAAAACACTTTCCCTTCCCCAATTTATAGGCAGAAGCATACAAATGCATGCTGGGATTTCTTCCTAGCCAATAAAATAGACCAGTTTTCAGTGTCATCTAACTCAGTCCTGGTCTGTCCAAAATTGCTTTTGTATGTTGTTAAGGGGTCCACCCCTTTTTCATACAAGTGGACTCGACCAGTGTGTACTTGTACTTCTACTGGTGAATACCCGGGAGTGACAGTGGAAGTGAGACAGTGATACGGTAATACAGTGAGAGAGTGAGAGTGTGAGGTAACCGCTTTGTAGGAGTCACAGTTGCAAGCAAGTCAGAAGGAAGTCATACTTCGATACTGAATTTCCCAAACTGTATATATATTATTATTGCTACTAACCACATTTCTGGATCTACTAACCGTATTACCAATTGTATTATTACATCAATACATTTATTTGCTATATTTCATTCCTGCGTTTGTCATTCATTTGAGAGCGGATTTCATCCCGGAATACACAACATATGTCAACCCCAATTCTTAGTTTGTGAACTTTTTGCAATATTTTGCTTTGCCTTTTTACTGTTAAGTTGACTTGAATATAGTGTTTGCTATTTTTATAATTTTTTTTGCTCTGTTCTTTCCTGTTTATTGTTATTGCTAACTATCAATTCTGTTTATTGGAACATGGCCAATCAGTCTACATGTTCATCCTGAAGCATCCAGAACTGTGTCAATTGAGTTGTTACAGCCAAAATTCTTCAGAAGTTTGTTGTTTTTTGGCTGTATCATTATTTAGAGCAAGCATTTTGTTTGTTTTTTAAAATTTAAACAACTAAAGAAATAAATCGATTAAGAAATAAATAAAGAGAAATAACAGTAAGGCTTCAGCAGCAGCAGTAAGAAAAGAAAATCTTTGCTGAATGCAGCCAAGCATGACAAGAAGCTGAAGTTTCAGCAGCAAACAGATTAGTTTTAATGCTCTAGGTTCTGCACTCAGGATTGTCCCATGGGACAATAGTTTAGTGGATTAAATTTGGTGACAGTAATTGTGAGTTCAAACCCTGGGTTGGGTACTGCAGACTCAGTGGAACAATAACTAATCAGTACTAAATAAGAATTAGATGAGATATTACTAGACACAGTCAGCAGAAAAAGAAGAATCTACCTTCATAGATAAAATAATAATGGGTTCAATTTGAAATTACCTGAATGTTCATTTGGCTGAAATAAAAGCTGTTGACTTCTAGTGACCTCCACTAACCTTGGAGGTTAGTATTTACTATCACCACCTTTTCTTATTATATATGATTGATGCTTTGATATTCACCATCAGTACCATTTGATCATAAAAGTTAAGCAGTGTCATGCCTGGCCAGTATTTACATCCTGTCTGAAGTTATTAAGCAAATCACATAAACTTCAATAATTCAAA
Source organism: Acanthosepion lycidas (assembly GCA_963932145.1). Lineage (NCBI taxonomy): Eukaryota > Metazoa > Mollusca > Cephalopoda > Sepiida > Sepiidae > Acanthosepion > Acanthosepion lycidas. The sequence continues at coordinate 62,853,007 of OZ010610.1, read as the reverse complement.
TTTGGTTTGAAATAATTGTCAAATTTTAAACCATCAATTTAAATGTCGAAACAAAGAGTTAAAATTTTGGATGGTATCAATATATTTTATTGAAGTTAGTAAAATTATTTCATGTATTCTAAAAACTGATTCAGATCATGACTTGATGGCAGCCATTCCATTATCTTCTCTCCTGTAAATCTTTTATGCTAAAATAATTTTCAGGTAAGATTAGAGACATGAGAAGGAGCATTGTCATGCATAAATACACACTTCATTTTGATCTATTCATCAGGTCCATCAAATGTCACTTGAGATTCATCCATGAGAATTACTTTAGAAAAGTCAATTTTCATGTATTTCTTGGCCCAATTTTGATGTATAAAATATATGCTTTAGTGAGAAAAAGTTGTCTAGGAAATTTTTTACAGCTCTCATTTCACAAAATATTCTACACCTTTTTTCCTTCTTGACTCCTTCAATTCCAGCCTTTTCAAAGATCTGAGCACCAGGCAAAAGTGGTTGTTTCACTATAAATCACTTTAGTTTACATTCATCTTGAGGAAGCAAGTTTTTAAAGTCTTTTCCTTTGCTTCCAGTTGTCAGTTTACTTTTATTTTCAACAGTCTTCTTTATCATTCGATAATATCTGCAATGCTCCTTTCATATTTCTAATGTGGACATTTCCTCACACATAAGTTTGTTATTTTCTGTTTTTCAGCAGTTGTTAGATACTTCCTTTTACTCATGTTTCAACATATATTATGGACAAAAAGAAAAAATAGTTTTTATTAGATTTCAGATATTTTAAGCTAATATTAGTTTAATCTGCATAATAACTTCAGTCAGTCCATTTTTGTAAATTCCAAATATTTCAAAAACTAACCATTGAAAATGACATAAAATTTAATTAAATATTTTACTAATGGGAAGAAATGGACTAGTTTAAATTTGACAAATATTCGTTCAAAACTTTTTGAGTTATTGAGGTTTATTTGATTTGCATAATAACTTCAGATGGGAGACCACCTGTGAATACCAGGTACTGTAAGCAAGTGCCAATGATCCAAAATAGGTCTGGGCTTTAAATAACCCACAGAGGATTGATGACCCATTAAAAAATCAACCCTATGAACCAATTTACCTTCAAAAATGTAATTATTTGTTTGCAATACAAAGGCTACAAGCTAATCTTACCACTAATGACTTCTGTTGACCTTAGAAGTTGAATTTGATTTTATCCATCCATGAGGCTAAAAACATTCTTGCATTTCATAGCAAACTCACTATTCAATTTGCTAGAAATTGCTCTAAAATGGCATGCAGTGCATTTTGATGACCTTTAATGACCTTCAACCAGAATCTTATTAAGAGAAATTCAGTCAGTTATATGCCATGCGTGAAACGTGCTTAGGCGATCATGTACCTTTCAGTACATGACTGACAAGGCAGATTTTTTCCCTGATTCATACCTATCCCAAGGGTATTAGCACATAAGTGAGTGTAATGGATTCAATAAGAGAAATTACAACAATTAAATCTACAACATGTCCTATGTCACAACTGGATGTCTTGTGAATATTCATGCCTCAAATTAGGTCAATGATTGTATTACAGACACATAAAGAGAAGCCTCTAATATTAGTATAGACAGAAAGTGCTTTTCTTTTGCCTTTACCTTGCTTAAAAGTATGATCTTATCAAAGATAAACTGGTTCAAGTAGGTGAGACCAACAAGAGATTTTCAGCACAAAATGTTGATAACAGTCATTAATCTTTGATTCTGCTGCAAGTCAGTATTTCTTAGTTTGTTTTGTCTGAACCTGCTGAGAAATACAGTCTTGAAAGTTTATGCTTAACTTGCATACTACCTGTCAAAAATGATAAGATTATTGATCTATTGATTCATATTTTCTATCTTAGATTCAAGTATCTGTGCATTCTGTTTAACTTTGTATTTGCAAATTAGTTGCTACTGGGCTGTTCAAGCAGCAGAATGCTGTCATGTTGGTTGTGTCTATTGCCTGTTGACTTCCAGATCAGATGTTTGAATAAAGGAAGGATTGATTTGTTGACATATATCTGTATAGTAGAATTTATAGACAAAGAAACAAAGAAATATACAGAAAAAGTCACACCTTTTCTTATTATATATGATTGATGCTTTGATATTCATTTAACATTATAATACTACAGATGTATAAGATCGACCAAATGTTATTGATTTCAAATTAAAAAAAAAGGTTTGTAGTAATAAGACATATGTCTAATCTAATAGGCAATACTTTTGTTCTCCTTTTTTTGTTTTTTTTATAATTTTTTTGTTTTTTTGCTAGTCCATTCTCTGGCCTGAATGTAATATTTTTGTTCAGCACAAAGTTTGTGAGCTCTCTTTATAATCCCATCTCCTCTGACAGATAATCAATTGCTATTTCTTTAGAAGCAGCAAGTAGAGAACAAAATCCCATCATAGGCATTAAGAATACAACTCAAGTAATTGTTTTATAGTATTAAGCCTCAAAAAGATTAAGCATTATTGTTTCTTGGTCTTTTTATCTCCTTTCTTTCCACAAAATAATTCTAGTTTCTGATGAGATGTCATGAAGAAATTGAATAAAAATTAATGAACATCTAAAGAATCATGTCACCATTGCCAATTAGTAATAGAATTATATCATACGGCTCTGATAATTCTCACATAAATGATGACTTAATTAATTCCTACAGCATAAAGTAACATTTACAATATTTGAGTCATCCCTATTATTCAAATAATTCAAGAAGACATAAAAAGCAAAAATAAAAACTATATCTAAAGCTTTATTGCTGGAAGTCCAATCCACTGACATACTCTAAAGAGCCACTGACTAATTTTTGTGAATCAATGAAGTACACTGATTGAAATGACAACATCCTTTATTACTTAACATATAAACAACATAATTGCAGTTATCTATTTTTCAGCAAGAGAGCAAATTTGATTCTGTAGAGTAAAAATGGAAGATCTCATTAGATAATGGGGGGTGGGAATTCCACAGGCAGACACTGGAGGACAGAATTTACCTCCTATGGTATTATATAAACAGCTGAGTGGCCAGGGACCAAGTGTATTTTTGTATTTGTATCTCGTTTGTGCAAGAATAAAATAATTCAGAATTACTACTACCATGGTCATAGTAGTTATTTTACACGGCACTGTGAACAGGATGTGTTGAATATGTAGAGCTCTCTTAACAAAATAAGACATGGCATCTGTACCAGGTGGAACCCTGCATTTGATTTCTCAACTCATGCAACAAATGATAGAGCTACAAATGGAAACTATTGTGCTTTGGAGGGATGGAACGGCTTATATGATACAAACATCCAACACAAAAATACACTTGGCCCCTGGCCATTTAGCTGTTTATATAATACTGGAGGAGGTAACTTCTGTCCTTCAGTGTCTGCCTGTGGAAGTCCCCCATTATTTAATGTGACCATCCATTTCTACTCTACAAATATAAAGTTAATAATGACAACATAATCATTGCTAAAAACTACAAGGCAATGCAAGTAATCTATAACCTGCAAAAGTTGATTCACCGTAAAAAACAAATTAATCAGTCAATAATCAAGTAATCTATAATTTGTAATTTTCAATAAATAAAAAAAGTCATCTTTTAATTTGAAGTTTTAAATGTTTTTCTTGTAAATATTGTATTCACATTTTTTAAATTCCAATCAACATTGAATACAAAAGAAATAGTATTTTTTGTGAATAAAAGAAAATATGAGACAAACCCTTTCTTCTTGCTGGTTGTCAATTCACCTTGAAAAAAACACAAGCATCATCATCATGAATTTATCTTCAGATTACAGTTATGAGTTTTTAAGATTTATGCTTCATATGCTTTCATTCTAAAAATACTTTACCTGTTGATATATATATATACAAAATCTACTCAAATTTTCATTACAGACATGTAAAATATTTTTAAAATCTAAATTAAACCAGAATGTATCTGTACTGTTGACAGCAATAATAAAAATAAACAAAGACTAACCTATCAGAATCAAATTTATTTCAAAACTGTTGTTTTTTTCTGAACAATTTTCATAGATTTTTTTCCTTTAAGTTGAGGAATTTTAATGCTTCATATTTGAAAAAAATCATGATGATAAAAATGAATGTAAATATTACTGAAAAAGTATTTCTAAAATATGGTGTAATTAATAGAAAAAATGGAAACTTTAAAATTTTACAAGAAATTTGAACAGATAAATATCTTATGATAAAAAAAGAAGTCTTTCTTGGTCTTAAATCAAATAAGTAGGTAGATAAGTAGGTAGTGGCCTTTCAATTCAAGCAGATTCTAACTTTCAATTATGATAAATATTAAATTGCATATTAAATTGAATATCTTGAGATACTTTGCTGACAGGATTAAGAATACAGAAGAATAAAAGTTCATTGAAAAATATTTTAATTTATTTACTCACAGTGTAATTTTAGGCACAAAATCCAAATTTTATGCACTAACACAAGCTTCCTCTACATATGAAAAAGAACAAACAAAACAATTTTATAATATTTTTACTGTGTTGGAGGACCTACAGTACCAATGAGATGAAAGGTATTGATTGAGTGTGTCAGCTAGAGGACCATAAGGCATACTAACAGAAGAAAAATGAGAAATAACACACAACCATAAAGATGAGGCTTTGTTAAAGTAGAACAGATGATTTATTTACATTTTTGACCTCAGGTGATATACAAAGAAATGATTAGATTGGGAATGATTGTTTGGGAATTCTTCATAGAAGTTGTTATTGCATCTTATAAAGATCATGTGAGGAACATAGGTAAAGTTTAACTTAGGACCAACCAAAAAAAAAAATGAAAAAAACAGTATGCAAAAGGGTTTTTTTCTCCTAACACTGCTATAATGAGTGTATGGTTGCAAAGGAATTGCACAAACAAGGATTAAAATTTCAACAGCATGTATTTGTCAAAATTCAGAATATATACATAGTTATTTGGAAGGTGGCACAAATTGTTAATATGTTGTCATTCAGTTCTTGTTGGTAAGGAAAGCGATTTGGTGAAAAGGTGTCAGTGGCAGGGCTGGACATTGACCAATTTCTTGAGTTGGTTGGCTGAGGTTGCAGATGGGTTCAGGAAATAAGTCTGCAGTGGATTAGTGAAGCCAAGTGTAGTGTCATCGGTGGGGTTTTCTATATACTATTCTTCATGGTTGAAATCGACACTGGTGAGGTGATGATGAGGCTGGTATTGAAGCCAAACTGTGTGTTGCCTATGGGGATGATTCATGGTAAGGAACAGTAAGGCATGTTCTCTGGGTTGATCAATCAAGGTCATGGTAGTGGGTTGATTTTTGATAAGGTACATTGGCAGATTGGTTGCTGAAGTTACAGTGGTGGTAAGAATGGAAGCCTGGAATGGATAGTGGAGGCTGATTGAGTGAAATGTCTGTTGGATTCTGGTCAAAGTGATATAAATGAGAGGGAGTCACAGTAGGGATGAGAGAGACCTGAAGCTGAATGGTGAAGATAGTGAGATGTTAGACATCACAGTGGTGGTATTGGGAGCTCGGTGGTGTCAAAATTAGTTCATCGGCCACCTGCATGTGAAGAGTTGGGTGAGATTATTGAAGCTTGGGTGAGGTCACGGTTGTGATGAGAGAAACAATCATGACAGTGACAGTGACAGTGCACCTGTGTGCCAACAGGTGGCCTTTTGGTATGCTACTGTCACAGTTGTTTATGAGAAGCTTTCTTTTAAGCAAATCTGGTGGTCTCCAGTATCATTTTTTTCCAGCAAGAACATTTCTGATTACCTATTATATTTTATTGTGGGGATTTGTTTTGTGGACTGGATGTGATGCACAGAGCCTCTGTGCAGAAAATAGCTTTTTATCTTGTGTTTTTCTTTCACACCTGGATGACATGTCATGTGAATCAGAAAGCAATCTAATTGGAGTGAAGTATAACAATACCATTAATACTGTATATTCCATTGATAATTTCTATTGTATTAAAAATTTATTTTTAGAATGTTAATAAAACCATAGCATATGAAACTGAATTATAAATAAAAATCACCAAGAGAGTGTATGATAGTAACAGTGTCAAGAGAAAAAATACTTTTGACACACATTTTTTTTTGCCTGGTTCTAGGTTAAACTTTACCACAATATATATGAAGTTAAATATTTTAGGAACTTGAAAATACTAAAAAATATGTAATATGTAAAAATATGTAAAGATCTCAATTATTTAAATGAAATTTCCAACTGAAATTCTATGACTGCCAAACAGTAGTGTGCAGGGTGGGGCAGAGGGTGGGAAATCCCTGGGCATCCATATTGGTAGGGCATCTAATCAAATAGTGATATAAAAATTTTGTTTATATTTAATTTGAATAAAGTTCTTATTTCATGTTTCATCTGTTTTTACATATTTAAAATGTCTTTCTTTCTCTCATTTCTCAGTACAAGGCCCTATATTACTTCCTTAACAATTCACTTTATAAGTCAGAAGGAAAATAAAATTTTGCTATTGTTAACAATGGCAATTTTACTGTAGTCACTCTTTATAGCAGTCTATTTTATTATATCAATAAGAGAGCAACTCACTAATGATAGCTATAATTTTCAGTTGAGAAAAGTCAGTTTTGTATCATTTGAAAGTCCCACTCTTCAAAAAAAGAATCCATTTTTCAAATAACACAAACTGGTTCCAGTTTAGGCTAGCTCCCCAAATCTACTTCCGAGACAAACTTAAATTAAAACATCATACAAATATTTTTTGACCAATCAGAAAAGATCTATGTAACTTAAACCATTTCTGAACTATTTTAACATTATATAAACTGCCAGCAATCAATTTTGAGGCAGAAGGCTTATCAGAGCTACTGCGGTCATTTGCCTGTTCCTCACCTATTTTGGCCAGGCACTTACTAAAGATACCTAGCCACTGAAACCTGATTCCAACAACCACAGAGATGGCAAGAGTCCAATATCAACAATAGCAACCAAGGTCGCTATGCAATGAAAACATTTACTCCTATTAAGCAATAAACATTTGTATATTTTCTGACTTAGGGCCATATTGTGCTAATAAGCTCAATAATGCAAGTCAAAATTTATGCATCAAGTGAAAGAAAGTAGCCATTTTAAATATAGAGATGAATTAGTGACAACTACCAAACGAATTTTCTTTTAGATTGAATATATTTTAACAGACTTGATTATAAATAAGAAGTGCCTTCAAGTTTATACTTAATGCTTTTATTTTACTATCTTAATAGATTGATGCAAAGTAGATTCTTCACCTCCTGTAATTCAATAGAATAATTAAAAACAAAGAAAAGTTTTCAAACAGTTTGTATTGTCCACAATCTTTTAAAATGCATGTAAAGTCAGAAATAGGGAAAATATAATTGCATATTCTGTCAGTAATACTTGCTTTAATTCTTGACCACTAACAATCTCCTTTTCTCCTTTTTCAACAGGCTATATTCAAAGAATTCAAATTTAAGGAATCAAATTTTAACTCAAATTTCCAAAATTTATTACTTCATTTTTTTCCTCTTTTTCTGAAAAGAGAAAACAGTTTAAAATAAACAAAAAATAAATACTGAAAACAGGTGAGTGATGGAGTATTTAAAAACTTTGCTTATTCTTAAGTGCCTAAAAGAAGGGGTGGAGATATTTTTTTAAAGAAATTTGTTAACTGAAAGCTTATTAAAAACACTTTGGATATTAATTTCTCTCTTTTTGACCTTTTAAATTATTTGTTTTATTTTTTATTGCATATTGGGATAAATTCCATCCCCTCTTATTAAAACCTCAAACCATATTAAACACCTAAGAGTATATATACACTGTTCAAATGAAGTGGCTGCTAAAATATAATTGTGGCTGTTGCTTTTATCTCCACCATCAGAATCTGCTGTTATATAGAATCATTAGAGTGAATGAAGAAAACGAAGACATATTTAATAAATCCTATCCAGGATATCATGGTCTATACAAATCATGTCTGACAATACTTAGAGCTTTATTTCCTGTTCAGAGATCAATTAGAACCCAACTTCTTTTTCTTCTGTCAGCCATAACGCATATGAGATCTGTTCTGAAAATATCTAGCTCTTTAAGATTAATAAAAAATGAACCTGCTAAGTACAACATTGTCATAATTCTCTTTAAAATGCTTCCAATTAGATCACACACACGTATCCCAGTGTTTCTTTCATTTTTCAAAATTTCTTATAAAGTCTTCACTACTTCATGTCATTCTCCCTTATTCATAATTTTGTTCACAGTCGAAAATCTCTCCTACCTTTCAATGACAATTTTATAACAAGAATTCCTAAAAAGTAAAATCATTTTTTTATTATTGTTCACCCACTAGGTCTATTCCAGTTGGTGGAAGAGAGAAAAAAAATAATAAAATGAAATAAATAGTTATTGAATAAAATTTCAGAGTTCAGGAAGAGATGTTAGGAGTACAGAGCTGAAGAAGACTTTAGAAGGAACTGGAAACCCAATCCTAAACAAGAAACAAGGGATAAACCTGCCACTGTGTAACCCCAACAAGAAAGTATTTGTGCATATGCAGTATGGTCTTCTGTGTTTAGTTGCCAATTTACTTCCAGGCCCCACAAATAGTTCTCAAGATATTAAAAAATGGCTGAACACTTTCTGGACAGACCATATATACAGTTCATTTGTGTTTTAAAGCTCAAATTAACATGAATTATTCTTTACTATTGGCTGTAGAGAAAACAAATTTACTTTGCCAATCAGTGTTGATTCCTTAAAATAATTTGTAAAAATTAATATTTTCAGTTTAATCAAGAAGTGCTACCAAATGCATAGATGAGACAAAAGTGGTAAAATGATAATTGTAGTGAATGTAATTCCAGACTCTACCATACTGGTCAGAACTTTGAGACCCAAACTAATTGTGTGTGTGTAGGGGGGGGGGCACATTATCATTACAGTAATGGACTGTCTTTATTTAAGGTTTGTTATAAGACTGAAAAATATGCAAAAAACAGCAGTTCAGTTTTGGCAGTAGAGAAGTCAAAATCTCTGATATTCACCCAAACTTCCCTCTCCCAGATGCGGGTGGGGAGAAGGAGGAGAAGAGCCATGCACAAGAAGAGGATACATAAATGGCTGACCTGTTGATATCTGTTTGCTCTATCTCCTATGTCCTCACTAAAAATGAAGTTATTAAAAAGAAACTTGTTGAAAATTTCTCTCATTGTTTGAGGTCTGTTCATGCAGCATGGAGGTTCCGTCTGAGAAAATGCTAACAGATGACATGTAACTCAACAAATGTCAATACAAGAAGACTGATAAACCAGTAAAAAAATAATAGTTCAGTGATACAACACCCTTTAGCTATGGATAATTGATGATTTTTAACAAATTTTGTATTAAATAGTAGTAAGCAAAGAATAAAAGATTATTAAAAAATACAATAAGTCCAATTAAAGCAGTACAAAATGATATACCAGTTATATGATAGTGTTTTAATGTTGGGAATATACTTTTGCCATTGAAGATAATATCAGGTTTTGTCAGTTTCAGACATCCATACTTCAGATGTCCAATGAGATACTCAAATTAAAATTAGCTTTCCTTACATTTAAAAAAAGCTGACTCAATACTCACTTGACCTTTGAACCAACCTAACAAGATACAGGCACCCTCTATAAACAAATGTAATTTTCACAATATTCTAAGTAAAAAAAACATTTTTTTTTCAAAATCAATTTAAGTAATCAGTAATTTAACTAATTTTTGCTGAAGTATACATTAAGTGAAATTTTATTATGTAATTGATTTACATAAATAAAATTGGTATTAATCAACAAATTCTGGTAAAATTTTCACAATGTACAGTCACTAATAATAATGGTTGGCCACTTGTTTCTGTTTGGCAGCTAGCCAGTCCCTGCTGCAGCACCTGCTCAGGCACATTTGTGTTTGTTCGATATTAAAAGAGCAAACTTATGGTTTATGCTGCAGCTATACTCAGTGGATGTTAGTTACAGTTTCTGAGAGATAGAGAGAAAGAGAGCGAGTGCATTGTCTGACATAATCCACAATATGAACAAAGCTAGCACACTCAGTCACAATGACCAATAAACTCAAACTCTCAGTCAAAATGATGAGTACAACCAACAACAAAAAATGTTGTCTACTCAATTTCATTCACAAGGCTTGTGTCAACCTGTAATATGGTTTTCAGGCACTTTCCAACAATGTCATATTGTGCTGGGATTGCCTCCCCAGGCTAATAACATGAAGTTGCTTCCTGATGAATCAACAATTGTGAGATTTGAACCCAGATATTACAGTCAGAATACAAATGTTCTAACCACTTAGATACTGTCACTGATATTTATATGATAAGTTTAAATTCAAAATTCAATCTAAATTTCAGTTTTTAGTAGCAACATATGAGATAACTTATTTGATGATGCCAGATTGCATTATATAACTTAATAGTTGTTCATCATATTGTAAATCTCTCTCTCTATATATATGTGTGTGTGTGTGTACACACACACACACATATGTATATATATATATATATATATATATATATATATATATATATATATATATATATATAGGGCTTGTGCATACTACCCCTAAACCACTCAACTAGGAGGGAGATCCAAACATGATTGGGAGCCACAGACAGTGCTTTGTGATCCTTAGTATCTTATCAATATTTGCATTTTTTTCTACCTTCATTTATATACATTACAAATGAAACTAAGTACAACTGACTGTTATTAAAGGATGAAAATTTATTGTAGATTTTGACATAATTCTGTGTTCTTTTTTCTTTGTCCAATTCTGTGAATTTGTTTTTCTCATGCTAAATCTCAAAAAAAAAAAACACTCTATAAAATTTCCTATTTTTTTTCAAAATATTGAGTTTGTTAAAATTATTCAGCTTTTTAACAAGAAAAATCTCAAGTTGATGTTAAAAATTCCTGCAAAACATTTAAGATGAAATGATCTATTATGATATGTCTCTAATTTGTACTTAGATACATTGTATTTATTTTTAATTTTTCTAGTTGAATTGTTCACCGATATTGTATATGATCCATTATTCTACATAATTAGGTTAGAATAAAATTTATATTTTCTACAAATACTACCTTATGAAAACTGAGATGTAGTAGAATAGGGGGCTCCATATCATAGATTTGGTCATGAGAATGTTGCACCATATACATAAATATATATATATATATATATATATATATATATATATATATATATATATATATATAAAATAGCAAAATCTGTTTATTTTATATTCTAAGCTGCTTTTAACATATTTTAAGCTTTAGCTTTTATTCTTACTATTTGTTTGTGTGTGTGTGTGTATATAAAAGATAAGATTAACAAGATAATGATCAAGATAAATGTGGAGAATTGTTGTAAGTTTTTGGATGAGTCATAGTTTGACAAGTACAAAACTAGGAAGTTTTTATATATTCATGCAAGACAATGCTTCTTTGCATTCTGCAAAGCTGACACTTGCCAAAAAAAGGCTTAAAAAACACCAAACTTATAAAAACAGATTTTTGACTCTACAGGTAGTAATCCAATAGAGAACTTGTGATCCATCATTAAAACAAAAACTCCAAAATGAAACCGCTCTCTTTTAATCATCTGAGAGAACTCTTTTTACCTTCCATCAGCGTGGTTGACACTAACCCCCAGGAGAGTGACTCATTGCACTTTCTTGGATTAATGTTTTCAGGTGACATGAAATGGAAAGATTATATTGAATCAGTTGCTAGGTCTGCTGCCAGGAAAGTTGGTTCACTGTGTCATGTCAGACAATTTTTCTCTCCAGAATCTATATTACACATTTATAAGTCTACAATTCATCCATTCATTGAATATTGCTGCCATATCTGATCTGGTGCTTCGGCTCTGTATTCAGAGATTCTTGATATAGTACAAAGTAGAATCTGCAATATAGCTGCCATCTCAGCTTCACAAACACCACCATAACATGGCTTCCCTGTGCCTTTTCTATAAATATTGTATGGTATTGTTCTGATGAGTATTCCACTATGGTGACTAGACTTTATAAATTTAAACACAACACTAGAATAGTGGCAAGGTCTCATCATTTTACAGTTAAAATGTTTGGATGTAATCATAAATTATATGCTTATAGTTTCTTCTCTCACACTTCTCCTTTGTGGAACTCTCTTATGACTTCTTGCTTTCCAGTCAACTTTGATCTTAAAAAATTTAAATGAAATGTCAATCATTATCTTCTTCTGTCGTCTTAATTCTTATTCTTTTATTGTTCTTTCTCCTTAATATTGTTTTTTTTTCTCATATTCTCTCGCACTCAGTAACCCCTTACTTATTAATGGCTTTATTGCCTTGCTTGGGGTGAAATGATTTTAAAAAATTAGATATATATAGGAATGGAAAGTAATATTTAAAGAAAGTCTCTGGAAAGCAGAAAAATCTGTTACAAATAATGTTAAATTTGAAATAGGAGAACAGTTAATATAATCAATGGTTGAATGACTTTAGAGAATGTTAAAGAGCCTTAACATATAAATTATTAATATATCCATTGATATGGGATATTGTGTTAATCAAATCTATGGTCTATATATTTTGGATTTATTTATAAATAAAAATTGATATCTAACACTCCCAATACAAGTTATTATCAATATTTTTAATAAGGTTAGATATTCTAAGCTGATATATTCACATGATATATTACTCATAGAAATATATTCTGAAATTTTGCCAACATAAGTTTAATTAATTTATGTGAAAATATTGACTTGCATAATAAAATCTGACAGTGTATATTTCTGTAGTAACAACTACTTTATTTTTGGAATTTTTTAAAAATAGTGTTCATTTTTTTTTCTGTCACCATATTGCCATTATGGTGAATTATTCCATTAAAAATAATTACAGGAAATTCTTATTCCTGCAAAAGCAAAACGAACTGAAAAAAAAGAGGATCAATTTTTTTTTAATGAATCTAATAAAAAAATTACTGAAGAACTAATAAAAAATTACTTAAGAATTTAAAAATGAATAATATACACTGACATTATTTTTTTAACATTGATACTCCCCGTATAATTATCCGTATCGTATCTTTTTCTCTTTGAAAGTGATTTAACAATAACATTCATTAACAATCGCCATCTCCTAATGAACTAATTATTAAAATTTAAAAATGCTGTTAGTGTTCTTTTGCAAGTGTTTTTCTACCAGTTGCATCATTCTTTCTTTCTTTCTTTAGTGAAAAGAACTCTAACTAATTCTCTACAAATATAAAAAGAGTATGGAAAATATTTTAAAATTTAAACATTAAAAAAGGACTAAAAGCCATAAAAAAAAAAAGACAAAAAAAGACGATCCGGTCCGGTCTTCCATTGTTAAGTGATATATCTTTGTACGACACCGCTTTGAAAAGTAAACGCAACATTCGTCGGTCGTCAGTCAGCAAGGAACATGGCTAATCGCGTTCTCAATGAAAGAAGATTTGTTTCAGTTAACGTCGCTTTGTTTAACTCTACTTCCAGTTTAATCGTCAGCTCATAGTCACATGGACTACTTAACTTATGAAAAAATTGTTGTAAAAAAATATACCCGCGATCGATTTATTGATTTAATTATTTTTGTCTTGTAAAAAAAATTGTGTGCTTTTTATTTTAAAGTTCATAGTTTTTCTTTTTTGCCAGAAGATAAAAGTGAATTTTTAGAATTATTAAGTTACTAGTTGTAAGTTGTTAAAAAAAGGGTTTGGTTGTATTTTAGAGTTTTGTAAACAAGCTGAAAAACTTAAACAATGATGCCTTTCTTTTCATATATAAAGTGTTGATTATTTATTTATTTTGTTACACTTAGTTTTCTTTATTGTGTCGAACTGAGTGTAAAAATTGTAAAGTGTATGAACTCGTTAAAAAAAAAAAAAATCTGAGAAAACGCAAACAATCGGCACACTGATAATTGAACCTTCTCCCTCCATCCAAAAGACAGGTGTGTAACACACAACTGTGAAATCTGAAGGTATATTGCACAAATAATGGATCTTTTGCATAATATCGTAGCCTACCTTGACGATCCATATTTAGTTGCACATTTTCAAAGTCTCTGTGGATTAACCTTAAACACTGACGACATAAAAAACAATTCGGACGACGACGCGATCTACGGAATCAGTGGACTCAGTAACCCTTCAATTGTGTTTAGGGACAAAGACGACCCCAGAATGATTTCCTGCGAAGAACAAAATGGGGAAATTGTCCAACAAAATGATGAAGAAGATGATCAAAACTACATAAAGAATTCAGATGAAACTGGTCCCTTAACTCCTACCAGTAGCACAAACAGAATTTGTACCCAAAGAAGAACAAATGCTAACACCAGTGAGATCAAAACAGAAATCAATGATGATATTGTTAAAACTAGTCACCAGAACGGGGATATTCCCGGTAAAAATAAAAATATGTCACCCTCAAAAAGTTCACGGGCCAAATGCCGAATCCCATACAAGATAAACAATAAAACACTTTATTATGTGTTTAGTTTTGGGGCCGCTTTGGGCAACGAACTGTTTTATACAACTTTCTTTCCGTTTATCTTATGGAATGTTGATGCGTTCATTAGTCGAAAGATAGTTATTATGTGGTGGATCACTCTCTATGCAGGACAAGCTACCAAGGACATTTTGAAGAGGCCCCGTCCATTATCCCCACCGGTCATCAAACTGGAGGCACGATATGAATTGGAGTATGGTATGCCTTCAACTCACGCTATGGTCGGAACTTGTATACCTTTCACAATGTTATTCATCGCTGCTACCAGATATGAGGTGAGGAAAAATATAACATGTCTTGTTTAAATGGAAATTTGAATTTAAAAAAAAACTTTTTTTTTCTTTTTTTAAACTTTCTTACAAAATGGCATATTTTGCAATAAGGTTCATTGAAAACTTTTTTACAGCATCGTACATGAGTGAATAAAAGTTTTAAAAAAAGTGACTTAAAAAAATTCAAAATCATTTCATGGTTTTTATGACATTTTTATAATTTTTTAGCCTTTCTTTAGTGTTGAACCAAGGAGCTAAAAATTTTAGGGAGCAAAATGAAAAACGTGCTGTTTGTAAATTTTCCTGGTTCCCCTCCCCCCATTTCTCACTCATTTCAGTAGTTTTTTGACTTAAAGGAATTAAAAAATGTTTCCTCGGATATGAAGTTTCGCTTAATATTTCTTACTTTAAAATAGTGAATTTATTTTTATTGTTTAAAAATAAAATCATTGTCAAAGAACATTTTCAAAAATAAAGTAAGCAAACAAATTTTATTAATAAACGTAAAAACACTAAACACCAAATTTCCTGTAGCAAAACAAAATTTGAAGATTTTGTCTGGATTTTATGCTTTTAAATTCTAGTCTACAAATGATTAAACACGAAACATGTGATTAATGTTAAATTGAATCGCCAAATTGAGCAATGTGCAAGGGAGATAAGTCTAAATCCCCCAAAATATTGCGTTTTAAATTTCTTTTTAGTTTTTTTATTCATTTTGTTTTACTTTTTTCACAATATATGTTTTGTTTACTATGCATGACATAAATAAATAAATCAACCATCAGTTAAATTTGAACACAGTTAGTATCACGTATCTCATTCGATTTGATGCGATATAACTTGAATTTAAAAATAGTGTAGTTTGAAATTATTGCTTCATTAGGAAAATACAGCATTTAAAAATAATAAATTTATTTAAAAACTGGAAGTATTTCATAATATTGAAAATAATTAAATCTTCTGTTACTTACGTCTTCGTTAAAAGATTATGTAGTAGATTAACGATTTCAAGTTTTTCTAGAACGTTATCTGCAAGCAATAATAATACACGATGATAAAAAAATATCTTTTTTTTTTTTAAACTTTGAGTAAAAAAAAACAAAAGAAAATCCTATTTTCTGACCAAAAGACCTTTTGTTTTCGATATCTTTTTTTTTAACGGTAACCATATAAATTTATAAAACTAGGGATATTGATAAAATAAAAAATATAATCATAATCAAGGAAAAAAATAACTTTTTGAAGAGTAAATAAAAATTTCTTTTTGACACCAGATTTTATTTTTAAATATTTATTTGCATATGATATTTTCTATTTTAATTTAATTTATATTTTCTATTAATTTCATGAAATAATTGTGTCCCATGAATGAGTATTTGAATTTGAGTTATTGAGTACTTCATTAATTTTAGATGGAAAATAAAAGAAAATGCAATGAAAACTTTTCCCTAATTCAAACACAAAAAATCCTTTTTCGGTTTAGTTGCACATTTACGTCTAAAAACAAAAAAAGACTTTTTTTGTTTCTCGAAATCGTCAAAAAACTGAAAAGAAAAACAGAAAACTGGAAAAACAACTGGAATTTTCATAAAAATAAAATCAAAGCATGAGAAATACTTAGAAAAAAAATGAAGATTTATTTTCATTAATATCATTTTTTTGCCTAATTGGATTTATTTTTAATAATCATCTTGCTTATTTATTCATTTTTTTGTTAGTCACTATGGGATTTCCTAACCGTAGCTTAGATGTGGCGCAGGGCTACAAGCATTGAAGCATCCAGTGAGGATCGAATTCACTCGTCGTAATGGATCTCTTTCTTAGCAAGACCTGTTTGCTAACCTTTGAAACAGAGACCACGTCGAAATGTCCCACTGGCACATAACGCAAAAATGCTATGTGGATGAACATTATTATGACAATCACACAAAGAAAAAGAATCATTCTTTCTCCTTTTTTCATTTCATTTCTCTTTACAAAAAATGTATGACACGAGAATTTGACAAAATTTGAGATGGGTTGGTGAGTGAGCTCAGAACTTAGAGAAACGAAACCACTCTCCGATAAGTAGCTGCCTCAAAAGTGGAAGCAAAAATAAGTT
Source organism: Acanthosepion lycidas (assembly GCA_963932145.1). Classification (NCBI taxonomy): domain Eukaryota; kingdom Metazoa; phylum Mollusca; class Cephalopoda; order Sepiida; family Sepiidae; genus Acanthosepion; species Acanthosepion lycidas. Next base: position 62,836,011 of record OZ010610.1, on the reverse strand, counting down.
ACTCCCATTTATTTTAACTTTAGCAGTAACTTTTGAATTTTCTTCTTGATGCACTTAAAAGATTTTTAGCTTCTTTTCACAGAAAAAAAATGGCAAATAAATTTTGAGAAAAATATATAAAATTTCACTGTAGTTAGCACACGTGATGTTGTAAGTGACATTAAAAAAAAATTTTCTCTCTTTTCTTTAGGAAAAGGAAACACATGTTGCAAATTGATCTTGTTTTTAAAACTTTTTATAATGGAAGTTTGGAAATTTAATATAAATGGACAGAAAATATTAAAAAATAAAGAAAAAAAACTGTCTTCCATAAGAAAAGTTTCAAATTTACTGTCTTTTTCATAGATTTTTTTTTCCGTATAAAGATTAAGAAGAATCATTGGAGTGAAAATGGAATGGAATATTTTCCAAAAAATGATATCAATGTGTAAACAAATATAAAATTTGTCACTTAGTTGATTGAGAGAGAGCAAGAATATGATTCATGAGAGGAAGAATATGAAACAAGTAAAAATGTTTTTGTTGATAACTATCAATATATAATGTAATTTATTTCACATTTATTGGCACTTTAAACTAAAACCTGAGCAAACACCTGCAGACTTGTCAGTGTTTGATACAACAAATGATCACACAACTTTTACTGAAACATGTTGATTTGACAACATCTGTTTATCAAGTCATAGCATGAAGTAACATTCAAAATTTAATAATTTAAATAACTAACATGTAAAGATTTCAAAGACATGTCAAAAATAGGATCAATTTAACCTGCACATCCTGAGAAAAAAGGTACCAAAAATAAAATCTAAAACAAGGTTTTATAAATTTGTTGAACATAGAAAAATAGATCATGAAATAAAAAAGGAGAATCTTCAACTTAATACTTTGGTTTGAATAAATTCAAAACCTTATTAGTTTGTAACCACATAAAAAGAGATAAATACAAAACTTTGCAACAGGTCATGGTCAGTCAACAAAAAATTCAAGCTTGTCTACACAAATTTTTACAAAACCTTGACTATAAATCAAATGATTCACTGACAACTGAAATATGTCAGCTTAATGTGGGGAAAAAGACATTTACTAAAATGTATTAATTTTCTTTATATTGAACACATCTATTTCTACAAACATTTCAAATATTAGACCTATGAAAAGATCTATCTACAAAAATCATACACCTTTACATACAAAATCTTCTAAAAATGTAAATAAATTGCAGCTTTAAATTTTAACTCAATAATTAAGTTTATTATATTAATTATACCTGGAACTAATTACCAAATCTGCTATAAGCATATCCTTTGTTCAGCAAAGAAAAGGGATATTTCTCTTGACCTAAATTACACATTTATAGTTTAATGTTAATTATATTTGCCATCTAAGAAATTATCTGTTTTTTATTTTGTAATACAAATTGTTAAAACAAATTCCAGTAATAACAATTTTATTTTATTTGTTTTGTCTATTTACATTATTTACAGTCAAACTAAAATCTTCATCTTTGTTGTTGTTGTTATCACAGTGTTTCAGCCTTTGTGCCCTTTAGCCTTCTTCAGATATCTGTCAATCCAGGTAAACTTCAGGGAATTTTGAACTGAACCCTTTATCTAATCTACTGGGATGATTGTTTTACTTCCATTATGTGTTAGGGTAACTAGTCTTGTGTTTTTATTTGTACTATAGTTTAAAATTCTTATAATATAATATTGTACATTAGTCCAATTGTAAATAATAACTATTCAACCGAGTAATTTAAACAGAAATTGTTCTAATGTTAAACGTTTTTTCACATTTTTTTTTTCATATTTTAATACAATCTGTAAATTATATATATTAATAAATAAATCTGTTAATTATATATATTAATAAACATTTTTTTCATCATCAGTAGCATGACTCAGAGTAGTCATGTTATCAATGAGGAAAACATGTATATTTATTAATATATACTTCATAGCTCTGTTACATTAAATTGAGCACTAATTTATTAACAACAGCACTCAAAGTGTGATTATATATATATCCATACACACACATATATATATATATATATATATATATATATATATATATATATATAGTTTTAAAAAAAATACTTTTTTTCTTTAGAAAAAGGTAAATACTGTGCTCTCTGTCTGGAATAAGGACAGACTTTAGAGAGAAATGACAATTTATCCATCCAAAGTATTGATTAACTTTTAAAATTTGGTAATGTGTTGACAAATGATACATTGTAATAATTTTCACTTTTCTTTTCTCCTACACACATGTGCAGGACATACCAGAAGAAAATAAATATTCGCTTGTATTTTTAAAAAAAGAAAACTTCGGTATAGTAAACAACTGATTTCAATACTTAAAAAGAATGCATTCATCACAGAAGGGGAACCTGTAAAGAAAAATGATTTTAAAAACAAATCATTTCATTACGTTAAGTACTTCAATCTATTATAATAAAAGAACTAACTCTCTGTCCATCATGCATTGTCTGCTTGTGACTTTGCATGCACATGTATTGTAATGTATCAGCGTATATTGGTGTT